>JAGFNQ010004268.1:357513-378198 GCA_024364735.1 Boesenbergia rotunda | reverse complement strand
ATTGAATGCAAGAATCATTGTTCCTTATTAATCACTAGATCGATGAATTCTTGCAAGTGCAGTAGAATGACCTTCTATAGGATCGGTAACAATCGAATCTTGGTCTCAACGAGGAAGAGTCTAAAATAAAAGAAGAGCTAAATTAGAATCTGTCCAATCGAATTAACATCCTCTTCTTATATATCAAGTTTATCCTGCATTGACCATTCATCATAAAAGCCACAACCTGTTAATAGCTCATTAATGTTAATTAAATAGGTTATTAGATTTACACATTTAATCTACATCCAATAGAATAGCCCTTCATGCATAAAATTATATCACTTAATTATGATTTCATTCCTTAATGATAATTGTTGTGTGTGTTGTTAATTATCTCATAGTAGCCCGTCAAATAGAGACTTAAATCCTTTAATCTCCCACTTTGGTTATACGTAATACCGTATACACCACAACACTTTAATTGAGCTCAATACGCCAAATCTTTAAGGGTTAAATGCTCTCCTTAAACAATTTGGTCTATTAATTCAATTAGTACCTGACTAAAGAAGTCAGGTTTAAATTAGATTTATTAATATTTTATGCTAAACTATAGTAGCTATAAATTAAGATTCGATCTTATGACTCAAAATTGAGTTCTATATCATATTTACAAATATCATATGTAAAATTACAATAGTAAATCATGATGCTTTTTTGTCAAAAGTCAAAACCTGTACACCTGTAAAAAATTTAGTGCATACAATAAGTCAAAAATTATATATGTTCATTAAAATAGAGTATTATACCAAAATACATTTTTCTACCAAATGATGAAGATCCTCATATTTAACAAATACTGATGAAACAATTTAGGTGACAAACCCTTAGTAAGTAGATCTGTTAATATGGAATCTATTCGTATATGCTCTATCATCATTTGACCACTCCGAATTCTTTCTTTAATTGTCAAAAACTTTAGATCAATATGCTAAAACTCCGATGAACTGTGATTATTCTTATAATACAATTTTGTAGCTTTATTATCACAATTGATTCTCAATGGTTTGTCAATATCTCCAATGATTTGAAAACCAGTGAAAAGGTTTCATATCCATATTCCATGGTTGGAAACTTCATAGCAGACTATAAATTTTTTCTTCATAGTGGAAGTGACTATTAACATTGAAGGTCCCGGTAAGGCTGGCTAGAGGAGGGGTGAATAGCTCTGAAACAAATAATAGCAAAATCTCTTGCTTTTTCTTAGCAAAGATAACAGATTAATTAAATAATTAATTTAAACATAAACAACAAAAAAAATAAGTAAGAGACAACATGATTTTTTTACTTGATGCAACCATGGAAGTTGCTAATCTAAGGCAATGTAAGCGCACTAACAAAACTCTTTCGGTGAAGGCAGAGAAACATCTTACAATCTTTGACAACTCATAAAAGACTAGATAGATGAATATAAGTTGTTGTTATTGATTCCAAGCATCAATCGACTGATCTTTCTGTGCTCTACACCAGTCGACTGGTCCAAGCATCAACCGACTACCACTTTTCCAAACCTAACGTTTCCCTTCCCGAGTATAATTCTCTCAGCACTCGAACCCTAGGATTTCCCTTCCCGAGTACAATTCTCTTAGCACCCGAATCCTCACGACTTAACTGACTCTTCATCCAGCAGTCTTGATCTGTTGCCTTCAAGCCTTCTTCGACTTTGACTCTCATCCCTCGGATGCATGCAAGCCCACGGCTTGTCTCCTATGTCATCTTTCGCGTATGCCTCGAAGTGCGCTCTCCTTGGCTCATCGTCTCTGCTTCCAGCAGCCTCGACCTGTTGCCTTCAAGCCTTTTTCGACTTCGGCTCTCATCCCTCGGATGCATGCAAGCCCACGGCTCGTCTCCCCATGCCATCCTTCGCGTATGCCTCGAAGTTTGCTTCCCTCGGCTCATCGTCCCTGCTTTGTCCACGGTCCCTCGGATGCATGCAAGCTCACGACTCGTCTCCCCATGTCATCCTTCACCGGATCCGAAGACGTTCAACTAAGTCCATGTGTATCCTACAAACCTGCACACTCACATACACATATTAGATCAACATGAAATCCTAACTTAATCATGTTGACATACACACCAAAACCCATGATCTACCCGATCAAACTTGGGTCGATTGCACCAACAGTGAAAACCCCAAAATTCATGTTGTTCTTTGTGTTCTTCACGAAATAATGTGAAAAATTTGAAGTCTAGGTTAAATGCTAGCCTTTCCAATCATATATTTGATGGAGATACATTGATTTGCTATTCCAAATGGAATCATATATAAAATCGATGTATATTTCCAAATCATTGAAAATAATCTTTACACCTTAAAAAATGATGATAATATCCTAAGTTCGGATACCAATAGAAATTAAGACTTAATAGCGATATATTGAAACAAAACCAAATGATACTCCGTAGGATCTATTTATAATCATCTATAAGGCTCTATTGGAAAACCGAATGAAATGGCAAGTGATGAGCTAACCTAAATCTATCGCAAGAGCTATTGTTCCTTACTTATCAACGGACGAATTCCTGCAAACATAGCAGAATGACCTTTTGCAGGTTCAGGCAACAACTAAATCTTGGTCTCAATGGGGAAATGTCTAAGGAAGAAGAAGAGCTAAATCAGACCATGCCAATTGAATCAACCTTCTCTTCTTATATACCAAACCCATCCTATAAGAAACATCCACCATAAAAGCCCATAACCCATTAATAACATATTAATGTTAACAAACAAGGTTATTAGATCTACACATAGTAATTTGCATTCAATAATATAAATTGCCTTTTTGCATAAAACATTAAATCACCTAATTTGAGTTTAATTTCTTAATGATAATTATTGTGTGTTGTTAATCTCGTATTAGTCCACTAAATGGAGACTTAAATCCTTCACTAACATGATATATATCTTCGAGTTGTGTAACTATCCATCCGAGTTAATCAAGTGGAAACCTAAACTTAGATCTTCAAAATGAGCTAAATGAGTTCAAACTATAAAAGTTTAGATGTATTAGTAGAAAATATATAATACCACTTCAATGACTATAACCATAAAATTCAATAAGAATTTAATTTTATTATTAATTTGATTTTCTATATAATTAATTTAGTTTTTAAAATTTAATTTAGTTATTATGATTTATTAATTTGATTTAAATTGTTAGTTTAGTTGTTAATTATAAATGTAATTATTATAATTTCATTAATTTAGTTTAAACTATATTGCAGTTGTTGAATATAAATGTAATTTTATTTGGTTTAAAATATTATAATTGTTACAATTTAGTATCAATTAAACTATAAATATAAAATAATTTAGTTATTGATTAGCAGTTAGAAAATAAACTAATTTACTTATAACACAATGCAATATAATTTATTTATATTTATGATGTCTTGGTAAAATAAATCTCTTCCCTAGTTTAACATAATATCTTGTTTTATCTAGACATACATGAATAACTTAAATTAAAATTCTTTTTGAAGAACTATATTATTATTCTTGAATAATCTATTAAATAAAAGAATAGAAGTGATAAAGGTGATTCGCTCATCCTCAGCGTCTTCACTAATCTATCTCAGGACCAATATGAAAAACATAAATTACGGAGGCTACTAGCCTAGATATTGTGGCTAGTACATGGAGAGGGCGGACACACTTATTTTGGCAGGTTTTGAGCCCTAGACCTCCAGATGACAATACTCATATATTTTTCATTAGTCCATCGCGTAAGGACTATTAAATAGAAGAATAGAGTTGGAAGAGGAGGCGAACTATAAATTTATCTATTAATTAAAATTTCATCATAATTTAACTACTACTTGACATATTTAATCAAATTGATACTATAATGAATTAAGTTATTGAAATAATTATTCAAGTTTGACTAAATTTTTTTTATAAGTTTGGGTTTTGTTTAAATTTGATTTGATTTGATTTGTTTAAATGTTGTCGAGCTTATTTGTTCATTTTAAATTTTTTTTTGTATATTTAGTATTATACATGAATATTAATAAATTGAACATATATATATATTTAAATGTTGTTATGGTCAATCCTAAGATAGTATCAAAGTTGAAAATATTAGCTAAGGATGTACTCTGTGAGTCAAAGGGGTATGCTCTACCAAGTAAGAAATCTTGGTGGTGGAATAAGAAAGTATAAGATAAAGTGAAGGAAAAACGAATAGCTTATAAGAAATTATATATTTGTAAGAACGAGAAAAACTTAAAAAAATATACAATAGCCAAGAAAGAGGCTAAGAAAGTTATGAATGAAGCAAAAAATAAAATATTTGAACGATTATATCAAAACTTGGATATAAAAGAACGGGAAATAGACATTTATAAAATAGCTAAAACGAGAGAGAGGAAAACAAGAGGCTCAGCCAAATAAGTTGTTGGATCGAGAAAACACGATAGAGGGGGGGTGGATATCGTGAAAGCGTTTCGGATTAGAAAAGAGAATGCGCAGCGGAAA
Organism: Boesenbergia rotunda; assembly: GCA_024364735.1. NCBI lineage: Eukaryota > Viridiplantae > Streptophyta > Magnoliopsida > Zingiberales > Zingiberaceae > Boesenbergia > Boesenbergia rotunda. The sequence goes on along the minus strand of JAGFNQ010004268.1, from coordinate 373,679 downwards.
TTTAACTCAAAACACACGGAACACAAGTATTTTTACTTGGTTTGGAGTCACGGTCGGCTCCTACTCCAAGGCCCACGGTCCTTGACCGTTTACTGCGGGCAATTATATAATGGCGCAAAGTTTTACAAAAATTGTTACAATAGTAGTGCAATAAAGAAAATTATACTCTTCGTTACCGATACCCGGTGTGGATCGTACTTCGGAGCAGAGGGTCGTCATCGACGCTAGAATCTCGAGATCGGAGGTTTCCGGAGCAGAGCGCTTAAACGAAGAGCGTAGAGGCGTTAGAAAATTGATGTCTTGAAGCCTTGGGGTCGAGCCCCTTTTATAGCACTCTTGGGAGCGCCCTGGACGCTGGGGGGGGGGCCTGACACGTGCCTTCGGATCCGAGAAACCTCATCCGAAGCTCGGTCAGCGCTTATCCCTCCAGAATTGGCCTCGGAGCTTACGGGGGCGCCCGGGACACTGGGGGCGCCCTCAGTTGACTTGGTCTGCTTGGCTTCGCGGCTGAGTTTGTTTCGATCATAACTTGTCTTGGACCCAGGGCGCCCGGGACCATGAGGGCGCCCGGGACCATCAGGGTGCCTGTCCTAGTATGCTTTCGAAGTGATTCTTGCTCAACTGCTCATTTGGCTTTGACCTTGGGCGCCCGGGACCTCCCGAGCGCCTAGCCTAGCTGCTGCCCCTCTCCTTTGAGGCGTTCTGAGCTGCAGAAACTCATTCCTTTAGTCCCTGCATCCAAGGTTAGTTCCACAACAAACAAGGCAAGAATATTAGTTAGTTTTTCACAGTCGTAGCTGTCTTGGTTCTGACTTCGGGTCTCCCAAATGGAACCCTAGGTTGAACCGACGCCTACTGTTCCCTCGACGGAGAACGCGTCCTCACCTACTCCTCTCAGGAGAGTTTACCTTTGGCCAACCGGCTCCTCCGGTTGGACTTTTGCCCAGCAGTCCTTCGCTAGGTGCCTAGCAGCCCTTCGCCAAGTCTTCGGTACCAAGTAGTCCTTCGCCAGGTGCCTAGCAGTGCTTCACCAGGTCTTCGGTACCAAGCAGTCCTTCGCCAGGTGCCTAGCAGTCCTTCGTCAGGTCTTAGATTCCCAGCAGCCCTTCGCCAGGTGCCTAGCAGTCCTTCGCCAGGTCTTAGACTCCTAGCAGCCCTTCGCTAGGTGCCTAGCAGCCCTTCGTCAGGTCTTCAGGTTTCGATGCCTAGCTGTCCTTCGCTAGGTACCCAGCAGCCCTTCGCCAGGACTTCGTTCTGCACACTCAGTGAGCACATTAGATCACAATAACATCTTAACTTTTGAACCCTTTGCCAATATCAAAACCCAGGTTCGACTTAGGTGCTGCCTGCACCAACAATCTCCCCCTTTTTGATTTATGGCAACCCGGTTCAAAAAGTTAAGTTTAAACAAAAACAGGTAAAATTCCAATTTCATTTCCTCCCCTGGAAGGAATCTCCCCCTAGAATTTTCAAAGGTTCGCGGGGTTTGAAAAAGTTTCTGAGTCTAAAAGGGAAATTATTTTTCAACACTTAGAATCTTTTCAAAAAAAATGTAAGTTAGAAAATATTTTCCAAAAAAAATTTTGGGTTGAAAACCTGGAAAAAAATTTTTACTTAGAAAATTTATACTTAGAAAATTTTCAAGTCAATACTTAGTTTTCATACTTTAGAAAATTTTCTAAACTTCTTTTGAAGTTTTTAATACTTAGAAAAATTGAAATTTTAATACAAAAAGAAATAATTTTGAAAATAATTTAATACAATTGACTTAAGGGATTTTACTTTTTGAAATTTTATTTTTTGAAAAAGGAGATAAATAAAGTTTTAAATTTTGAAAAAATTTTAAACCTTCTCTCCTTTCCAAAGGAGATAAATAAAGTTTTAAAGTTTGAAAAATTTTTAAACCTTCCCTCCTTTCCAATCTCTCCCCCTTTGCCATATATAAAAAAAACAATATAGCAAAACATTATAGCAAAAGAAGTAAGGTGATGTACTGAACCAATTCAAGATATAAACTGGACCAAATTAATTCTAATTTTCTCTTTCGGGTCCTGTCTAACCCAATTAGCTACTTACTAACTGTTATAAACAGTAGCTTTCGCTAGGGTTAGTCAAGTTAAGTGTTTTGTTCAAGTTAGATTTTTTAAGCTTGACACTTAACTTGATTATTGTCTATTGGTATTTAGTGCCCCAATTACTGCAGATGCACAGACTTAAGCATCTTGAATCAAGGCAAAGACCTAAGCATCTCAACCCATTCTAGGTTATCATTCAAAAGTACCCTAAGGTGCTTGTGAGATGTTGGCTTCTAGATCTATAGGTGCATGCAGTTCTAGGGTTAGGGCCTAAGTTAAGTCCATTTGCGAAAAAGCCCTAGTTTTGAAAGGGGATAATTTTTTCATAAGAAAAACTAAGTCAAAAAATTGTTAAAAAAATGATTTTTCAAATTAAGTAGGAACTGATAAGCAATAAAACAGTTTTAAGAAAACACAGAAGTAGAGCAAACATATTCTACCAAGCATAACCCTAACTACCTTCTTAATGAGCTGAACTCAGACTCAGGTAGAGGTTTGGTAAATATGTCAGCTAAGTTAGATTTAGAGTCTACATACTTAAGGACTATCTCACCCCTGGCTACATGATCTCTTACGAAGTAGTATTTGATTTCTATGTGTTTAGTTTTAGAGTGTTGGATTGGATTCTTAGTTAGATTAATTGAGCTTATATTGTCAATGTAGACTTGAGTTTGGGTGTAGTTGAGCTGGAAGTCTTTAGGAGTGTGCATCATCCATAAGAGTTGTGCTACACATTCTCCCAAAGCAACATACTCAGCTTCAGTTGTGGATAGAGCTACACAGTGTTGTTTTCTGCTGCACCAACTTACTAGACTATTTCCTAAGAGTTGGCAGCTTCCACTTGTACTCTTTCTATCTAATTTACAACCAGCATAGTCAGAATTCGAGTATCCTGACAAGTCAAAAGTTGAGGTCCTAGGATACCAAATCCCTAAATTTAGGGTGCCCTTAATGTATCTTAGTATTCTTTTTAGGGCTGCTAAGTGTGTTTCCTTAGCACAAGTTTGGTATCTATCACACATTCCTACAGCAAAAAGGGTATCAGGTCTGCTGGCTGTAAGGTACAGTAGACTTCCAATCATACTTTTATAGAGTTTAAGGTCTACTGGTTTACCATCAGGGTCATTATCTATTTTTACATTTATGGCCATGGGGGTACTTATGCTTTTGGAGTTGTCCATTTTGAATTTCTTTATTAACTCCTTAGCATATATTTAGATTGATGGACATAGTTTCCATCCCTAGTTTGCTTAATTTGTAACCCTAGAAAGAAGTTGAGCTCACCAACTAAGCTCATTTCAAATTCATTTTCCATTATTTTAACAAACTCTTTTAGGAAATTTGAGTTGGTGGATCCAAAAATTATATCGTCTACGTAGATTTATGCAATAAAGATGTCCTTTTCTAAGGTCTTAATAAATATGGTTGAGTCAATTTGTCCCTGTTTAAATTCTTTAGAAATTAGGTAGGTTGATAAGCGTTCATACCATGTCCTAGGTGCTTGTTTTAGTCCATAAAGTGCTTTAGTGAGTTTGTAAACATGGTTAGGTCTTTCTAAGTCCTCAAAACCGGGAGGTTGTCCTACATAGACTTCGTCCTTAATAAATCCATTTAGAAAAGCTGACTTTACATCCATTTGGTAGTGTTTAAATCCTTTATGGGATGTAAAGGCTAACAACATCCTAATGGACTCAAGTCTAGCTACTGGGGCATAAGTTTCGTCATAATCTAATCCTTCTACTTGACTGAATCCTTTGGCTACTAAGCGGGCTTTGTTTCTCACTATTTTCCCTTGATCATTTAGTTTATTCTTAAAACCCCACTTAGTATCAATAATGGATTTGCCCTCAGGTTTAGGTACTAGTTCCTAGACTTGGTTCCTTTCAAACTGGGCTAACTCTTCCTGCATAGCTATGATCCAATCAGGATCAGGTAAGGCTTCCTCTATAGTCTTAGGTTCAATTTTTGAAATCAGTGCAATCTGACTAAGGTTTCTATAGGCGGACCTAGTTCTGACTCCTAAAGTTGGATCACCCACAATTTGATCAGTTGGGTGACTGAGTCTAGGTTTCTTAGTTTTTCTAGAACTTGGTTCAGCCTCAGGTCCGGCCGGTCAGTTTGGTTCAGTATTTGGATCAACTACTTGGGTTGGTTCAATTGTTGGTTCAATTGACTCAATAGTTGGTTCAATAGTTAATTCATTTAGGGGTTCAAATAAAGGTTCAACAGTTTGTTCATTATCTTCTTGATCAATATTTGATGAATTTAGATCTGGATTATCAGATTTTGAGTTAATTTCTTCATCAAATATTAGATTTGTTGTTTCTTCAATTTTTTTAATTTGTTTGTTGTAAACCCTATAGGCTCTACTTGTTGTTGAATATCCTAAGAAGATGTCTGGGGTTGACTTAGACTGGAATTTACCTAGATAGTCATTGGTGTTTAGGATATGGACTTGGCATCCAAAGACTCTTAGGTAATGTAGGTTTGGAAGTCTATGGTAGTATAATTCATAGGATGTTTTATTGTGTCGTTTGTTAATTAGGACCCTATTCTGGATGTAACAAGCCGTACTAATTGCTTCTGCCTAAAATTGGTTAGCTAGGTTGAATTCATTGAGCATAGCCTAGCGGTTTCCTGTAGGGTTCTATTTTTCCGTTCAACTATCCCATTTTGCTGGGGGGTTCTAGGGCATGAAAATTCATGTATATACCCGTTTATCTTTCAAAACTCCTCGGATCGTTGATTCTCAAACTCTCCCCCGTGATCACTCCTAAGCCTTTTGATTTTGGTATCGTTTTGATTTTCAATTAACTTACAAAAATCACTAAATAGGTTTAGGGTTTCATCTTTGGTCTTTAGAAACCTAACCCAGGTAAATCTAGAGTAATCATCAACAATTACTAAGCAGTACCGGTTTCCGCTTAGTGACTTGGCTCCATGTGAATCAAATAGGTCAAGGTGCAGGAGCTCAAGTGTGGTTTGAGTTAGATTTGATTGAATTAGTTTATGATTAGACCTGGTTTGTTTACCTTGATTGCATGATTCACATATTAAGTTTTTATGGTTCTTAATTTTAGGTATACCTCTAATTAGACCAAGTTGGGTGATTTTTGAAATTAATCTCATATTAGTGTGACCTAATCTCCTATGCCAGAGGTTTGATTCTTCTAACTGAGTTAACATGCATTCAGGTACTAAGGGTAGGTTTATAGTGTAAACATTATTTTTCCTAGAGCCCTTAAGCATGATTTCTGAGTCTTGCAAGTTTCTAATCAGACAGCTAGAATTGGTAAAGGTAACTACATAGCCAGTATCACATAATTGACTTATGCTAAGCAAGTTAAATTTAAAATCTTCAACCAAAAGCACCTTTTTAATAACAAAGTCAAATTTGAGTTCAATGTTACCTGACCCAATCACTTTGAGTGTAGCATCGTTGCCAAATGCTACTGAGCCTAGGTTCTTGAACTTGAATTTGGTGAATTTCAATTTATCCCCAGTCATGTGTCTGGAGCACCCACTATCCAACATCCATTGGTCCAAATCTTTATGTTCCTACACATAAAGAGTTTTGTTGATTTGGATTCAATTAGAATTAAGGATAGCTTAAATTGATTTTCACAACCTAGTCTGTCTCACCCAATCTAGAGTTATCAAACACGTTTGCCTTATGGGTTTTTGTGAGACAGGTTTTAGTAGACAGAATTATTTTGAAAGATCATGATTTATTTTGAAAAAGTTAAATTAATTTTGAAAATAATTGTTTTTGAATTTATTTTGAAAAAGTTTGTTTGAATCTACGATTAACTGAAAATGTGTGTTAGATTCGAATTTGTCAAAGAATAATTTGAATTTGAATTTCAAAAATTGGCTTCCAGGTCTTGGCGAGGCACTAGGCCTTCTTTGGCCGTAACCTTATTGGATCATCAACCCTTTCCTTGACAAAGCCTTTTAATGAAATTTCATTTTCAAAATTACTTTTTGAAAAATTCTGGTCTAACTAGTTTGGGTCTTGGATCGGTAGCTTCGGCTAGTTCCACCAATCTAAGGAGACCAAGTAGTGTATACTTGACCTTATTAGAAGAGGTTTCCCTAACGTACTATCATCTCACCGCCACCCAATACTATGTCGTTCAAATTTCGGTTAATTGGTTTAGTCCTTAATCTAGTCATTCCTAAGTCTAAACATGGTAAATTGCAGAAAATAAATAGACAAGCAATCATGCAATTTAAACAAGAAAAGAAATTTATTTAACTATGAAAATTGTTTTTAATTTGGCTCCCCCTGGACTAAAGCCACGATAATGGTTCGGCAAGATGTGAATCTTGTCCTTGGGGATCCAATACTGATTTGATCCAGTTTGGTTGTTCAGGCAAAGTTTGGGTATCCATGCCTGAATTTTAGGTCTAGACTGATTCAGTACAACATAGTATGACCTTTGTCTCGCCTTGGTTCGATAGCCTAACCCGGATCGATTTAGAACCGACTTCTGTTTTCCAAGGATCTTGTCAAGACCCTTGGAACCAGAAGTGAATCGTTCTAATGTTGCTCTAAGGTCCTTGACTTGAGTTTTCAAGGAGGAGTTCTCTTTCTCAAGTTTTTCAACTTGAGTAGAGGTTCCTTCTTGAACCTTTTTAGTTAAGGATCTAGAGCCAGCTCCCTCTTTCAGGAGTTTTACTTCCTGTCAGAGGGATTCAACTCGGATTTTGGCTTTCGCCAAGTCACGAGATAGATACGTAATTAATTCTGATAATTGAACTCTTGAAAACCCATTTACAGTGATTTGGCCATCCTCTGAAAATGTGAGCTTTCCGTCGTCCGGCTCCGATTCTGATTCGGTCTCGATTTCTTCCGAGGCGGTCAGTGTGAGCAGGTTCGACTGTGGGGCCTCTTCTTCTTCTTCAGAGGAAGACTCATCCCACGTAGCCTGAAGGGCCTTCTTTCTTCTTGTTTTCTTCGTCTCCTTCAGATTAGGGCATTCCGTCTTGTAGTGACCCTTCTTTTTGCATTCATAACAGGTCACATTTGGTTTGGTCTTTTCATTTGATCAGCTGGTTCTTCCTTTCTTCGACTGGCTTTCCTTCTGTTGGTCTGGTTTTTCAGCTCCTTATAGTAGTCCTGGGCTAGCCAAACCAGCTTGGGTTGATTTCCTTCGCTGTCTTCTGAGTCTGAGTCTGAATCAGACTCGGGTGCAGGTTGAGGCTTCTTCTTGGTTATCCTTCTAGTTTTACCTACAATAAAAGCAATGCCTTTCTCGGCCAGGGTATAGTTAGTCTGCTCATGTAATTCAAGTTCTGAGAATAACTCATCTAATTTGATTCTAGAGAGATCCCTTGAAACTTTGTACGCATCTACCATAGATGCCCACAAAGTGTTTCTTGGGAAGGCGTTAAGAGTGTACCTGATCAGGTCACGATTTTCTACCTTATGACCGATTGAATGTAGACCGTTCATCAGCTCCTGGATTCTGGCGTGGAGCTGGGTTGCAGATTCGCTGTCGTTCATCTTAATTGTGTACAGCTTGTTCAGCAGTAGGTCCCTCTTACTGATTCGGATGTCGGAGGTTCCTTCGTGCAACTCAATTAGCTTACCCCAGAGTTCCTTTGCACTGTTGAATAGTCCCACCCGGTTCAGCTCTTCTTTGGTTAGGCCGCATTGGAGTGTTTGAGTCGCTTTAGCATCAGCCTCGATCTTTCTTTTCAGTGCGGTATCCCATTCGGTGTATGATTGTGGCACTCCTTCAGCGTTTTTCGAGATTTCTAGTCCAGATTGGATAACTATCCACATGTCAACCTGAGTTTTCAGGTGGACTTCCATCCGACTCTTCCAGTAGGAGAAATCCTCCCCACTGAAGAGTGGTGGTCTGACTATACTGAACCCTTCTTGCATGACCATTTAGAGATTCTCTGAAATAGAATTAAAAGAATTGTCCCAAGACTTGGTCTTAGATTAGCAGTGCGGGAAGAAGATATATATATAAAAAATTATCGAGTGGTGTTGCACCAACCTCGATTAACGATAAAAATTCGATCGAAAAAAAATTTAAAATTTCGAAAAAAAATCCGAAAAACTCCCAAATTGGTGGTTGCACCAAATTTGAGCTTCCCCGCTCTGATACCACTTGTTGGATCGAGAAAACACGATAGAGGGGGGGGGGTGAATATCGTGAAAGCGTTTCGGATTAGAAAAGAGAATGCGCAGCGGAAATTTAACTCAAAACACACGGAACACAAGTATTTTTACTTGGTTCGGAGTCGCGGTCGGCTCCTACTCCAAGGCCCACGGTCCTTGACCGTTTACTGCGGGCAATTCTATAATGGCGTAAAGTTTTACAAAGATTGTTACAATAGTAGTGCAATAAAGAAAATTATACTCTTCGTTATCGACGCCCCGTGTGGATCGTACTTCGGAGCAGAGGGTCGTCGTCGGCACTAAAATCTCGAGATCGGAGGTTTCCGGAGCAGAGCGCTTGAACGAAGAGCGTAGAGGCGTTGGAAAATTGATGTCTTGAAGCCTTGGGGCCGAGCCCCTTTTATAGCACTCCTGGGGGCGCCTGACACGTGCCTTCGGATCCGAGAAACCTCATCCGAAGCTCGGTCAGCGCTTATCCCTCCAGAATCGGCCTCGGAGCTGACGGGGGTGCCCGGGACACTGGGGGCGCCCTCGGTTGACTTGGTCTACTTGGCTTCACGGCTGAGTTTGCTTCGATCATAACTTGTCTTGGACCCAGGGCACCCGGGACATACAGGGCGCCTGGGACCATGAGGGCGCCCGGGACCATCAGGGCGCCTGGCCTAGTATGCTTTCGAAGCGATTCTTGCTCAACTGCTCGTTTGACTTTGACCTTGGGCGCCCGGGACCTCCCAGGCGCCTAGCCCAGCTGCTGCCCCTCTCCTTTGAGGCGTTCTGAGCTGTAGAAACTCATTCCTTTGGTCCCTGGATCCAAGGTTAGTTCCACAACAAACAAGGCAAGAATGTTAGTTAGTTTTTCACAGCCGTAGCTGTCTTGGTTCTGACTTTGGGTCTCCCAAATGGAATCCTAGGTCGAACCGACGCCTACTGTTCCCTCAGCGGGGAATGCGTCCTCACCTACTCCTCTCAGGAGAGTTTACCTTTGGCCAACCGGCTCCTCCGGTTGGACTTTTGCCCAGCAGTCCTTCGCCAGGTGCCTAGCAGCCCTTCGCCAGGTCTTCGGTACCATGCAGTCCTTCGCCAGGTGCCTAGCAGTCCTTCGCTAGGTGCCCAGCAGCCCTTCGCCAGGACTTCGTTCTGCACACTCAATGAGCACATTAGATCACAATAACATCTTAACTTTTGAACCCTTTGCCAATATCAAAACCCAGGTTCGACTTAGGTGTTGCCTGCACCAACATAAGTTGTATTAAAGACGAATGCAATAGAGTACTAGTAAATGACAATGAAATAAAAGAGCGGTGGAGGATTTACTTTCATCAACTTTTTAATAAAGATTTAGGGGACCAACTTAACTTAGACAATTTAAGTAGTTTAAATGAGTATAGAAATTTTAATTTTTATCGTAGAATTCAAACTTCAAAAGTAGAATGAGTTTTGAAAGGGATACAAAATGGAAAAACCGTGGGACCAAATGATATCCCAATAAAGGATGAAAGTGTTTAGGGAAATAAGGTGTTGAATAACTTACAAAATTATTTAATATGATATTGAAAATAAAAAAAATGTCTATTCAATAGAGGGTAAGTACTCTATTGGGGTATTAAATTAATGAGACGTACAAAATTGTGCAAACTATATGGATATTAAACTAATGAGTCATACCATGAAACTTTAGAAAAGAGTAATAGAAAAAAAATTAAGGAAGGAGAGCACGGTGACCGAAAATCAATTTGGGTTCATGCCTGAAAGGTCGACAATATAAACTATACATCTTCTTAAACAATTAATTGAAAAGTATTAGGAGCAAAAGAAATATCTGCACATGGTATTCATTGATTTAGAAAAGTTTATGATAGGGTTCTAAGAGAAATTATATGAATTCTAGAAAAGAGAGGCGTCAGTGTAACATATATTGAACTAATTAAGGATATGCACGAAGATGTAATACCAAAGTGAAGACTTCCGGCGGATTAACTAAAACATTTCCAATAAGGATAGAGTTACTTCTGTTGATGCAGTCTGGCCCTGATTGTTGTTTTGGTGTTGACACCGATTTAAGTTTAGGTGGATGATTATTGATTATGATTAAGTCCTGATCGGGGATCCGGCATGGTATGGAAAATCCTAGTCTGGAGGGCTAGGTGTTGGAAAATCCTAACCTGGAGGGTTAGGTGTTGAAAATCCTAGTCTGGGAGGCTAGGTGCTTGAAAAGTCCTAGCTTGGAGGGCTAGGTGTTGGAAAAGTCCTAATTCGGAAAGGTTGGGTGAAAAGTCCTAGCTTGAAGGGCTAGGTGAAAAGTCCTAACTTGGAGGGTTAGGTGCAAATTCCTATCCTGGAGAATTAGGTGAAAAAGTCCTGGCTTGGAGGGTCAGGTGCCTAGCTTGGAGGGCTAGGTTAGATGAAGTTCTAACTCGGAAGGGTTGGGTGAAAAGTCCTAGCTTGGAGGGCTAGGTGAAAAGTCCTAGCTTGGAGGGCTAGGTGAAAAGTCCTAACTTGGAGGGTTAGGTGCAAATTCCCAACTTGGAGAGTTAGATGGAAAATCCTTAGCTTGGAGGGCTAAGGTGGATGGAAACTTAGCTTGGAGGGCTGAGTTTGAGTCCCTGGATCGGTCTAGTGATCGATCAGGGATTCTTGCACGCTGCTCCTTCGTGGATCGGTCTGGTGACCGATCCAGCGATGACTGATCGGTCGGGTGACCGATCAGGGAGCACACAGTGAGGTTGGGAACCTACTGTGCTGCTCCTGATCGATCTGGTGACCGATCAGGGAGTATGCGTTTCACCCATTGACTGGCTCCTGATCGGTCTGGTGACCGATCAGGGAGCAAGCAGTGAGGTTGAGTTCCCTTGCTGAACTGCTCCTGATCGGTCTGGTGACCGATCAGGATCACTGCGCAGATCGTTTTGGTGAACGATCCAGCGTCGCAGGTTCCTCACTATGATCGATCAGGCTCTAGCCTGATCGGTCTGGTCATGATCTGATCGGTCTGGTGACCGATCAGGAGGGTGCCTGATCGGTCTGATGACCGATCAGGAGGTCTGGACTGCGAAGCTCAGAAATCACCCAAGAAAGGGGTGGATCGTTCAGGTGATCGATCCACAACCTGGGATCGGTCCGGTGATCGATCCAGGAGAAGTCACAAAGAAATCACGATTTCTGGTTGAGCATTGGGGACCGATCAGGACGGATCCTGATCGGTCTGGACCTAGCCTGATCGGTCTGGTGACCGATCAGGAGTCTCTCTGATCGGTCGGGTGACCGATCATTTTAATTCAAATTGCATTGTCAGACGCTCTGATCGCGTCTGACCATATCCGATTCGCTGCTGTTTATCTCTGATATTTGATTTACTGCGTGATTTGCTGCTCTAACAGTCTGATTAAGTTACAGGTGACAGGGGAGGATTCAAACACTCAAGGAGAAGTCAAAGAGAGCTTTCGTTGGAGCAGGTTTGTCCCTTTCTCAACTCAGGTTGCAACGGCTGGAGCTGCAGGACTGAAGCCGCTGATTGAAGCTTGGCTGAGGGAGCTCAGGAAGTTTAGTAAGGGTTCAGTGTAGCTGGCGCATTGGCAGTGAGGCAGCTGTAAGCTGCTGGAGATGAGGTCACTTGTTGCTTAGTGGAGAAACAAAAGGAACGAGAGAGTTTTCGGTGGAGCAGAGTTCGACAGTTCTTCAACTTGTGCTCTTGAGTTCTAGTGCTTTGAGTTCTCCACATCAAGCTTGCTGTTCTTGAGGTTTCCATCATTCTGAGCAAGCGATTGAGAAGCAATCATCCTTTACTTGAGCCTTGAAGGAGGGAACAAGAAGCTTGGAGTCCGACAGTGGGAAGACACGAAGAAGGGTTCTTGCGTGAGATCGCCACTGGGTGGAGCTCAGGGAAGCTTGTTGTGTTCTTGTCCTTGCCGAGGGTTTGAGTAAGATCCTTCTTGTTGTTTCATTAAGCTTAAACACTTATCTGTGATTGAAACGCTGTGGAGAGGTTTCTCCACCGAGAAGGAGGTTGCTTTATATCCGGTGATCACCGGGGCTAGATCTGCCGACGATCAAGGGATCGCCCACCTTAAGGGCACGCCAAGGAGTAGGGGCAAGTTATCCCCGAACCTTGTAAACCCTCTTGTTAGCGATCTTGGTAGCTGTCGTTGTTAGCTTTCATCTCTGTTTTTAGTTTACTGCATTGCTTTGTTTTTCCTTTGCTTCTTCCGCTGTGCTACTGATAGTTTAAGTGCAGAAAACTTGCTAAGCTCTTCAAATAAAAAGTGTTGGCTATATTCACCCCCCCCCTCTCTAGCCATCTCGTTTCCAACAAGTGGTATCAGAGCTTGGGGCTCTGTTTACGGCTTAACATCCAAGAGTTATCAACAAGATGGCTTTGAGAGAAGGCTTCTCCACCACCCGACCTCCATTCTTTGATGGCGTCGACTTTCAGTATTGGAGATCAAAGATGGAATACTATTTGAAGATGGATATCCATACTTGGTTCGCAGTGAAGGAGGGATTCATTCCTCCTAAGGATGATGAAGGCAAAGAACTCGAGTCTTCACGGTGGACTGCCGAACAAACAAGAAAGAGTGAAGCCGACGCGATGGCGGTTGTCACTCTACAATGTGGCATGAACAAAGATCAACTCATCAAAGTTGGTCCTTTCACAAGTGCCAAGGACCTGTGGAACAAACTCATTGAGCTTCACGAAGGCACCCGGGACTCTAGAATCGCAAAGAGGGATTTGTTCCTCAACCAACTTCAAAATCTCTCCATGAAGGAGAATGAGTCGGTAAGTGAGCTTCATAGTCGTTTCAAGGAAGTCCTCAATGGGCTTCATTCAATTGATGAAAAGGTCGAGAACCGCGACCTTGTGAGGTATGTCTTGAAAGCATTTCCAAGGAATGCTTTGTGGTCATCTATGGTGGATGCCTACAAAGTATCCAAGGATTTATTAATTGTAAAATTAGATGATTTATTTTGTGAGATGGAGTTGCATGAAATGGCTAACAAAGGCCCCAAGGAGAAGGGGATTGCCTTAGTTGCAGGGGACCGGACCAACAAGAAGAAGAAGGAGAAGAAGAAGGAGAAGGAGGTCTCATCATCTTCATCCTCTTCCGAATCCGAGTCTAATTCTGAGGAAAATGGCAGTGGCTCCTCTTCATCTGAGATGACAAACTTTGTGAGGAGGATGATGCGAAGGGATCGACGTTTCAAAAGTAGAGGTAACACTAGTGAATCCAAACTTGATAAGAATAATGCATCTTGTTTTGAATGTGGTAGGAAAGGGCATTTCAAGAATGAATGTCCAAAGCTTAAGAAGAAGGAGGAGAAATCCAAAAGAAAAGAAGAAAAATCCAAGAAGAAGAAGAAAGCTTTGAAGGCTTCTTGGGATGAGTCATCCTCTAGCTCATCCGATGATGAAAAGGAGGAGAAGAGCACAAGGCAAGTGGCTCTCATGGCTCTTGGAGAGGAGAGCAGTGATGAATCTTCAAGCTCCGCAAACACGGCTTCATCATCTTCGGATGATGAAGAGGTAACTTCTCCCGAGCTTGAAAAGTGTTATAGAGCAATTGCATGTTTAACTAGTATGCTTAAGAAATCCAAAAACAAAGTTAAAGCATTGCAATTAGAAATTGATCAATTGAAGGCATCTAGAGATGATAACATTGATGATTTGCATGTTGAATTACTAGAAGATGAAATTAAATCGTTGAAACATGAGATTGTAAGTTTGAAGTCCTCTAAGGTTGAGGAAATCAGTGATTTGCATGATAACTTGTTAATAGAGGAAAACCAATCGTTGAAGAGTGAAGTTGAGAAGCTCAAGAATATTCTTGGGAAATTCTCAAATAGCTCTAAGACCCTAGATATGATCCTCAATGCCCAAAGGGCAGTCTACAATAGGGCCGGTATTGGTTACCGCCCTAAAGAACCCTCATTTGTGTCTCTCATGTCTAGGACTGACATGAGACAATCTAGGACACCCAAAACTCAAAAGAAAGTTGTCAAGGCATGGGTGCCTAAGTCATGTTTAGTTGATGCTTTAGGTCCCAAGGTTTGGGTACCTAAAACTTCTATTTTTCGAATTGTGTAGGTTATGATTGAGGGGGAGCACCTATCAACTTGGTTCGTTGATAGTGGATGCTCCAAACACATGACCGGGGATAGATCATTGTTTACCACACTTCACAAGAAAAGTAGAGGTAATGTATCATTTGGTAACAATGGTAGTCTTAAGGTCATAGGAATAGGAGACATTCAAATATCCGAATGTCTTAGAATCTCAAATGTCCTTCTAGTCAAGGGGATGAAATTTAATCTCCTAAGTGTCAGTCAATTGTGTGACACGGGTTACACAATTGACTTCCAACCAAGTCAATGTCTAGTTAGACAAAATGACACCTTGGACACGGTACTAGTAGGAGCAAGAGTAGACAATATTTATCAAGTTTCATTTAAAAGTGCTACTAATGCTTTTGCTAAGTGTCTCATGTCAAAAGAAGAAGAGTCCACCCTTTGGCACCGGAGGTTAGCACATGTGAACATGAAGAACATCCGGAAGTTGGCCACCAAGGGACTAGTCCGAGGCTTACCAAGCATCAAGTATGAAAAAGACAAATTATGTGATGCATGTCAAATGGGTAAGCAAACAAAATCTGCACATAAAGGTAAAAGCACTGTAAGTACTTCCAATGCATTAGATTTACTTCACATGGATCTATTTGATTGTAGTACCATTATATCATTGAATGGAAGTAGATATTGCTTTGTGATTATTGATGATTTCACTAGATACACATGGACCTACTTTTTGAAATATAAGGACCAAACCTTAGATATTTTCATTTCTTTTTGTAGAAGAGTTGAAAATGAGAAATCATTAACAATTAAGACAATTAGAAGTGATCATGGAGGTGAATTTCAAAATCAAAGGTTTTTAGAATTTTGTCAAGATAAGGGTTATAGACATGAGTTCTCTACTCCTAGAACACCACAACAAAATGGTGTTGTAGAGAGGAAGAACCGTGTACTTCAAGAGGCTGCACGAAGCATGCTCAATGAGTACTCACTCCCGAGTTACTTATGGGCCGAAGCTGTAAATACAGCTTGCTATGTGCAAAATAGAGTCCTGATTCATAGGTTTTTAGGAAAGACTCCCCATGAACTTTGGTTTGGAAAACCACCTACGGTTAAACATCTTAGGGTGTTTGGTTGTAAGGTGTTCATCCTAAACACCAAGGATCACCTTGGAAAGTTCACGGCAAAGGCTGATGAAGGGATACTAGTCGGGTACTCCCTCGTTAGCAAAGCCTACCGAGTCTACAACAAGAAGTCTAGATTAGTTGAAGAGTCTGCTGATGTGGTCTTTGAAGAAGTTCCAAAATCAAGTGACCAATCAGAAAATGTAGGAGGAGTTCAACTCGAACTTAGGAGACTAAGTTTGAATGAAACTCCAAGTGTTGTTGATGGTGATGAGTCTGATAACGGTGAGCCTAGACAACCCACTGATCAGCCAGATCCTGAGGCTGAACTTGTGTCTAGTGAACCTGTTCAAGAAGCACCACCAACTCCAAGGCAAACTAGATTAGCCTCTAGTCATCCCCAAGACCAAATTGTTGGAGACATCCATCAAGGGGTTAGGACTAGATCATTCTTCCGGAATGAGGCTAATGAAGTTGCTCTAATTTCCGAAATTGAACCTAGAAAAATTGATGAAGCATTAAATGATCCCGATTGGATCATTGCAATGCAAGATGAACTAGGTCAATTCGAGAGGAGTCAAGTTTGGGACTTAGTCCCTAGACCTAAGAAGACCTCCATTATTGGAACCAAATGGGTCTTCAAGAACAAATTGAACCATAAGGGAGAAATCATTAGAAACAAGGCACGCTTGGTAGCTAAGGGCTACAGTCAAGTTGAAGGCCTTGATTATGATGAGACTTATGCTCCCGTGGCACGATTAGAGTTCA
>JAGFNQ010004268.1:270000-357461 GCA_024364735.1 Boesenbergia rotunda | reverse complement strand
CTAGTGGGAGAGTTGACTTTCTTCCTTGGACTTGAAAATCAAGCAAACTCGCGATGGTATCCATGTGCACCAATCAAAGTATACACAAGAAATGCTTCGAAAATTCAATATGAGTGATTTGAAAGAGGTAACCACTCCCATGGCTACAAACACAAGATTAGACAATGATGAGAGTGGTAAACCTGTTGATCTAACTCAATATCGAAGCATGATAGGTAGTTTGCTATATCTCACAGCCAGTCGACCAGATATACTATTCGCTGTAGGTATGTGCGCTAGGTATCAAGTCTGTGCCAAGGAATCTCACCTAATCGCTGTTAAACGGATTTTGAGATATCTTAAGGGCACAATTGGTGTAGGTCTTTGGTATCCCCATACCGAATCTTTTGATTTGATGGGCTATACGGATTCCGACTACGCTGGATGTAAGTTGGACCGGAAAAGCACTAGTGGGGGCTGCCAATTCTTAGGTTCGTCCTTAGTAAGTTGGTCGAGTCAGAAGCAACATTGTGTTGCTCTTTCCACTACCGAGGCAGAATATATCGCCATGGGTGAGAGTGTATCGCAATTGTTGTGGATGATTCATACCTTAGAGGACTATGGATTGAGTTACAAGGGTGTGCAAGTGTTATGTGATAACATTAGCACAATTAACTTAACCAAGAATCCAGTCCATCATTCTAGGACAAAACATATTGAAGTAAGACACCACTTCATTAGGGATCATGTAGCTAGGGGGAACATCATACTCTCTTATGTAGAGTCAAAGTCAAACCTAGCTGACATTTTCACTAAACCACTTCCCGAAAATGAATTTAGTTTCCTAAGACGAGAATTGGGAATGTGTCGCGCTTCATGATTCTCAAATTGCATTCAAAACCCTTCATGATTATTTCGAAAGTTTTGGAATCAATTGGGTAACTTTGGGGACATCTCACACAAACTATAAGGTTTACCAAAAAGTTTTTGTTTGCTAGACATGGGGTGAGATGTTAGGATCAACTCAATTTCTCAAAATGTCATTGCATCACTTGAGAAATTAAGTTGACGAGATAAAAATCACGGTGGTGACCAAGTATGGGGAAAACCATTGCATAACATATATGTGTATGGCTCCATGATCATACTTGGACATTCCAATCAAGGCAACTTGATTGGAAACTTGGATTTGGAATCAAAACTTGGTTGAATTTGCTTGATTGATTGTTGATTGAGTTTGACTCCATTTAGATGGGTCAAAGTGTTTGTTGAACCTATAAGGACTTTTGATTCTTGTTCAGGGATCATTTCTAGTCATGGGATCATGTCCAAGTTCGACAAAGTCCATCAAATATCATTTGAAAAATTCAGAAGTTCTGAAACTGAACATTTCAGTTCGTATCAGGAACCCTGATCGGTCACCAGACCGATCAGGCATAGGGCTGATCGGTCCCTGGACCGATCTGGATTCTTTCTGTGGTGATCGGTCCACAGACCGATCAGAGAGTCAGCAGTGACTCTCCGAAATTTTTGACCAGGGATTCTGAGCCAGCCTGGATCAGTCTCCGGACCAATCTGGCACCCTGTGGGGATCGGTCCACAGACCGATCAGGGAGCTCAGAGGTTTCTCTCCGGACCCTACTGTTCGTATCCTGATCGGTCATCCGACCGATCAGGAGGGCGTCTGATCGGTCATCCGACCGATCAGGCCCATGCCAGTCCGATCAGGATGTAGCCTGATCGGTCTGGACGCGACCAGATCGAACGGTGATCCGTTCAAACGCATTAAATTTTGGTTGGTGGACCGATCCACCAACCGATTAACTTCACGAAATATCTTCAGCGCCGAACCCTAGCGCCGAAACTCCTCATCTGCGCGACTTGCTTGTGCGAGAAGACCCTCCTGCGTGCCTTTCTTCCTCGCGTGAGCGTGAGTGTGAAGTTTCCTCTCTCGCAGAAACAGTCTGCGATTTTCTATTGCGCCGAGTTCCTCCTTACGAGTTCTTCCGATCCAAGAATCTTCTCAATGGCACCTAAGTAAGTTGTTAGTTTTGATTTTCTTGTAAATCAGTTCATGAAACTTTGTTTTGGAGCTAACCATGTCTTTGCCTCTGATCTTGCTGTTGTGCCGTGACCCCTATATTTGCCGTAACCCCACCTTTCATCAAATTTCTCCTTATTTCATGTCTATCTTTTGATTGGGTATTATCTATGATGATCAACTCTTATATGTGTGATTCACCCTATTAAATCCTATGTCATGATCAATTCAAACCCTTTAGAAAGCCTTCTAAGGGAAAGGGGGTTTTAGAGGGCAGTTCAAGAGGGAAAACTTCTTCGTCATCTACATCTTCTCAAGGGCATCCACCACCTCAACTTACTCGGTTTCAGAGTCCTAGTCTTGCTCTCAAATTCCAGTGTTACAATTTCAAATTAATACCATGTAGAACTATCGACCACTCTTTCATCTATGAGCATTGCCCATCCATTCGACACATTGTCGCACATTATAATCTCTAATCCATTCTTTATCTTGAGAGGCCAATCAACCTTGACTTGGTCTCTAAATTCTATAACAATATGGTGAGTGGTGAGGGCACCGGATGGAGCACGGGGTGGAGGACCCGTGTGGCCGGTATTGATCTTGAATTCAATCGATCTATTTTCACTGATTTTCTCGGGTGTCGCAGGTCAAACAATGATTTCTTTCTCTACCCTTTTCCTCCTAATCCCCTTCCAGTTCCTTTCGATGGAGTGACTCCCGATTCCATCTACGAGTACTTTCTAGGTCATCCCAAGCCAGAGGGTTCTGGTGAGCGCACCCGGGCCTTTCCCACTTTCCCTGCTCTTCGACTTTCCCCGGTTGACTATGTGTTGTTTAAAATCATCACCAACTGTCTCCTTCCAACTACTTCGAAGCACCTTGATGAGATTCAACCATTCCACTGCTTAATGCTCTACGGGATGCATCAGCAGTTAGACTTTGACCCAGTAGCTTCGATCTATTTCTCTATCATCATCCACAGTATGCCGTTATCCCAGTCAGTCTACATGCCATTCGGCCATCTCATCACTGCCTGGCTTGAGTCGGTTGGCATCGATGTTTCACAGGGCCAAATTGTGCCAATGATTCGACAAGACTGCTGCCTGGATCGTCGCATGCTGGCCCAGTCTGGTATTGTTGTCGGACCACGAGGGTTGCGTTGGAAGAATCAGAGACACATGGGGGAGATTCCAGGAGCAGCCCATTCCCAGGAGCAGCCCGCTGATATCGATGTTCATGATGAGTGTGCTCCTGACCTTCGATGACAGATTGCGGAGCTAGACCAGATGCTGCAGCACGGATTGCATATCTCTGAGCTCTGGCGACAGGAGGTCCGCTCAAAGTTTCAGACTTTTGACCACCGTCTCGACGCTTTAGCCTCTGATGTCTCTGAGATGCACTCCTTCCAGGACAGATGGTATGAAGAATGGTATCATCATACATTTCCTGATGGTGCATCTCCCAGTGGCCCTTCACAAGGAGATATCATCTACATTGATGATTCGGACGATGATCCAGCTGACGAGTGACCACTCTGTGTTCGTGTTTGATACGTTTAGATGGCTGTGTACATCCTGATTTTTGTCTGTTCTGTCTTGCTTAGGATGTTACTGCTTGTTGATGCTTTGATGACTACTAGTTGCGGTTGTGCTATATTGCCATGATTATGTGTTTATCTCATGATAGTATGCCTATTGTTGATGCCATGCTGTTTATATGATTATGATCTGCATGTTTGCTACACTGCCATGTTCATGCTTACAATGCCATGACTACCTGATACTTATGAATATTATGGCATGCTCTGTGATCTTATACTTCATACTCATATGATGCATGTGATTGCTATGTCTTGCTATATCTCTTTCACATGAGTTCGTATGGTTATTCATCAATCTATCACATCTTTGTTGATTTGGGATACCCCTAGGGTTGAGGGGGAGTTTGTTTTAATCTTAACAGTCTCTCTTGCCCCTTTTCGGTGTTCGACAAAGGGGGAGAGTGTGGATCTTGTTAAGTTTAGGATGATCATGTTGTAGGGGGAGGATATGGATTCCCCTATGATTCTAAAGTTGAAAAATATTGATTGAGAGATCCCTAAACTTAGATCGGGTTGTCAAACAACAAAAAGGGGGAGATTGTTGATGCAGTCTGGCCCTGATTGTTATTTTGGTGTTGACACCGATTTAAGTTTAGGTGGATGATTATTGATTATGATTAAGTCCTGATCGGGGATCAGGCATGGTATGGAAAATCCTAGTCTGGAGGGCTAGTGTTGGAAAATCCTAACCTGGAGGGTTAGGTGTTGAAAATCCTAGTCTGGGAGGCTAGGTGCTTGAAAAGTCCTAGCTTGGAGGGCTAGGTGTTGGAAAAGTCCTAATTCGGAAAGGTTGGGTGAAAAGTCCTAGCTTGGAGGGCTAGGTGAAAAGTCCTAACTTGGAGGGTTAGGTGCAAATTCCCATCCTGGAGAATTAGGTGAAAAAGTCCTGGCTTGGAGGGTCAGGTGCCTAGCTTGGATGGCTAGGTTGGATGAAGTTCTAACTCGGAAGGGTTGGGTGAAAAGTCCTAGCTTGGAGGGCTAGGTGAAAAGTCCTAGCTTGGAGGGCTAGGTGAAAAGTCCTAACTTGGAGGGTTAGGTGCAAATTCCCAACTTGGAGAGTTAGATGGAAAATCCTTAGCTTGGAGGGCTAAGGTGGATGGAAACTTAGCTTGGAGGGCTGAGTTTGAGTCCCTGGATCGGTCTGGTGATCGATCAGGGATTCTGGCACGCTGCTCCTTCGTGGATCGGTCTGGTGACCGATCCAGCGATGACTGGTCGGTTGGGTGACCGATCAGGGAGCACACAGTGAGGTTGGGAACCTACTGTGTTGCTCCTGATCGATCTGGTGACCGATCAGGGAGTATGCGTTTCACCCATTGACTGGCTCCTGATCGGTCTGGTGACCGATCAGGGAGCGAGCAGTGAGGTTGAGTTCCCTTGCTGAACTGCTCCTGATCGGTCTGATGACCGATCAGGTTTACTGTGCAGATCGTTCTGGTGAACGATCCAGCGTCGCAGGTTCCTCACTATGACCGATCAGGCTCCAGCCTGATCGGTCTGGTCATGATCTGATCGGTCTGGTGACCGATCAGGAGGCTGCCTGATCGGTCTGATGACCGATCAGGAGGTCTGGACTGCGAAGCTCAGAAATCGCCCAATATAAAGGTGGATCGGTCCGGTGAACGATCCACGATCTGAGATCGGTCTGGAGATCGGTCTGGGAGAATCTCAAAGAAATCGCGATTTCTGATTGAGCGTTGGGGATCGATCAGGACGGAGCCTGATCGGTCTGGAACCAGCCTGATCGATCTGGTGACCGATCAGGAGTCTCTCTGATCGGTCCGGTGACCGATCACTTTAATTCAAATTGCATTGTCAGACGCTCTGATCGCGTCTGAACATATCCGATTCGCTGCCACTTTCCTCTGATATTTGATATGCTGGCTGATTTGCTGTTCTAATACTCTGATCAAGCTACGGTGACAGGGAAGGATTCAAACACTTAAGGAGAGGTCAATGGAGGCTTTCCTTGGAGCAGGTTTGTCCATTTTCCCATCTCAGGTTGCAACGGCGAGCTGCAGACTGGAGCGGAGACTGGAGCTTGACTGAGGGGAGCTCAGTGAGTCCAGAGATAGCTCAGTAGAGGCTGGCGTTGGCAGATGAGTAGCTGGGAGCTACAGAGATGTTGTCACCTGGTGCTATGTGAAGAATCAAAAAGGGCGGTGGATGGCTTAGTGGAAGCAAGTCTTGCGAACTATTGTTCTTGCCGTGCCTTGAGTTCTCCACAACTTGCCTGCTGTGTTCTTGCGATCTTCATCACTTTTGAGCAAGCAATTGAGAAGCAACCATCGTTTACTTGAGCGCTTGAAGGAGAAAACAAGAGGCTTGGAGTCCGACAGTGGGAAGACACGGAGAAGGGTTCTTGCGTGAGATCGCCACTGGGTGGAGCTCAGGGAAGCTTGCTGTGTTTTTGTCCTTGCTGAGTGTTTGAGTAAGATCCTTCTTGTTGTTTCTTTGTGCTTAAACTATATCCTTGTTTGAAACACACTGTGGAGAGGTTTCTCCACCGAGAAGGAGGTTGCTGATTTATCCGGTGATAACCGGGGCTTGATCTGCCGACGATCAAGGGATCGCCCACCTTAAGGGCACGCCAAGGAGTAGGGGCAAGTTATCCCTGAACCTTGTAAACCCTCCTTGTTAGCGATCTTGCTAGTTGTGTTTGGTTTGCTTCCGTTATGTTTTCTGCATAATCTGTTTTCTACTCTTTCCGCTGTGCTACTGATATTTAAGTTGCAGAAATCGCTATAAGTATTCAAGTTGCAAGTGGTTGGCTATATTCACCCCCCCCCTCTCTAGCCATCCGATCCCAACATTTCCAACCCTTATTGGAAGTTGGAAGTTTGGACAAAAAGGACGTTTTGGCTCGGGCTTGGAAGAAGAAATCGCCCCGCTCTTGCTTCTTGGAATAGAAAAAATAACAAAAGATCTCAGGCTGAATGAGGATTTTATACAACGAAAAGATGATTACCGACCCGCAGATCAGTCAGATGGCATTCGGAGCTAGTTGGGAGAGGGAGAAAAAGCGGCAAATAGCACTGATAAAAGGGTGAATGGGGAAACACAGCCCGGCCTGTAGGTGGTCCCGGGAGAGAGTGATATAGCTGAGAGGGTGGGTCGCGGGTCGGTCAGTTGAACGGGGTAAGCAAAGAAGGTGGTCGGGAGAAACGTGGTAGTCGGCTCGATCTCTTCAAGATCATGATGGTCGAGCTCGGACACCATGGTGGAGTACCAAGGGTCCGAGTGAGATGAAGTGGTAGCCATAGAAAGGAAGGAAAAAAGACTAACCGAGTGAGAAAGAGCCCGTCGGAGAAGATGGTCGGAGAATAAAGCGTCGCCGAAGCTGTCGGAACCCTAGCAGAACGCACAAGAGCAACAGGATGGCGTCGGAGATAAAAGGCGATGGTAAAAAAGCAGGGGGGTAAAGGCCTATTTATAGGAGCGGGCAAGCGAGGCTGACCGTCCGATGGCGATCCTAGGAGAAGGCGGGATCGAGTCTGGACCGTCCGATCAGATGTACGGTAATTCTTGAGGCCCGGCGTCACGCAAGCACCGTGCCCACTCGCGCTGTCAGGCGGTGGACGCCTCGTCGCCCGGGAAATCAGTCACCGGTGGACACATGGCTTCGTAATTAAGGCGGTACTTAAGAAGAAAGATGCGAGTCAGTATGGCGCGGATCAGCGATGGGACAGATTTGATGGACTGATGCGACAGGCCGATGTGACCTGGACTCGCCGATCGGGCGACCTGCTCGGGAGCAGAAGCCAGCAGGGGAAGTTAGTCCTTCGTAAGGGTTGCACTCACTTTATCGAAAGTCCAGTCAGTCGGACTCGGCGCCTACTTCGACTAGACTCGAAGGGGATGCTTATGATCCCGGCTTAGCGCGCGTGTAGCCTGGGCAGACTGCCTGGCCCCCAGCCGAAAGGTCCACGGGTCTAGAAAGTCGAGCGGCACGAATAGATCGTCGAACGACCGGAGTCTACTCTGGCAAGTAAGAAACCGACCTAGGCCGGGAGGACTACCGGCCTCGATCAGTAGGTGACCCCGACCGGGAAGCTAGCTGACTCCTGGCCGGGAGGCTAGATTGCTCCGGCCGAGAGGCCAATCATCCCCGACCGGTGGCCGACCCCGACCGGGGGGCGAGCCAGCCCCCGCCAAGAGGCCCACCGATCCTAACCGGCAGCCGCCTCCCGGTCGAAAGGCCATCCAGCCCCGATCGGCGGCCGACCCCGACCCGGGGGCTAGCCGGCTCCGGACAGGTAGCCCAGCCAACCCCGGCCGGGAGGCCTACCGGCCTCGACGGGCGGCCGACCCCGGCTGGGGGGCTAGAATACCGGCTCCTTGACAGGAGGTTGGCGGTCGTGGTACGGAAATCCGCACAGACCTTACCTAGTAATAACTTGCGGCACATCCATCCCATCAGTCCCGTACCCCCCGACATATATACCCAGATACCCCTCACCTTGCCTCCCTCATCGATGTCAGTCTGATCAGCGCCACTCGGAGCCATTCTGAAAGCTGGTAGCTCCCATACCCCTACCTTACCAGGGTACAAAAGGACAACTGATACAGATAAGAGTTGTCAACTCTCTCAGGTATATAAACCACCCTCTTCTCCACTTCAAAGGTAAGTGCAACAATATTTTTCTACTTCTCTACTATTCTGCTGCTTTTTCCGTGACCAGGGACTGACTTGACCGTCGGAGAGTCTTGCCGGGGGCTTTCTCGACAGATTTGCTAACGGTTCTTTTCTTGCAGACTGGAGCCAGCGTTCACAATTCGTCGACCTTCGGAGACCACATCACTCTTGAGAATCCATCTCGCTCGGCGACAGGATCTTATAGTATTAATGAAGCTTTTTCAGATGTGTGACATTGAAATGCCAATTAAACGTATGTTAAAATTACTCCATTTACACGTCAAATCAGGCAAATTTTAAATGACGAGGAGTCTGTTTGACTTCAGCAGTCGCGGGGATGCCAAACACATGTTTGTGAACTTAGTCCGATTATATATCATATTTATTTTTTCTATTATTGTTTAGGCATCTTATTTATATAAGTCTTTTTAACTGCAACAATAAAATTATCCAAAAATAACTATTCTATATCTTCTTCTATTTTTCTATCACCAGTGAGGTTTACATCGCGGAGAGAAAGACGATGAAGTCCCTCAAGGGAAAGGATCGAAGATGTGACTGCGCGGAAGTCAATGACAAGGGGCACTCGCCGCGGCGTCCCCCGCGTCTTCTGCCTCCGCCCCTCAGTAAGTGAGATATATAATCTATCCACTTTTACCTTAGTTAAAATAATTTCTAGCACCAGTGATAACTTGTTTAAAGCTAGAAAGAAAATCAAGGATTTGAAAAAGGAAATTTGTATGCTAAATAAACAATTGGAATCCTTGAAAATAAAGATGACATGCATGCTATCTCCTCTTTTAGTTTAAATATTTCAAGCTTGGAAGAAGAAAATAGAGAATTAAGAGAAAAGGTAGATAATCTTAGTAAAGCCCTTAAGAAATTCGAAATTTGCTCTAATACCCTAGACATGATAATTAAGAGCCAAAGAGCAAGCTTTAAGAAAGCGAGATTAGGTTTTGGGAAATTTAACAATGGAAAAATCTATCATTGTCTACTTGCTAGAGGACAAACTAAAACAGAAACCCTAGATGGGAAATGAATCCCTAAGAAGTACTTGGTTAACTCAATTAGGAAACATTTCTATTGGGTGTCAAAGTCAATTCTCAAGGGTTATAGGATTTAGGGTTAGTCAACCATGGTTAAAATTGTAAATTTTTGAAATATGGTTGACTTGAGACCTTAAGGGGAAGCACTTAGCCAAATAGGAATTCATGATCAAATGGGCTAAGTAGGGATTACCTTCATTACATCTCATAATGATTTGATTTATGCTTGTATTTATGCATATGAGATGTTAGAATGATATTCATAACTCACATGTGCTTATAGCATTTTGATGATTATGGACTGTATCAATTTAGTGATAATAGACCAACTATGAGGAAAGTAAATGTTTAATTAATGGACATCTTGCCTATAGATCATAGTTGGACAAGTCAAATGTTTTGAAAATATTTCTGTATTTTATGTGCTAGGATATAGATTTGTAAAATACATGGTTTCAAAACTAGGGTTTGATATTGATACAAAATTGAAACTTTTTTAAGTTTTTGAGTTTTGGACTAAAATTCAAAAATATTTTGAGTTTTCATGAAACCATATTTTTCATTGTTAGAGAATGTCAAAAAAAAATATGGTTTCAAAATTTCGTGATTTTTCAAATTTTCTGAAATTTTAATGCATTTCTGAATTTCAGCTCAAAAGGCTGAAATTTGAGTCTGATAAGTATCAGTCGACTGGTACAGGGGACCAGTCGACTGATAACACTGTGGAAGTGTTTTTCGAGAGAGCCAGTCGACTGGTACTCTAGGGTTCTGAATTCTGTGTAATTTCAAAAGTTAATCCCTTATCTCCATTTGATTCCATAGGTTATCCTTGATTGGTACAATCTTTTTGATGGTGTTAAAGGGGGAGAATTGAAGGGTTTAAATTAGAATTTAACTTATTTTTCCATGTTTATGCAAAAATTGAAAATCATGTGATAGAGCATAGGTTAAGGGAGGATGCATGTTTATGCTTCTTGAGTATACTATGCCTATAATTTTCAATTGTTATTATTATTGTCTTTATGCCTAACTTAAACATATTGTTATACATCAAAAAGGAGGAGATTGTTGGTGTAATCGACCCAAGTTTGATCGGATAGATCATTGGTTTTGATGTGTGTGTCAATATGATTAAGTTAGGTTTTCATATTGGTTTGATGTGTGTTTGAGTCATGCAGGACTTGATGGAACACACATGGAAGATCTCATCCTAGTGCTCGGGTCATTGAGTTGGTGAAGGATGGAGCATCCGAGAGACCGCCGGACAAGGAGCAACGGAGTGGAGCTAAGGGAAGCGGACTTGAAGGCATACGCGAAGGATGGCATGGAGACGAGTCGTGGGCTCGTATGCATCCGAGGGATGAGAGCCAAAGTGAAGTGGGCTTCAAAGGGCGACTCCAGAGAGGATGAGTGTGAGAGTGTAATTGTATCAGCCAATTAGCACGGGAACCAGTCAACTGAACCCTCTGTATGCGGCATCAGTCGACTGACCTGGATGGCAGTTGACTGATCTTTCTGTATGGTCGAACAAGACGCATCAGTCGACTGGTCTAGGAATCAGTCGATTGATCTGTTCTAATTTCAGTCGTTGGCTAGCCATTGGCTGGACACCAGTCGACTGGCCATGGGGGCAGTCGACTGGTGTCGGGGCTGAGTTGCTTTGTTAGCAGCTCTCTCCTCTATTTAAAGGGGAGCTTGAGACTTGGAGAAGGTTAGCATTTTGATTGTGAAATCTCTGCTAACTTCTTAAGTGCTCAAGCTCAAAGTCTACTCTCTTCCTCCCAAACCCTAGTTCTCATCTTGTAAGGAGGAGGAGACTTGTAAGAGGTTTTCTCCACCGAGAAGGAGAAGGATTTAGCCGGAGTGTGACGGGGCGTGATCCACTGAAGGATCAAGGGATCACCCACCTCAAGGACACGTCGTGGAGTAAGAGCAAGTTATCTCCGAGCCACGTAACCGTTAACGTGTTAGCATTGTTTCTATTGATAGTTTGCATTTCTACTAGCGCTAACAATTGTAGGAAGAAGAAATCAATTTGGGTGGAAAAAGCTATTCACCCCCCCTCTAGCCGCGCCATTGATCCCAACAATGTTTTCAAATCGTAAGTTATCTATTGTGGCACTATGTTGAGATTGCGATGTAGTTTTCAAATCACAAGTTTACAATAACTTTATTCAAGCATATGGACCACGATTGAGTATTCTGAAAATATGAGGACCGCGATTTAGTTTTTTGAAAGTATAAGGACCACGATATGATTTTTTGAAAGTATGAGGACCGGGATGTGCTTTCTCTAAACTACAAGGAACGGGTTGTTACAAATTTTAATTTCTAGGGACCGCGATGTAATTTTCTAAAACTACGAGGATCGGGATGTATTTTCTTCAAAATACAGGGTACCGGAATGTAATTTGTTCAAAAATAATTTAATGCTAAAAGATTTTTTATTTTTTGATATTAGGTAGTTTTAAAAGAATAAATTGTATATTTTAAAAAAAATTATATATTATGAGAAATCTCAAGTATTCAGATTTTGATGAAAATAAATTTCAGATTCAAAACCTTTGTAAGAACTCTTAGGGTGCGTTTGGTTAACGGTGTTCCTTAATTACCTTGGGCATGTGATTACCAGGTAATCACATAACCAAGATTATAGGGAATAAGATATAACCTAATGTGTTTGGTTTAATCTTTGGTAATGGGACAAAAACTTGTTTGGTTGAAGGTTTTAACTAATAACGTAATATGATAATTACTATATTATCCCTAATAAATATATCATTCCACTCATGTAGATTCTTCTTTTACCAACAAATGACTTTTAAAAAAAATATTTTTATTTGATTTCGATCTAAATAATATATATAAATATGTATAATACGTATATATAAAATTCTGATTTCATGAGACTTTGTTATAATATATATAAATATGTATAGTACTTTCTTATAATTTAAATTTTTTTCCCTCTTAAAAAGAACAGAATTTCAAAATTAAGCAAAGATGGAATAATTTTTCTACCAATATTAATACTGTTATACAAATTTAAATCTCCAGCTTTTCTTAAAAAAATCCAAAAAGTCCACCAGTTAAATTAGAAATGCAAACAAAAAATTACACAGAAAACGATGATTTTCTGTCTCAACGAGAATATTTGTTTTACATAATCATCGTAACATTAACCAAAAGATCCAAAATCTACAGGTATTTCATGAAGTAAATACACAAACTTGGCAGATTCTATGAACAATCTCAAGCTTCAAGCATACAATTGCTTCACACACAAACCTATTTGGTATTTGATATGTTGTTGTTGTGGCAAACATTCTCTTTTTCATGTCAAACCTTCAACTAGAAACTAGGGATAAAATAAACAATTTGAAACGGAATTCTGTTGTTCATTTCGGCAAACATTCTCTGCGTCGCTCAGATCACTGTAAACAAAAGGATGAGAATTAGAGAAAAGATATATTTAATTGACCAATTATCAGATATGATAGAAACACAATCATATAAATACAGTTTGTGAAAATACACTATTCTCCAAAACGCAATCATATAATAGAAACATGAAGGATAACACTAATTGGAACTTGGAAATATGAACAAAAAAAATCAAGAGTATCTAAATCTTAAGCATATCAAATAGAGAAATAAGCAAATCAATTACACTTCATATACAATAACAAGCTTTGAGACTTAGCAATGGATGTTGTCATGGTGTTGGAGATCAGTTGACAATTTTAGTTGTTGACATAAGGATTTGAATGTTGTTTCATGCCCCCCATAACAAATGATACAAAACTGAGACTCACTTTGAGACTTAGCAACACCATCTAGATCTTCTATATCTTTCTTTGTACCTCATCTTCCTTTTCTAGAAAAAGAAACACAACAACACCATTGTAAAAAGATACTGATGTTAAGGGAATAAGATAACTGAGTTGTTAAGTAATGATTGAACCGACAAATATTAACTGAGTTGTTAAGATAACTGAGTTGTTAAGTAATGATTGTACCTCATCTTCTTTTTGATCCTCTTTCACTCTGCCCCAGTTTTGGTTGTTGATTGATACCCATTTTATTGACGCATAGAACATTGATTGGCACTAGAAACATCTCGTTGCAATCAGGTATTGATACCTCAGCATGAAATTAGTCTCCAAACTGTGGTTGATACTTCCTGAATTTTCAAGGCTTTCAAGTTGCTTTTCATTGATGTCACTGCTGGGATGTTTAACTTGATGTAACACACATCCAAATGCTCCACCCTACCTTTCAAGAAGGTATCTTTGATTTAACGAAAGGGAAAATTGTTCTATCAAAATAACAGAGATGAGTTTTATTATTATATCACTTCGGCAAGCTCAAACAAATGATAGAAAATTGTTCTATCCATTGCCTTGATATAAAATTGTTCTAGATCAAGTATTTCACAGATAAAAATACAATAAAAACAATAAAAACAAAATTTATGAAAACAAGAAATTGTTCTAGATCAAGTATTTCACAATAAAACAATAAATTGTTCTAGATCAAGTATTTCACAGATAAAAATACAATAAAAACAAAATTTATGAAAACAAAATTGTTCTAGATCAAGTAATAGGGGTAGCAATGAATTAGTGTGGTGGACAAAGCTACAAGTTCTTCAGAAAGAAATTAGTGTTCTAGATCACGTAATAGGGGTAGCGATCAAGTATTATGGTTGATGAAACAACCAACCTACAAGTCCTTCAGAAAGAAATTATATCCCGAGATGACTAGATGAAGAACACGAAAACTTGGAAGTGTGAAGAACACGAAAATATTATCTCGAGATGGAAAGAACACGAAAATAAATACCTATGAAGAATGCTATGGTTCTTCGCGTGCTAGGGTTTCCGCTGTGAATCGCCCTTCGAATCGCCGCGAGGGTTTCCGCTGCGAAGAAGGCTTCGAATCGCCCTTCGAATCGCCGGTGAAGAAGGCTTCCAAGCTCCCTTCGAATCGCCGCTAGGGTTTCCGCGATGAAGAAGGCTTCGAATCGTGTGGTGAATCGCCGCGGTTGTCGCCCTTCGAGTCGCGTGGAGTCGCGCTAGGGTTTCCCTTCGAGTCACGTGGAGCAGCTGTCGCGTGGAGTCGGCCGAAAATCTCTTTTATTAGGGTATCTTTGTAATTAAATTGAAGGTTAAGGATATTTATGTCATAAATAAGAAATTATGAAGGATAATTTTGGGAAAAATTATTTTAACCCCAGAATTGAGAAAAATCAGGCTTTTCCTTGGTTTTCTGATTCCGAGATACATAACCATTTTTGCTGATGTGGCAGGTATATTTGATTACTTGAGAATTTTTCATTACCTAAACCAAACAAGATTTTTATTGATAACCTTGGATGAATAACCAAGGTAATCAAGGAATACCCTCAACCAAACGCACCCTTAAGGCACTAGCTGACACCCTCAAAATTGAATAAGCATTTCTGAATAGGATATGGAAACTCAAGAAGATGTTAGAACGAACCCCTCACATCATGATGCATGAATAGGGCTATTGTTATTTTTGTTTAGATCAGGCACCGCAATGGAAGTGTCGGCATGTAAGGCGGACTGCATTGGACTAGAGGATCCCATAAGCTTGAGGGAGAGATCAATAAGCTCCATGCGACTACCATCATCAGTGCTGTTGTTTGACATGCTGACCACCTCATCCACATTAACAGACTCTTTTGGGAACAATGGCGTCGGCTTTACAATTTGTAGGGTTCAGCCATTACCTGGCCAATGGAATTGGTAGCTAAATTCGGAGTCCAGGGACAGGAGGGAACGGGCATGGTTACGAAATTTGGATAAATTGTCGGCGGCATTGTTGTAATTGGATCCTTGAACCGAATGTTTTTTGATTCTGCAACAAGCTTGGTTCGTGATGGTTCATCCGGCTCGGGTCTTTGTTGGCCAAGGTACAAAGTTGGCGAATGATAGTTGACCTCTAATTCATTGGGGGATTGCGGAAACAACTGCTGATCATGAGTGAGAACCTGCCCAATTGGTGGTTGCATATGAATTTGTAAGAGTTTATAGTGCTGAAGGAGGAAGAAAGGTTCCAAATAAGGGAATGGAGCTACCGTTTCAGGGACCATGTCAAACAAACTGGAACGCCTCTTCCTTCGTGATACGTTACTTTGTCGAATAAAATACTTTTGCGCGTGGCTTGCTACTTGTGTTGGGGTCCTAGACATGACAAAGTTCCGCGCAATTCCACGCCAATCACCTTTTCCCAATTTCTGAAGACCCATAAGGAACATTCGATGTTCCTCTTCAGTCCATGGGATCCCTGCATCGGAAGAATCTCAGCATACAGAAATCTGAACTTAAATTGGATAGGAACTAGAAAGTGAAGTTAATCATTGCAAAACAGAAAATTTTGAAAAGAAAAAACTATTACTTTGTATTATAACACTGAAAAGTAATAACTCATTGTGTTACAT
This sequence comes from Boesenbergia rotunda, assembly GCA_024364735.1. NCBI lineage: Eukaryota > Viridiplantae > Streptophyta > Magnoliopsida > Zingiberales > Zingiberaceae > Boesenbergia > Boesenbergia rotunda. The sequence continues at coordinate 341,684 of JAGFNQ010004268.1, read as the reverse complement.
TGGTCAGATGTCCTTGAAAAAAATATGCCAGATCCTTGAGAAACCGTAGACAAAACGAAATTTAACATGATCCCCTCCAACATGCACACCTATTTTTAAATGAATCTTTTAACAACGACCACATATGAAATGATATGCCAACATTGCTGAAATGTTGTTAGATATTCCAAGATTCCAAGGCTCAGAAAATAAACTAAGACTACGTTTGATAGGACGTAATGTAATCGGTTATGTAATGTAATCAAGTTTGTAATGTAATCTTGATTACATTGTTATGTTTGGTAATGAGTTGTATGTAATCTTTGATAACCATTACAAGTTGCATTCCTTTGTTTGGTGAGGAATAATCCATCCTGTAATGTAATCAAGATTGACGACCGACGACCGCCGCCGGCTGGCCGTGACCATCGACCGGCCGGTGACCGTCGCCGACTGGCCACCGTCGCCGCCGGTCGCCGGTCGGACGGCTACCGTCGCCGACTAGCCGTCGCTGATCGGCCGGCGACCATCGCCGACCGGCCGCCGCCGCCACGGTCGCAGCCGCCGGCCGCCGGCGGCCGGCCGCCGACCGGCCGGCGACCGACGACCGACCGGCGACCGGCGAACTGCCAATGACCGGCGACCGCAAAAAAAGGGCTATTCTGCGACAAATTTTTGCGACGAAAAATTTTCGTCGCAGATTAGCGATAAATTTTGCGACAAAAAATATATTCGTTGCAAATTTGCAACAAATTTTGCGACGAAAACTCTATTGTCGCTAATTAGCGACAAAATTTTTTTCGTTGCCAAATTTGTTGCGCTTTTGCGACCAAAAAAATTATTCGACGCAAAATTTGCAACAAATTTTTTTTCGTTGCAAAATTTGCGACAAATTTGATATTTGTCGCAAAATTTGCAACGAAAAAAAATTTGTTGCAAATATTGCAACGAAAATGAATATTCGTCGCAAAATTTGAAACAAAATTTTTTTAGTTGCAAAATTTGCGACGAATTTAAAATTTGTCGCAAACTTACAATAAATATTTAATTTATCGTAAAAATATAATTCATCGCAAAATTTGGACAGTATTTGTTTTGATTTTTTAAAAAGAAACCTTAATACCTTCAAAAAATCATAAATAAACGTACGGAGCTCCGAATTTCATGAAATAAGTTTCTACGTGCTCGTAGCGATTTCATCATGAAATAAATGACGTCAAACTTAAATTTTTTGGATAAATTTACAGAATAAAATTTTTAAACCGATAAAATATATTTTCCAAGTAAATAATATTTAGAAAATTACAAATAAAAATATATTATGCAAAATTTAAGTTTGAGGTCATTGATATCACGAGGATATCGATACGAGCACAAAAACTCGTTTCGTTAAATTCCGAGTTATGTAGGTCCATATATGAAATTTATTAATATTCATTTGGTTTATTTTGAAAATAATTATTTGCGACGAATTTTGAAATTCGTTTCAAAATTTGCAACGAATTTGGACATTCGTCGCAGATCTGGGACGAATTTAGAAATTCGTAGCAGAATTAAATTTTAAAAAGAAACCTAAATACCTTCAAAAAATCATAAATAAACGTACGGAGCTCCGAATTTCATGAAATAAGTTTCTACGTGTTCGTAGCAATTTCATCATGAAATAAATGGCGTCAAACTTAAATTGTTTGGATAAATTATAGAAAAAAAAAATTTAACCCACAAAATATATTTTCCATGTAAATAATATTTACAAAATTACAAATAAAAATATATTGTGTAAAATTTAAGTTTGAGGTCATTGATATCACGAGGATATCGATACGAGCACGTATAAACTCGTTTCGTTAAATTCCGAGTTATGTAGGTCCATATATGAAATTTATTAATATACTTTTGGTTTATTTAAAAATAATTATTTGCGACGAATTTTGAAATTCGTTGTAAAATTTGCAACGAATTTGGAAATTCGTCGCAGAATTAAATTTTAAAAAGAAATCTAAATACCTTCAAAAAATCATAAATAAACGTACGGAGCTCCGAATTTCATGAAATAAGTTTCTACATGCTCGTAGCGATTTCATCATGAAATAAATGACGTCAAACTTAAATTGTTCTGGATAAATTTACAGAAAATAATTTTTAAACCCACAAAATATATTTTCAAAGTAAATAATATTTAGAAAATTACAAATAAAAATATATTATGCAAAATTTAAGTTTGAGGTCATTGATATCACGAGGATATCGATACGAGCACGTAGAAACTCATTTCGTTAAATTCCGAGTTATGTAGGTCCATATATGAAATTTATTAATATTCATTTGGTTTATTTTGAAAATAATTATTTGTGACGAATTTTGATATTCGTTGCAAAATTTGCAACGAATTTGGACATTCGTCGCAGATCTGGGACGAATTTAGAAATTCGTCACAGAATTAAATTTTAAAAAAAAACCTAAATACCTTCAAAAAATTATAAATAAACGTACGGAGCTCCGAATTTCATGAAATAAGTTTCTACGTGTTCGTAACAATTTCATCATGAAATAAATGGAGTCAAACTTAAATTTTTCTGGATAAATTTACAGAAAAAATTTTTTAAACACACAAAATATATTTTCCAAGTAAATAATATTTAGAAAATTTTAATAAAAATATATTATGTAAAATTTAAGTTTGAGGTCATTGATATCATGAGGATATCGATACGAGCACGTAGAAACTCGTTTCGTTAAATTCCGAGTTATGTAGGTCCATATATGAAATTTATTAATATTCTTTTGGTTTATTTTGAAAATAATTATTTGCGACGAATTTTGAAATTCGTTGCAAAATTTGCAACGAATTTGGATATTCGTCGCAAAATTTGCAACGAATTTGTAAATTCGTCGCAGAATTTGGGACGAATTAAGAAATTCGTCGCAGAATTAAATTTTAAAAAGAAACCTAAATACTTTCAAAAAATCATAAATAAACGTACGGAGCTCTGAATTTCATGAAATAAGTTTCTACGTGCTCATAGCGATTTCATCATGAAATAAATGACGTCAAACTTAAATTTTTCTGGATAAATTTACAGAAAAAAATTTTTAAACCCACAAAATATATTTTCCAAGTAAATAATATTTAGAAAAATACAAATAAAAGTATATTATGTAAAATTTAAGTTTGAGGTCATTGATATCACGATGATATTGATGCGAGCACGTAGAAACTCGTTTCGTTAAATTCCGAGTTATGTAGGTCCATATATGAAATTTATTAATATTCTTTTGGTTTATTTAAAAATAATTATTTGCGACGAATTTTGAAATTCGTTGCAAAATTTGCAACGAATTTAGAAATTCGTCGCAAAATTTGCAACGAATTTGGAAATTCGTTGCAGATCTGGGACGAATTTAGAAATTCGTCGCAGAATTAAATTTTAAAAAGAAACCTAAATACCTTCAAAAAATCATAAATAAACGTACGGAGCTCCGAATTTCTTGAAATAAGTTTCTGTGTGTTCGTAGCGATTTCATCATGAAATAAATGACGTCAAACTTAAATTTTCTGGATAAATTTACAGAAAAAAATTTTTAAACCCACAAAATATATTTTCCAAGTAAATAATATTTAGAAAAATACAAATAAAAATATATTTTGTAAAATTTAAGTTTGAGATCATTGATATCACGATGATATTGATGCGAGCACCTAGAAACTCGTTTCGTTAAATTCCGAGTTATGTAGGTCCATATATGAAATTTATTAATATTCTTTTGGTTTATTTAAAAATAATTATTTGCGACGAATTTTGAAATTCGTTGCAAAATTTGCAACGAATTTAGAAATTCGTCGCAAAATTTGCAACGAATTTGGAAATTCGTTGCAGATCTGGGACGAATTTAGAAATTCGTCGCAGAATTAAATTTTAAAAAGAAACCTAAATACCTTCAAAAAATCATAAATAAACGTACGGAGCTCCGAATTTCTTGAAATAAGTTTCTGTGTGTTCGTAGCGATTTCATCATGAAATAAATGGCGTCAAACTTAAATTTTTCTGGATAAATTTACAGAAAAAATTTTTTAAACCCACAAAATATATTTTCCAAGTAAATAATATTTAGAAAAATACAAATAAAAATATATTATGTAAAATTTAAGTTTGAGGTCATTGATATCACGATGATATTGATGCGAGCACGTAGAAACTCGTTTCGTTAAATTCCGAGTTATGTAGGTCCATATATGAAATTCATTAATATTCTTTTGGTTTATTTAAAAATAATTATTTGCGACGAATTTTGAAATTCGTTGCAAAATTTGCAACGAATTTAGAAATTCGTCGCAAAATTTGCAACGAATTTGGAAATTCGTCGCAGAATTAAATTTTAAAAAGAAACCTAAATACCTTCAAAAAATCATAAATAAACGTACGGAGCTCCGAATTTCTTGAAATAAGTTTCTACGTGCTCGTATCGATGCCCTCGTGATATAAATGATCTTAAACACAAATTTCAATAAAAATTCTAGGGATCAATGATAGATTAATATGAAATTGCTTATAACAGTTTCAGACTTAAAAACTTTTAACTAAGTCAGTGCTGATATAAATAATGCACTATGAAAAAAAATATATTAACATAAATTCATATTTGTGGCTGTTTACCTCATCAGGGGATAAATACGAATATATAAAAACTTGTTTCATTAAATTCCGAGTTTTCTAGGTCCATCTACGACAATTAAACGGTATTTGTTTTGATTTTTTAAAAATTTAATTTTGCGACGAATTTCAAAATTCGACCCTAATCTGCGACGAATTTGGAAATTCGTCGCAGAATTTGGGACGAATTTTGAAATTCGTCGCAGAATTAAATTTTTAAAAGAAACTAAATACCTTCAAAAAATCATAAATAAACGTACGGAGCTCCGAATTTAATTAAATAATTTCTAAGTGCTCGTAGCGATTCCATCATGAAATAAATGTCGTCAAACTTAAATTTTACCGGATAAATTTTTAGGAAAAAAATTTTAAACCCTCAAAAATATATTTTCCAAGTAAATAATATTTAGAAAAATACAAATAAAATATATTATGGAAAATTTAAGTTTGAGGTCATTGATATCACGAGGATATCGATACGAGCACGTAGAAACTCGTTTCGTTAAATTCCGAGTTATGTAGGTCCCTCTATGAAATTTATTAATATTCTTTTGGTTTATTTAAAAATAATTATTTGCGACGAATTTTGAAATTCGTTGCAAAATTTGCAACGAATTTGGAAATTCGTCGCAAAATTTGCAACGAATTTAGAAATTCGTCGCAAAATTTGCAACGAATTTGGAAATTCGTCGCAGATCTGGGACGAATTTAGAAATTCGTCGCAGAATTAAATTTTAAAAAGAAACCTAAATTCCTTCAAAAAATCATAAATAAACGTACGGAGCTCCAAATTTTATGAAATAAGTTTCTACGTGCTCGTATCGATGTCCTCGTGATATAAATGATCTTAAACACAAATTTCAATAAAAATTCTAGGGATCTATGATGGATTAATATGAAATTGCTTATAATAGTTTCAAACTTAAAAACTTTTAACTAAGTCTGTGCTGATATAAATAATGAACTATGAAAAAAAATATATTAACATAAATTCATATTTGTGGCTGTTTAGCTCATCAGGGGATGAATACGAATATAAAAACTTGTTTCATTAAATTTCGAGTTTTCTAGGTCCATCTACGACAATTAAACGGTATTTGTTTTGATTTTTTAAAAATTTAATTTTGCGACAAATTTCAAAATTCGTCCCTAATCTGCGACGAATTTGGAAATTCGTCACAGAATTTGGGATGAATTTTGAAATTCGTCGCAGAATTAAATTTTTAAAAAGAAACCTAAATACCTTCAAAAAATCATAAATAAACGTACGGAGCTCCGAATTTCATGAAATAAGTTTCTAAGTGCTCGTAGCGATTCCATCATGAAATAAATGTCGTCAAACTTAAAATTTACCCGATAAATTTATAGGAAAAAAATTTTAAACCCTCAAAAATATATTTTCCAAGTAAATAATATTTAGAAAAATACAATTAAAAATATATTATGTAAAATTTAAGTTTGAGGTCATTGATATCACGAGGATATCGATACGAGCACGTAGAAACTTGTTTCGTTAAATTTCGAGTTCTGTAGGTCCATATATTGAATTTATTAATATTCTTTTGGTTTATTTAAAAATAATTATTTGCGACGAATTTCGAAATTCGTCGCAAAATTTGCAACGAATTTGGATATTCGTCGCAGAATTTGCAACGAACTTGGAAATTTGTCGCAAATTTGGGAATTCATTTATTTATGATTTTTAGAAGGCAATTAGATTTTTTTGAAAAAATTTTATTATTTTGTGACGAATTTCAAAATTCGTCCATAATTTGCGACGAATGTCAAATTTGTCATAGAATCTGGGACGAATTTTCAAATTCGTCGCTAAATTATTTTTTTACAAAAAATTGTAAATGCGTTAAAAAAATTATAAATAAACGTATGAATCTCGGAATTTGATAAAACGAGTTTCACGTACTCATGTCGATTTTCTCATGGTATAAATAACCTCGAACTTAGATTTCACCTGCTAAATTTATTTTAAAAAATTTTAAAGCAACAAAATTTTGTTTTCCTATTAAATAATATATAAAAAATTTCAAATAAAATTATTTTATGTAAAATTTATGTTGAGGTAATTTATATTATGAGGATATGGATGTGAACACATACAAGTTTATTTATATAAAATCCGAATATGGTATATTATTATATATTATTTTGAAGGTATTTAAGATTTTTTTAAAAAAATTCAATTTGATTGGCGACAAAAAAATATTTTGTCGCAAAATCTTAATTATATATACCCCACTTCTGCTTTTGCCCTAGTAGAATTTGGCTTTCGGCGGCTGTGTGGCGCGCGCGCTCCTTCCTGCGTATTTTTTTATCGCAAAATCTTAATTATATATACCCCACTTCTGCTTTTGCCCTAGTTAATTTTGGCTTTCGGCGGCTGTGTGGCGCGCGCTCTCCTTCCTGCTTCACGTTCTCCGACGTAAGCGTCTTTCGCCTTTCTCTTCTTTCTCCGATCTGTCATCTGCGGTGGCGGGAGGCTGTGTGAAGCGTCGCGAGTAGCGTCGGGCGGCCCTGGCCGGCAGCGGCCGCGGTCGCGCGTTACCGGCCGCCCTCGCGCGGTACCGGCCACGCGCGGTACCGGCCACGCGCGGTTGCGGTCGCGCTCACCTCGCGGCTACCGGCCTCGAGCGGCCGAGATTCCTCGTGCACTACTGACCGTGCTCGCGTGATACCGGCCGCGCGCGCTCATCCGGCTGCGCAATGGAAGTGTCGGCATGTAAGGCGGACTGCATTGGACTAGAGGATCCCATAAGCTTGAGGGAGAGATCAATAAGCTCCATGCGACTACCATCAGCAGTGCTGTTGTTTGACATGCTGACCACCTCATCCACATTAACAGACTCTTTTGGGAACAATGGCGTCGGCTTTACAATTTTGTAGGGTTTAGCCATTACCTGGCCAATGGAATTGGTAGCTAAATTCGGAGTCCAGGGACAGGAGGGAACGGGCATGGTTACGAAATTTGGATAAATTGTCGGCGGCATTGTTGTAATTGGATCCTTGAACCGAATGTTTTTTGATTCTGCAACAAGCTTGGTTCGTGATGGTTCATCCGGCTCGGGTCTTTGTTGGCCAAGGTACAAAGTTGGCGAATGATAGTTGACCTCTAATTCATTGGGGGATTGCGGAAACAACTGCTGATCATGAGTGAGAACCTGCCCAATTGGTGGTTGCATATGAATTTGTAAGAGTTTATAGTGCTGAAGGAGGAAGAAAGGTTCCAAATAAAGGGAATGGAGCTACCGTTTCAGGGACCATGTCAAACAAACTGGAACGCCTCTTCCTTCGTGATACGTTACTTTGTCGAATAAAATACTTTTGCGCGTGGCTTGCTACTTGTATTGGGGTCCTAGACATGACAAAGTTCCGCGCAATTCCACGCCAATCACCTTTTCCCAATTTCTGAAGACCCATAAGGAACATTCGATGTTCCTCTTCAGTCCATGGGATCCCTGCATCGGAAGAATCTCAGCATACAGAAATCTGAACTTAAATTGGATAGGAACTAGAAAGTGAAGTTAATCATTGCAAAACAGAAAATTTTGAAAAGAAAAAACTATTACTTTGTATTATAACACTGAAAAGTAATAACTCATTGTGTTACATTGGTCAGATGTCCTTGCTGAAATGATATGAAATGATAAACCTATTTTTAAATGAATCTTTTAACAACGACCACATATGAAATGATATGCCAACATTGCTGAAATGTTGTTAGATATTCCAAGATTCCAAGGCTCAGAAAATAAACTAAGACTACGTTTGGTAGGAGGTAATGTAATCGGTTATGTAATGTAATCAAGTTTGTAATGTAATCTTGATTACATTGTTATGTTTGGTAATGAGTTGTATGTAATCTTTGATAACCATTACAAGTTGGATTCCTTTGTTTGGTGAGGGATAATCTATCCTGTAATGTAATCAAGATTGACGACCGACGACCGCCGCCGGCTGGCTGTGACCATCGACCGGCCGGTGACCGTCGCCGACTGGCCACCGTCGCCGCCAGTCGCCGGTCGCCAGTCGGTCGGCTACCGTCACCGACTGGCCGTCGCTGATCAGCCGGCGACCATCGCCGACCGGCCGCCGCCGGCTGGCCGGCACAGCCGCCGGCTGGCCGGCAACAGTCGCCGGCCGCCGGCCGCCGACCGCCGCCGGCCGGCCTGCTGTCCGCTGCCGCCGGCTGGCGACCGGCCGCCCGCCGGCGACCGACGACCGACCGGCGACCGGCGAATTGCCGATGACCGGCGACCGGCGAACTGGTCCGATGACCGACGACCGTCGCCGCCCGACCGACGACATTACAAGCTGTAATGTAATCCAGATTACGGAGGATTTATTTTATAATCCAGATTACAAATTATCAACCTCTTTTGTAATCGAGATTAAATTATATTACAATTTTAAAGTTATTCCAAACAAAGAAATCTAACTTGTAATGTAATCTTGATTACATTACAGGGTGGATTACACCCTACCAAACACAACTTAAAAGGCTTGTAACTGGAACAACTAGGACAGTGCAATTAATGGACAGTTATACTTAAGTGTCCCAGGAGTAATCTTTAAATGCAACAATAAACAAGAAGGAAGAATATGTTTCGCCACAACGAATGAACTGATAACTATATGTTTCATGAAAATATTTTGATACAAGACAACTTTATAAAGAGTAAAGATATGCAACCAGTGCAATTGAGGGTATAGATCGTTGTGCCTAAAACACAGTAGAATGAAAACAAAGATCACAAACAAGTAAATGGATGGCGTATAATTTGTTTATGAAAAAGAATGAAAAGAAGGCGCATGAATCGCAAGTTTAAAATGTTAACGATAGAAAATTAGCAATATTGGTTTAGAAGCAACCTTATTTGTGTCAAAGCGCACTTTATTGACCTATCGGCACCAATGGCACAAACTAAGACCAACCACACCATGAACTGTTAAGAAGGCGCCAAAACTTTGGAACCATCATCCATCAGCACCCATTACTTATCCATTGATATTCCAATTTAGATGACATGCTAAATAAAAGCTTTAAACGGACGCAATGCTTCAAAGTGTTGCGCAATTTGAACGGTTGCAAGAAATCAGAAACAAGGAATGAAAAATAGAGACTAAAGAAACAAACATCTAACAAAAAACAGAGGATTCCCATATGTAATATTAGCATGCCATGTATTAAAAGGAAGAGATCAGTATGAAAGAAAATTTATATAAAAGAAATAGTACTGATCCCAGCAATTTTACCAATATTGATCACTATTTCAAATAGGGTAGTTCATCAATAACAAATATACGTCTCATCAAAGAAATCTTGTCTATTAAAAATAAAAATCCTTCAGCACTAGGGGTGAACAAAAATTCGGATAAACCGAAAAAACCGACCAAACCAACTGATTTTTTGATTTCGGTTCGGTTAATTCAGAATTTCGATTAATTCGGTTTTGAATATTCGGTTATTTCGGTTCGGTTTCGGGTTTTCACGTTGTTATTCGGTTAAACCGAATTAACCGAAATTATCGGTTAGGATTGAGTGGGCCGTGGGGCTGGACCTCAGGCGGCGCGGGCTGGACCGGCTGGCGGCTGGCGGTGGCGGCTGCTGCATGCTGCATGCTGCAGTGCTGCTGGGTAAAATGTAAAACAACACAATTAATTGTATAGATTTTAAGACATAGGTAAACAAACAGTAGAAGCACAATTAACAGTAGAAGCACAATTAACATGTAAACACAATTAACAATCAATTAAAAGTACAATTAAAAGTAGGGTGAGCTGAACCCATTGTTTCACTTATCTGGTTGTTAGTCCTTTTATATTAATTTGATTATTTTTTAATTTTGATTCACATATAAACAAATATAATACAAAAAATTAAATTAGGGTCAAAATTATTCGGTCAAATCGGCTAATTCGGTTAAAAACCGAATTAACCGATTTTTTATCGGTTCGGTTTTCTCAGTTTTGATTCACAATTTCGGTCAGTTTGATTTTTTGGGAAAAATTCGATTTATTTGATTTTCGGTCTATTCGGTTCGGTTCGGTTCGGTTTTAACCGAATACTCACCCCTATTCAGCACAACCCATCAACGACGTCCCATCAACGGCGTCTCAACGGTACGTTGTATACGTCCCGGATGGAGTTGGTAAACCTTTCAAATCGGACTTAAACAGGGAACTGGAATACTGCTCTCCCATAATGTTGCCCTCAACGTCGTAGACAATGGCGGAGCCAGTCTGAATAATTTATCCGGGCTGATCCCAAACTATGAGCTATGAGTGACACCGACATCATCAACCCGGGCTAGTCTTCGACGTTGACATCGTCGTTAACCCGGGCTAGCCTCCTTTATTTTCTCACATTTTTTTCCTTCCTATAAAAAATTTTCTTTTCATTGTCATTAGCTACCCGGGCTACAGCCCGGGTAGCCATGTACATAGCTCCGCCCCTGGTCGTAGAGATACCAAACATTCACTTCCGTGCCTGCGGCGGAGGATTTTGCAGCATCGGCGGCGGCGGCTTTTGCAGCATCGGCGGAGGCGGAGGCAGCAGCTGCTTCAGCGGCGGCGGCGGCTTTTGCAGCATCGGCGGAGGCAGCAGCTGCTTCAGCGGCGGCCGCGGCTTTTGCAGCATCGGCGGAGGCCGCGGAGGCGGCGGCGGAGCGGCGAAGGCCGCGAAGGCCACGCCTCGGCCTCCGCGGCGGAGGCCGCAGAGGAGGCCGAAACGACGGTGGCGAGGAGATGGCGATCCATGAAACTGAGGAGCGGGTTGGGGGTTGGAGCGACGGGGGTTAGTTTAAATAGATGTCCACTGCTCTACAAAAATTTTATACCTTTTCTTGATTCTTTTTCAAGAATCATTGCGTTTTTGTAAATTAATTAAATGACATTACGAAAACGACCCTCATATTTCCATCTAAGTAAACTACCCTCAATCCCGAGCCAAAATTGCCAACATTGTGGTTGAAGAAGACACCAATATACTTTCAAGTCCTTTGAATGCAATGTCTCCTCAAATTCCTTAAACAAGGTGGTATTCTCTCATTAGATTTGACCTACTAAGATTGAAAAAATGAGATACGGGACATTTCAGAAAATATGGATACTACAAGTAAGGAGTCATTTTCCAGTTTGGTGTCATAATACTCTTCTTAATTTTGATAAAAAAATTAATGAAAAATGATTACAAAAATTTTAATTATGATTACCCTCAATCTCGGGCTGGACCGGTTGGCGGGTGGCGGCTGCTGCATGCTGCAGTGCTGCTGGGTAAAATGTAAAACAACACAATTAATTGTATAGATTTTAAGACATAGATAAACAAACAGTAGAAGCACAATTAACAGTAGAAGCACAATTAACATGTAAACACAATTAACAGTAGAATTAACAGTAGGGTCAAAATTTGATTGTTTTTCAATTAACAGTACAATTAATAGTAGGCTGAGCTGAACCGATTGTTTCACTTATCTGGTTGTTAGTCCTTTTATATTAATTTGATTATTTTTAATTTTGATTCACATATAAACAAATATAATATACAAAATTAAATTAGGGTCAAAATTATTCGGTCAAATCGGTTAATTCGGTTAAAAACTGAATTAACCAATTTTTTATCGGTTCGGTTTTCTCGGTTTTGATTCACAATTTCGGTCGGTTCGATTTTTGGGGAAAAATTTGATTTATTCGATTTTCGGTCTATTCGGTTCGGTTTTAACCGAATACTCACCCCTATTCAACACAACCCATCAACGACGTCCCATCAACGGCGTCTCAACGGTACGTTGTATACGTCTCGGATGGAGTTGGTAAACCTTTCAAATCGGACTTAAACGGGGAACTGGAATACTGCTCTCCCATAATGTTGCCCTCAACGTCGTAGAGATACCGGACATTCACTTCCGTGCCTGCGGTGGCGACGGTTGTAGCGGTGGCGGCGGCGGAGGATTTTGCAGCATCGACGGCGGCGGCTTTTGCAGCATCGGCGGAGGCGGAGGCGGAGGCGGAGGCGGCGGCAGTAGCTGCTTCAGCGGCGGCGGCGGCTTTTGCAGCATCGGCGGAGGCGGAGGCAGTGACGGACCCAATTTAGGTAATTAAATTTGTCACGAATGTAGATCCATCAGAATTTTAAAAATTTATAAATGTGCTGGAAACCCTTTTTGCAATCAAAGAAGAAAAGCGTAGTAAAGGGGCCACAGGTCGTATTTTTCCAAGGGCTAGTACAAGTTGTTTGATTCGTGCTCGAGTTTATGTGTCGTAGATGTTTTTGGGTTTCAGATAAAATTTGGGGTTTGGTTTCAAATAGACAAAGAAAATGCGATAAAAAAGGAAATGAAACTTAACTAAGAAACTAACCAAGGTAATGGTAGCTAATGAATTCAACTAATGGAAAACTTTATCACCATTGCTACTTAACTGAGTTTTGGAGAATAAGTCTAAAGTGGAATGCGAAACGAATACTGAACAAATGAATAAGAAAACTCTTGATATGCAGGGAATAAAGGAATCTGATGCTAAGAGCCCAAACCGAAATTGACAACTGAATACTAACCACTTCAAGTTGAAGGATTAAGCTATTAGTGAAAAGTTAAGTATGAATTAAGGAAGAAATTCGAAAATGAGTGCAGCAATAGAAAATGAATTAAATTCAGAATTCAAATGCAGCAATTCCACACATGACAGCAGGATATAATGCTTCAAATCAAAGGCAGAAATCAACAAACCAGCTGAAAATAATTGCTCTATTCTACAGCTCAATTAGAACTTGAAGTAGATCCAATGATTACTTACACTTATTGGAAGATATCAGCTAAACCTCTAGAGACTACACTGTCCAGCAGAAATGGCAATCTGATTTGCAGAATTATGAATCAAAGTTGCAGAAGAACTGATACTCAGGAGTTTATCTCAATTTCTATGTGAAAGAAACAAGCCACAATGTGTAGATGCAGAAGAAGAAACTCACACAAGATTAACACGAAATTCAGGAACCAAATCAGTTCAAACTGGTACACAGAAATTCACCAAATTCAGAAATAGCTAGTATGCATGTCTGAAAGCTGAAATCAAATAACAGCTGACTTCAAGGACTAACAAGCTAACTGAAAACAATTGTACCAACTAGTACTAGAAATGAATCAGAAACAAGCTGGACTTACTGATATAAAATGCAGAATTAAAGACTGATTTTCAGAACTAAAAACTTGATACGCAACAGTTGAATCAAAAGAAAATCGATTCAGAAATTCAACTAAGTTTAAATCGAGCTGAACTGAGTAAACTTGCTTACTGACAATAAACCTAACTCTTAAGTTCTGAATTATAAGCTAGCAATTGCGAAAACAATCATGAAGATGAAATTTCTGATATAAGTTTCAGAAACAGCAATGTAATTGCAGAAAACAGAGTTGATACTCAATAACCTCTTGATACGCAAGCAACAAACAGAAAATTCACTGGAATTGGATACAATTGTTCATCTAATAAACTCACTAACTCATCTACTTGCAGAATTTAAACCAAATTAAAGTAGAGACAATTCAAAAATAGGAATTACAGCTGTGATACGAAAACAGAATTGAAAAGCAATTCAAACTGAAATTACAGCTAAGAACAGAAATTATCTAAGGAAATTAACTCTCAATCACTCTCTTGTCTCGAGACCACCTTGTTCGTCACGCAAGGGCAAGCCAAGAACCCCTTAAACTCGCAAATCAATGGACAAACGGCTCAAACTTCAGATCTGCTCACAGAATTGCGTCTGCTGGAAATCCAATTCGATCCACTAGATCTCGCGATGTATGGATGCTATAAAGATTTGGTGTTGATAAGAAACTATCAGAGAACCCCTCAGACAGCTCCGATTGAAAAGATCAGCACCCAAACGCAATCAAGTTGATCAAATAACAGAAACTGAAGAAACCCTCACTCAGCCCCTGTTCCGATGCAAAACTGTGATTGAATCTCCATTTGAGCCTCTCCCAAAGATCCAGATCTCGCTCCAAGGTAGTAATCGAGTTGGTCATGCCTCTGATGGAAGAAATTTGAAAGAAAACGATGAAAAACTTCGGAAGAACGAAAAACACTAGCTGAAGCTCGGTGAGGTCGCGACATCAGATCTGAACAGGGCTTCGGTTTAAGTAGTTAATGAAGCGGACGGCTGATATTGATTGCGCTTCATCCAACGGTGGATCGTTGTCCGATTTGATTCAAATTTTCCAGATCTTGATCAGAGGTCAAGATCATCCTCGTGGTAGCTCGGATCTGCCAGATCTTCAACGGATGATCCAGATCACCTTGATCTTTGTATGGATGGTTTAGAACACTCCGATCATGATCCAACGGCTAGATGGTCTCTGATTTAGCTGAAACTCTCAGATCTTGATCTGATCACTTGATTAGCCTTAATCCCAGCTCGGATTGATCAAAAGTTCTTAGATGGTCTAGATCTAACCGTTCTCTCATCGGACGGTCCAAATTAGTTGACGCTTGATTCCTTGGATCTAATCCACTTTTAACTCAACTTTGACCCATCATTACCTAGGTCCCTGATCATTTGAAGCCTTCAAAAGTAGATCAAAAATTTAGTGACAAAACAACCCAAATATAACAAGATTTACATTTAGGTCCAAAAAGGGTATAAATTCTAAAACCTAGGCAAATCCACAATTACACAAGTAAAATATGGGTCAAACACAGATTTAAACATATAAAATGATCAACAAAATGACACTTATCAGGCAGCAACTGCTTCAGCAACGGCCGCGGCTTTTGCAGCATCGGCGGAGGCCGCGGAGGATGCGGCGGAGGCCGCGGAGGCCGCAGAGGAGGCCGAAACGGCGGTGGCGAGGAGATGGCGATCCATGAAACTGAGGAGCGGGTTGGGGGTTGGAGCGACGGGGGTTGGTTTAAATAGTTGTCCACTGCTCTACAAAAATTTTATACCTGTTGGTGCAATCTTGGTTAGGTCAGGGTTTACCTAGGTTGACTAGGCTCGGGTGAGCCGATGTCTTATGTTTGGATGTTTCGATGTTTGATAATTATGTTTGAATGTCGTATGATGTCAAGTGGGTCAAGGTTGACTGGAGACTTGACTAGGTGAAGTCCAGGTGGATCGGGGAGATCGCACGTTGGCATGGGAAAAGACCTAGTGGGATTAGGCACACCTAGTGGGACTAGGTGAAGTCCAGGTGGATCGGGGAGATCGTACGCTGGCATGGGAAAAGACCTAGTGGGACTAGGCACACCTAGTGGGATTAGGTGAAGTCTAGGTGGATCAGGGAGATCGCACACTGGCAATGGGAAAAGACCTAGTGGGACTAGGTGAAGTCCAAGTGGATCGGGTCGATCGCACGCTGGCAAGGTGGAAGTCTACCGAGAGACTAGACCTAACTCGAGGGTTAGGCAAACCTGGTTGAGAATCAGGTTAAGTCCTAGTTGAGAGCTAGGATGGAGAAATCCAGGTTGGTCAAAGGGGTTGACCGTGAACACAAGTTAGGTTGGACTCAATCGATTGGGAGATCGATTGTCTCGCGAGAATAGAAATAATCTTAATCAATTGGGTAATTAATTAAGAAGAGTCTTAATCAATTGGGTAATTGATTAAGAAGGATCTTAATCAATTTGGTAATTGATTAAGAAAGACTATAATCGATTGGGTAATCGATTAAGAGAGTTTTGTTGCGAGAACAGAAGGTGGCTGAATCGATTGGGTAATCGATTCAACCTTCCCTTAATCGATTGGTCAATCGATTAAGGGCAGTCTTAATCGATTGACTAATCGATTAAGGTTCAAAAACTAGCCGTTGAACGGCTAAGTGTACGTGGTAATCGATTGGGTAATCGATTAGGAAACCCTAGGCGTCGGGTATAAGAGTTTTCACGCAGGTTTTGAGCCACACTCTTCTCCCCTTCTTCTCCTTCATCAGTGCCATTTCAAGGGAAGCCTTGGAGGATATTGCTGCTGCATTTCCAAGGTTCTAGAGGCAATCACAAGCTTGAAAATAGTAAGGAAAGCAAAGCTTGAGCTTATCATTGTAAATCTTGTAAGATTTCATTTTGTATTTGCTTAGATTCTTATTGTATCTTATTGGAAGCTTGTAAGAGGTTTCTCCACCTCAAGAATGAGATCTTTCATAGTATATGAGAGAGTGAGGAGAGTGGATCCTTGGATTAGTCATCCGTCCAGGGTGGATACCAAGTAAATCCTTAGTGTTAGCGTTTGCTCGATCTTCCGCCGCGACTAATCATCACGGAGCAAATCGGAGCTAATCACCCCCCTCTAGCTCGTCTACCGGTTCCAACAATACCTTTTCTTGATTCTTTTTCACGAATCATTGCGTTTTTGTAAATTAATTAAATGACATTACGAAAACGACCCTCATATTTCCATCTAAGTAAACTACCCTCAATCCCGAGCCAAAATTGCCAACATTGTGGTTGAAGAAGACACCAATATACTTTCAAGTCCTTCGAATGCAATGTCTCCTCAAATTCCTGAAACAAGGTGGTATTCTCTCATTAGATTTGACCTACTAAGATTGAAAAAATGAGATACGGGACATTTCAGAAAATATGGATACTACAAGCAAGAGTCATTTTCCAGTTTGGTGTCATAATATTCCTCTTAATTTTGATAAAAAAATTAATGAAAAATAATTACAATAATTTTAATTATGATTACTCAATATTATAGTAATTTTAGCTAACACTAGAAAAAAATAATTTAAAAATAGTTTAAAATCCTTTAAATATTTTTTTCAGACAACCCCCAATAAAGACATTATTATTCTTTTAGAAAAAATAAACGATATTCCTTTCTCCTTCCCCATGCAAGCCTAGGTCCTAAACAGTTTGCAGACCCAGATCCACACCACCACCACTGACGTGCCAGCTATTTTTTCATTTACCGTAAAACAGCATTTTACTGGGTCCCAGTGCGAAATGGTAAGGTACACAATGCGGGTACGTTACTATATCGGGGATTAACCGAGACGAGGTATCGGCATCACCACTGTTTGAGTCATGGTGATGCTATAAGCTTTCTCCTATAAAGCCACGGGACTTGTACCCCATCGGTATTCCCTACTTCGCAAGGGCCTCCACTTCCACGGGCAAATCGGGCGATCGGAGAAAGATCCAAAGGCGCTCACCCTCGGTACGTTTCTCTCTCCCCCTCTCTCGATCGATCCATGCCGTACGCGTTTCGGCTAGGGTTGGGTTTGGGTCTTTTTGCTTCGCTTCTCGTCGGGATCCTCGCGGACGCGGTGGTTCTCGAGGCAGGCCGCGACGGCGGGTCGCTGTTGTTCCGTGGTAAATTCTTGTTTCTGATCCTTGGGGTGGGGGTTGTGAGCAGCGTGCTGCTCTATATGCTTCCGAGAAAAAGAGGTCGAGGAGCAGCTGAGATCGAAGGGGACCGGTCAAAAGACGAGGTTTTGGGGAAGAAGACCAGGGTGGATTGCCTGTTCTCAGCGGAGGGGACCTCGGCGATGGAGGAGAACAACCAGTCCAACGGAGTGAAGGTAGATGTCGTGGGAAGTAAGCAGACCGATATCGACGAGGACCTGCATAGCCGTCAGTTGGCTGTGTACGGGCGGGAGACCATGCGCCGGCTTTTCTCTTCGAATGTTCTTGTTTCAGGTCTACAGGGCCTCGGGGCCGAGATTGGTAATGTTTCTGATGTTTTTTTTTCCTGAGATTTCCCCCCTCTACAATCTACTCGTCATGGATTTCGCTGTTTCTTATTCGAATTTAGATCTGAAGATCTTTCTATGTACTTCCTTTTCTTTTCATTGGTATAACATGGAACCAGAACTGTAATACCTTCTTCTAATGAGATGGTGTTTGTATACTTAGCTTTCTTGTTCATAATCTCGTCTATTTAGGTGATCTTAGTTTCCCTTGATGTTATAGAATAACTTTATGGCTAAGGATAACTTATTTTATCCACTGATAGTATGTGTGACAGAGACCACTTATTGGTTCATTATGATTTAGAATATTACTAATTTATATTCAGAACATTACTTTTGGTAAGAGAGACTTAGCAGTTACTGTACTATTCTGATTTAGAATATGACTTATCTATTTTGATGTGCATTGCTGCTATATAATGTTACATGCTAACTATCTAAATGCAATGATATGTTCATTTGATTCAACAATTTTACTTTGACTGCACTATTTGTGTTTTAAAACATGGTATATGTGCTTGCTTAGTTTGAATACCAGATAATATTTTTCCTAGAGGGTGATATTAATAGGAAAATAAAAACATTGTTTTTCTTCTTAGTGTGTGTTTTGAGAGATGATGTTGATGGGATTCGATTTTGTCATCATGAAAATTTGTGTTAGCAAATTATTCTGAATCCTGTATGAATCGCGCCTTGCAATTTCCTAGCCAATTCACTCATAATGACTATTGAAAAATTGCATTCTTTTACAGCGAAGAATCTTGTTCTTGCTGGTGTAAAATCTGTCACCTTGCATGATGAAGATAATGTAGAAATGTGGGACTTATCTAGCAATTTTCTTCTTATCTGTAGACGATATTGGAAAAAATAGGGCTCATGCCTGTATTCTGAAGCTCCAAGAACTGAACAAAGCCGTTCTAGTTTCTACCTTGAGGGGACCACTAATTAAGGAGCAGCTCTTAAATTTTCAGGTTTGCTGGAAAATAAATTGGTTACAAAAAAATTGCTTCTGTCCTTTTTGCTCACATTAGTGATTATATTTGTATTTTTTTTTAATTTTTAATGTTAGCGATGCGAAAATATATTAGAAAAACTTAATTGATGCAAATTTGTTTTTGTGAATGTGAACAGGTTCACCATATTTCTTTATTAGTTATACATTTTAAATAGAATACTTAATTGACTACTTTAATATTTTGGATTAGTTCCACCTTACCAATTCTCTGAATGACATACTACTGATTTGGGAGAGTAACACTAGTACACTATGACGATTCCCAATCAATCTGTGAATTCAGGCAAATGACAAATATTCAACAACTTTTGTTGCAACTCCTTTTCTTAAGAGAAAGACAAACACCATGACTAAGTGAGGGCTTTATAAAGAGATTGGACTAATTAGAACTCAGTTAATAATTTGGAAGATAACACTCTAAGTCTGTTTTTTTCCAAGAATGTTTATGGCATTGCACTTAGTTTTCTTGGGCATCTTTCTTAAGTTAAGAACAATTCACAATTCTTTTTAAAATTACCCATATCTGGATTGTAGAATTGATCCTTAAGTTTTGCGTGGCTGAAAAACTGTAAGGAAGGAAAAGGTTGGGAAATCAGTTATTATTTGTATTGCTTTTGTTTTTGAGCTGAAAACTTACTTTCACGTACAATGCAACTAAGTATGGGTTTAAAAATTCAAAAGAAAAAATAAAAAAATTCAAACCTATTTCGCATTCATGTTTTTTCCTTTTATTGTCTTTGGCAAATAAAGTTTTAAAAATTTTATCTCTCTTTTCTTCCAACAAACATAGCAGTCTAATGGAAAATATTTCACAATTTTTTTCTTGTGAGTTTTTTTTCTTAGTCGTTTCCTTCCTTTTCTAAGGGTATTTTTAATTTTGATTTGGTAAAATAAAAAATTCTTGTTTGACTTCCTTGGAGAGGACTTGTCCTAATAGTAGGTATACTACCATCACATAACATAAGACTAACGACTAGAATATTTTTTATTTCCAAAATTGAAAATTCTTGGATCTCTATGGAAGAAACAAAATCAAATTAAGACTAACAACTAGAATTTGAATTATTTCACCGCATTAAATGGATTATTTACGTTTTATCAAATAGAATACAGGAAACAAACTCATATTTAATGCTCAAAGATTTTATCAACTGCTTATGAACAAATTCTAGATATAATTACGTAAACTTATAAAAATTTATCTTTATTATGAACACAATTACCTCAACAATATATATTTGTCAAAACTTTAAATGTGAAATTATTCTTATGTTGTAAATTCTGAAAGTAAAATATATCCTAGTTTGTAGAAGAGTAGGGAATGCATCATTTTCTTGACATTCATTCCAACATTCTAGCTCTAAAAGTTGAATAGATGATAAATGGAAATTATTATGAAATGAAAGAAGTATACAATTTACAAGTGATTAAATTTAAAAATAAAAAATGTTAGTTGCTAACATTTTTAACTCTGAAGAGTAAGGTGAGTAAAGTAATCAAAAAGATAGCTAAGAAGAAATATATATTAGCAATCAAAATAATTATTAGTAATTCAATTAATTACAATAAAAATGTAATGAATGTTACAAGTTATACTAAGTAAATTTAATCATGTTATATTAATAAGTCAATTAAATATGTAACAAAATTGAAAATGACACGATCAGATATCGAAACCGTATTGGTCAGGTCAAAGATAAAAACTTCATTACAACTTGAGAATTTTAGCCTTGGTTTGAACTTCATTCCTTATCTCATGCGTTGAATAATTTTATTTCTATTCATTTTTTTTTTTGTTTTTTTACCACTATTTCCGATTTCATCAATTTGATGACACCGATACACAAGTTCTTTATCAGATATTATTGATTTTGCGAACTATGACTAGGTTTGTATGTTGGTAGATGAGGATGTGATGAATGTGAAAGCAAGGGGATTAAATGATCCTATGGTTTAATTAAGTACAAAAGGAAAAAAAATACTAACTCGGTGAAAAAACAAAATAATTTATAAAAAAGACTGATGCAGGATGGAGGAGAGAGATTCTCATGAAAGAAGGGATTGTGGTTTGCTTTTATTTCTAAATCTAAAGGGATTATGACTGACATATAGAGCCTCTACTCCTAACTAAACTAAAAAAGACCTACATAAATGAAACCTCTAGGCTTAACTAACTTAACAAAAGAAAATTAGTATGAGAGTAGCTATGTTATTCATATTATATCAAATGCTTTAGAGCCTCATTTTCAGACCACTCTGATATCCTGATACAGAAAAAAGGGGAAAATTGGTGCATCAGACTGTTTGGTTCTTATGATCTGATATGCTCTCGCCTAGGTCTTATTAATTGTAGACTTCTAAAGCAGGTCTTGAATAAGTTGAATTAACAATTTCCCCACTTGGACTCTATACCCTTGTCAAAGTCTAAGTTCAACACGTTCAAAATCATCCATAATTCATCACCTGACCCAATGGCAGCACCATTTATACAACTTTTTTTCTATTAGATAACTTGGTCAACCCTAGGCATTATCATCCTTAATTGGTCTGGTGAGATTTTTTCACTTCAATTAGATAGTTTTGTGTCAATATTGTAGCCAAATAAGTTTTAGATTGACTCATTTAGGCATCGCCAAGAAAAAAACCCTTTCTATCATCTACAAATTGACAGTGTTGATTGACCTGGTAAGCCAATGGTTTCTCATTCCTTCCTTTCCTTTTCCATCGGATGAGAACTCTTATATCAATCAAATGAATGAAGAATGTTTTTAGCTTATTCACTAAGTAGAGTACATAAATATCTGCATTTTATGAAATATCTTGGTGTAGACTGAGCCATCATTGGTGCCTTGTTGCTTGGATGTATGATCTATTGTTCTTGAAATTTGGGGTTCTCAAATTCTCAACTACTTCTATAATTATCAATTTGAGTACATTCTACAAGTTCATTTCATGCTTTGTTCTAGTTACTGATGGGATCAGTTTATGATTAACTGATGCATTAAATTGTGGTCTCTTTCTCAACATTTCATTTGGCACTGTTTAGTGCTCTGTTCTTGATGTTTAATCTACTTCATTTCACTATTCGTGATCTTAAAATCTTAATGATTTGTCAGATAGAATTTTGTTTTAAATACATGTCTAGGCTCGGAGCATTATGGTTTCTTGTACCTGGCTGCAATTGATTGGCAGCTGAAAGAAAAAAATTCATGTTCATTAAAATTGCCTATGCTGGTTCAGACATATACTTCTAATGTTGTCTGTTGGTGAAGTCTATCATAGTATCTCCTGATTTACTTTTCTTTATTAGATGCATGATTCACAAATTCTGAATGAAATGTTTTACATGGGTCTTACTCTTTTTTCCGAGCTTCCAACTTGTCTTTTTTGCTTCGGAAGTTAGATCCAATATTTATTTTCTATTTTAATTTTAAGAATGTTGGGACAGGCACCGCTTGATGATAATGTAGTATACGTCATGATTAATTTATCCTTTAAAGTATTGTTTGTTTCAAAAGTTTATGCAGTTTGTAAGATTAATAAAATGCCAAAATTTCAAGAGTACTGGTTAATAATATCAGTAGTGAATTCAGTCAATTTTTTTTCTTGTTTCTGCTCCTTTAGAATCCATTTTTTATATTATGAGTTTGCTTCATCTATTTGGTGGTTTTGTTTTGTCCTTTCCCTCCTTGTTGCACTATTTTCATGTTTGTATCATTTGCTCGATTATTTTGTAGGCTGTCGTTTTTACTGATGTGAACTTGGAAAAAGGCTATGGAATATGATGAGTTCTGTCACACTCATAATCCTCCAATTTGCTTCATCAGAACTGAAGTTCGAGGTCTCTTTGGCAATGTCTTTTGTGATTTTGGCCCAAAATTCACTGTTCTTGATGTTGATGGCGAAGAGCCACATACTGGTATAATTGCATCCATTAGCAATGACAATCCAGCAATTATATCCTGTGTTGATGATGAGCGGCTTGAGTTCCAGGATGGAGATCTTGTTGTCTTCTCTGAAATTGAAGGGATGACAGAGTTAAATGATGGAAAACCCCGAAAAATAAAAAATGCAAGGGCATATTCGTTTATTCTTGAGGAAGACACGAGTCAGTTTGGGATATACAAGAGAGGTGGAATTGTTACACAGGTAAAGGAACCTAAGGTCCTCCATTTCAAACCTCTAAAAGATGCTATTAAAGATCCAGGGGACTTCCTCCTAAGTGGCTTCTCCAAATTTGACCGCCCACCTCTTCTGCACTTGGCCTTTCAAGCCTTGGATAAGTTTAGGCATGATGTTGGACGTTTTCCTGTCGCTGGATCAGAAGATGATGCACAACAGCTCATTGCTTTTGCTGTCAGTATTAATGAAAGCCTTGGTGATACTAAGCTGGAACAGATTGACAAGAAAATTTTGCAGCATCTTGCTAATGGTTCCCGTGCTATCTTGAATCCCATGGCTGCAATGTTTGGAGGTATTGTTGGCCAAGAAATTGTCAAGGCTTGCTCAGGAAAGTTTCATCCACTTTTTCAGGTAAATTTAACATTTTTTGACAGATTTTCCATTGTAAACCAAATGGTTTTTACCTAACATGCGTCTTTGAAAAATTTGGCAGTTCTTTTACTTTGATTCACTTGAATCCCTACCTGTTGAGCCATTGGAGTCAAGTGACATAAAACCAATTAATTGTAGATACGATGCCCAGATTTCTGTATTTGGATCCAGGCTGCAAAAGAAACTGGAAGAGGCCAAAACTTTTGTTGTAGGATCTGGTGCCGTAGGTTGTGAGTTCTTGAAGAACCTAGCATTAATGGGAGCTTGCTGCAGCTCAAGAGGGAAGCTGACAGTCACTGATGATGACGTCATTGAAAAAAGTAATCTTAGTCGCCAATTTCTCTTCAGAGACTGGAATATTGGGCAAGCCAAATCGACAGTAGCTGCTGCTGCTGCAATGTCAATAAACCCATCTCTCCATATTGAGGCTCTTCAGAACCGAGCAAGCCCAGAGACTGAAAATGTGTTTGATGATGCATTTTGGGAGAGCTTAGATGTAGTTATTAATGCACTGGACAATGTAACTGCCAGAATGTACATTGATGGTCGGTGCTTGTACTTCCAGAAGCCACTTCTAGAATCTGGAACTCTAGGTGCAAAGTGTAATACACAGATGGTAATTCCTCATTTAACTGAGAATTATGGAGCCTCCAGAGATCCACCTGAGAAACAGGCACCTATGTGCACATTTCACTCATTTCCTCATAATATCGATCACTGTTTGACATGGGCCCGGTCTGAGTTTGAGGGTTTGCTTGAGAAAACACCCAATGAAGTAAACACCTTCCTTTCTAATCCAGGTGGATATGCTACCGCTATGAGAAACGCAGGTGATGCACAGGCTAGAGATCTTCTTGAACATGTTCTTGAATGTCTCGAGAAGGAAAGATGTGTGACATTTCAGGATTGTGTCAAATGGGCACGGTTGAGGTGAATTTGTAATTCTTATTCTTGATATGGGATGACATAGAAGAATTTCTAATTCTCTTTTTGACATAGAATACTTGGATGCTTATATGTGAAAATCACAGGTGAATTGTTAATATATTGCATTTTCCATTTTTTTCTACAAATCCAGTTTATTATTATTGTTCTTTGCTTTTATCTCCTCAAGTTTTCTCTGGTATTTATGGTGAAGATACTAGCATTGCGTAGAACTTATTTATTATTTGAAGGGCATCCTAGTGTTTTTCTGACTTTGGAATCTTATTGATAGTTTGAAATCTTCTCACCTTAGGAATGCTACTCATTTTGCCATTTTACATCTTTCTATTTTGCATAAGTAATCCATATATTTATTTTCCAAATGACTAAAAAATTCAAAGGATCATTAGCATGTGTTGGGCTGTCAACTGAAATCTCTAAGTTGGTCTTCTCACCTTCATAGTTTAAAATGTTGGAACATTTGTTGGCACACACATTCAGGTAGATTTAGGAATTTGACATTCCTTGACTGGCTTAGATATTCTTTCTTTCATTCTTTATATATATATGGTCAAAGAAAATATTTACACAATCTCCTTTGTTTATCTTCATTACATTTTTCATCTTTGTACTCTTAGGTTCGAAGATTTCTTCGCCAACCGTGTGAAGCAATTAACATTCACTTTCCCTGAAGATGCAGCCACCAGCACAGGTGCACCCTTCTGGTCTGCACCTAAACGTTTTCCACGTCCCTTAAAATTCTCATCTAGTGACCCTAGCAACCTTCAGTTTGTTATGGCTGCTGCTATTCTTAGAGCTGAGTCATTTGGAATTCCCATTCCTGAATGGGCTAATAACCCTAAGAAATTAGCTGCTGTTGTTGATGACATAATACTTGCTGATTTCCAGCCCAAAGCAGGTGTTAACATTATAACAGATGACAAGGCCACTAGCTTGTCTACTGCTTCGGTTGTTGATGCAGCTGTGATTGATGACCTCATTGAGAAGCTGGAAGAGTGTGCTAAGAACTTGCCCCCAGGATTTCGTATGAACCCAATTCAATTTGAGAAGGTTGATCCTCATTTTCTCATTGTTATCTTCAAATTTTATTTTAATATTTTTGAGATTTGCTCTACCACTGAGATTTTCATCATGTGATTAATTTATCCGTAGCTTGCAGCTCTTTCATGTTTGTTTTACTACAGTAAAAACTAATTTGCTCTACCACTGAGTCATGTACTGATTGATTTTGTTCACTGTTTATTATTCTGTCTTGACTTTAGTTGTAAACTAATCTTATATCATGCCTCTCCAGTTTTCTGTGATTGTTTCTTTTGTGATCCTTATTTTTAGTTCTCTTGATCAATGATTCTTATTTAGTTAACTCTTCCTCGGAAATTCATGAATTCCATTGGCATGTTTACCTCTTGTTCTAGTTTGCTGCTTTATTTCCGTGACTTTACATAAACATATATGTCAGGTTGTGTTTGATTTGGTACATTATTTTTTTACTTGAAATGTGCAGGATGATGACACAAACTACCATATGGATGTCATCACTGGGCTCGCAAACATGCGCGCAAGGAATTACAGCATTCCAGAAGTCGATAAGCTGAAGGCCAAATTCCATGCGCGCAAGAAATTACAGCAAACCAGTGGCGGAACCCGGATACGTTCCACCTGTACCAGCAGCATCAGCAGACCGCTGCAGCGGCTGGGGGCGCCACGTCCTTCTCCGGGGTGAAGGTGGAGCTGCAGCAGCTGGTGCTCGTGATCTTGGACGATCCCGTGGTCAGCAGGGTGTTCGGCGACGCTGGCTTCCGCAGCTTGGACATCAAGCTCGCCATCCTCCGCCCTCTGCCCTCCGCCGCCCATCCTCCGCTTCCCCCGCGCCCCTAGATGCCCTCCGCTGTTCTTATGTAATTTCTCCTCCGGAGATGAATTCGAGACGGCGCTCACGTCCAAAGAACTCTTTTTCCCCTTCTCCACAGCGGCAGTTGGGGAGCTCTGCTCCGACGGCGGCGAGGAGAACTGCCGAAGGATAGGGGAAATCCTTGTCCGCAAGAAAAGCTGCCGGAACCCGATGTTGGTCGGAGTGGGCACCGGCGAGGCAGCTCGAGAGTTTGCCTGGGCCGTCGAGCAAAAGAATTGGGCAGTTCTGCCGCCGGAGCTTTGTGGAGTAGAGTTCATTAACATTGAAAAAGAGGTGGCCGAACTTGGAAGCCTGGAAATTTCCACTCTGATGGAGGAACTGGAAAAGAAAGCAGAATCTTCAGGAGTGATCCTCAATATTGGAGATTTGAATAGAATGGTGGAAGGAAGTGTTAAATGCGATGAACAGGAAAGCTGTTTGGTCTCTGAGCTTACAAGACTGCTCGAGGTCTACCATGGAAGATTATGGTTGATGGGATGGTCAGTCACATATGAAACTTACATGAAGTTCTTGTCCAAGCATCCGATGCTTGATAAAGATTGGGATTTGCAGTTGTTGCCAATCACTTCGTCAAGCACTTCGTTGGGTGGATGCATGCCCAGATCTCCAAGGTTGGTGTATCGATAACTTCCCCAACTTTATGTTTCAGTTACTGCTCCTTTTAGGTAGTATGGTGCTAAATCTATTCTATATATTTCAGCTGACTCTTCTTTTCAGTTTGAAACTAAACCTACATCATCAACCACTCTTCGTCTTCTTGATTAGCTGTGTTAGCATCATTGGCAATAGGTTCTTGAATCTTGATTACCTTGGAAGTTTTTGAGTAAGTGGATAGCAAGACAAAGAACAAAAATTTCCATGACATACAAATTTCCAAATGTAGAATTAACTGTCTTCAGTATCTTCTTCATAAACTTATATTTACTAGTAATATAGAAACACTGAAAGGAATCATGGATGCATAGCGAAGTTAAGATACAGTGGGGAAAAAACTTTGAGCTCATAAGTACTGCCACTTTGCTCTTATTGTTATATTTGCAATTAATTCGCTTCGGGTGATAGATAGATATCTGAAGCTAGAAAACAGGTAGTGGTTTATTTAGGGAGGAAAAATAAAGAAACTTGCATCTCAAAAAAATTTCTAGTATGGAGTCCAAAGGAGCAACACTGCAACTTTATTCTTATTTGGTAGCACATGGTGGTAGAAATATATAAATTTTTGTCTTAATGATAAGATCTTACAGTTGCTATATGTATAATTTGAGATACAAATGCATAGAGACACTTAAGTGGGATTTCTAGCTCTAAAATATTTTTGACTTCTTTTGGTTAAATGATATTTTTTCAGGGTAGTTCTTCTGTTACTACCAAATTTTAGGTTATACGCAAAGTGACTAGTAGCATCTCTATATACTGACAATTGAATTTGCAAAATCAGTGTATTGTCAAGTTTTGTTAAATTATTTTTTGTATTTGCTGATTTCATCTTCTGAAGAATATCCTAAAGAAAGACAGTTATTTGAAGTTGTAGGCTTCTACATCTGTCTTCTTAATGGGCATTTACTTACTACCTCGGTGCAAGTTATACTAAACCATGTTATCCATGATCGTCAATTCCACTGGATCGTATCACTATGTATTTCTTTTGCATCTATTTTTTATGGTTCTGCCAGTTTGCATCAAATGACAGTAGTGGCTATCCTCCTAGTTAGTATGTGTATGTGATACTAAAACATTTCCTTTCTTCAATTTCACTAGCGTCATATTGAGCTATGTTTGTTCATTTGTATGACATTAATTTAATGTTATTTTTGTTAGATTCTGGCCTATACAAGACAGGCCATCAGTAGTGCCTTTTAATCGAATGTACATGCTTTAATTTCTAATAACCCAAGTATTGGAATCTCAATCATGTTGCAGCTTGATGGAGTCATTTGTTCCATTTGGAGGGTTTTTCCCCACAGCATGTGAGTCGAAAAGCCTGTTTAGCAGTGTGTATCAATCAATGTTCTGCTATGAGAATTGTAACGACAAATACAAGCAAGAAACTGCTGTCAATATTAAGGATCATTCAGCTTCATTTGGTGGTCATGAAAATGCAAACATGCCTTTTTGGCTACGCAAAGCTAATATGGTTAGCTTGCATTACGAACACGATGGAACAAAGGTGTGTCTTCTAGTATTTGTATATATTTTGATTATTATAGCGGCGGATCCTTGAATTACCTTTTAAGATGTTTCACAAGTTTTGTAATTGAACCATCATTAGATTCCAGTTTACCAGTTTAAAGTGTGGTAGCAAATGCATCTTAATTAAATTTCATATCCGGAAAGAAGTCATGAATTTCCTTCAATGCAGGCTAAGACACTTTCGGGGGTTAAATCTCTTGATCTTCAAAGGAATTTGAATGACAATTGTCAATGTACCCATTCTGATTGCCAGAGAACCAATAAAGAAGATTGCGGTGTTCTTCTTGGTTCTGCCACTATTCCTAATACCAAAAAGGCATGCACTCGAAATACAAAAATTCATGACGATGCTGAAACTGAAAGAGGGATTGATTCATATCCTATTTCTGCATGTACACAAAATACCTCCATGGGAAGTAAGAGTATGTCGATACCTTCACGTGTGGAACTGGGAAATAAGGACTTGTCTAGACTACAGATCAGATTTCAGAAATTGAACAATCCCAAAGAGAGAATTTCCTATCTCACCAAGTTGATGGTCATGCTTCACCTACCTCTGTAACTTCAATTATTACAGATTTGGTATTGGGGACTCATGAGCCTATTTACAACAAGGAAAGTCCTGCTTTGCAACTGCAAAAAGATCATTCCAAAATGTTCTCTGCTTCTTGGCCACCGAAGAAGCTTCATATGGTCAAAGGAAATGACCCAGGTTTACGCACGCAAGAAGTTCATGCTGAGGAGTTCTCCAGTTCTTTGCCAACAATGAAGGTTGATATAGTCCGAGGAAATGACCCAGATCTTCCTGTCGAATCCTTTTCTTGCTCTGACCATCAGGAACCCAAATCAAAGAGTACTCCACTTATTGTAACTCCATCATTCTCACATATCTCAAGTGGTTGTACTTCTATAGATGATAAACCTTCATCTGCCTCGCCTGCTACAGGACAGACAATTGATATTGGTAATTATAAATCATTCTGTACTAAGCTCATGAATAAACTTGGCCGACAAGAAGATGCAATTAGTGCTGTCAGTCAAGCTATAATTGATTGTAAAACTGGTGAACGACACCGTGGAGGAATCCTGAGAGGGGATATTTGGCTCATTTTTGGTGGTCCTGATAAGTTGGAAAGAGGAGAATGACACTTGCTCTTGCAGAAATGATTTATGGAAGCAAAGAAAATTTTGTGTGCATTGACCTAAGTTGCCAGGATATTTTTCCTTGTCCCAAAACCCGACGGAATGTGGATGCCAATGGAGTCCATTTCAGAGGGAAAATGAGCGTAGACCATATTGCTCAAGAGTTGAGTCGCAAACCACTGTCCGTTATATTCCTTGAGAATGTCGAGAGAGCTGATTTGCTTGTTCAGAATAACTTGTTCCAAGCTATTGATACCAGCAAATTTCCTGATTCACACGGCAGGCAATTCAGTGTAAATAATTCCATATTTGTCTTGGCTGCTTCTTCAACGCAAGGTCAGACTTCCTTTGAGAGAAAAGACTACCCTATTTTTCCTGCGGAGACTATTTTGGATGCTCGGTGTTGGCAAATGAAGATCATCTTGCAACCTGCTCCACAGTCTATTTGCATTCCAAAACCTAATGTCTCATTGGCAGCTACTCCAAAACCCAGGAATGATCGACTATACGTATATTCACCCTCCATTTTCTTGAGCAAGCGCAAGCTGGATATGTCTGATGGCTGCGAAAATGGAACTTTGCTGTCTGCTAAAAGGAAACACAAAACTGCAAAGATGTTCTTAGACTTGAATCTCCCAGTAGAAGAGCTTGAAGCCCATGATAGCAGCAATTCCACCGGTCATGAAGAGCTCCCTAACTTTGAAATTTCAAAAGCTTGGATGGAAGACTTATTTAATAGAGTCGATCGGGTGGTAAATTTCAAGCCTTTTGATTTTGACGCCCTTGCCGAAATCATGTTGAAGAACCTGAGCAAGACCTTCCACAGTACTGTAGGTCCAGATTGCTTGTTGGAGATAGATCCCAAAGTTATGGAGGAGTTACTCGCAGCAGCATGGTTATTAGAAACCAAAGGAGCTTTGGATTATTGGTTCGATAAGGTCCTCGGCGAGAGTTTCACCGAGGCAAGATGCAGGTACAAGCTCTCAAATAACAGCATTCTAAGACTTGCTTGTGACGATGTGCTCGCAGAGAAGAATGCGCCTGGAGTTCTCCTCCCTTCAACAGTTGTCGTAGATTAACAATTGATAGATGGCATTAAATGTATAATGTAGCATTAGTAATTTGTGAAATATTTGTAATGTCATTTGTCCCTTGGGCTTTCTGAGATGTTGTCCTTTTAGCTTGCAGTGTAAATTGCTCAGTTTGCAGTCGAGGAAAGTTGTAGTTTAGCCTCTGATAAACTCATCAGCCTTTAGTATCTGTTGGTCTGACTAGAAGGGGAGCAAGTTGTTGCTGTCTTTCTCATCAGAATGATTGTAACTAAATAACATTTTATCAAACAATGGCATGCATCTGCAGCTTCAATGATTCAATCCAGGACTGTATCTTTTGCTTCGAAGATATCCTTCTTGATATGGTTGTTACAAATGGTATTAAATGATTTTAATTATATTAAAGTAATTTCAACTAAATTGATAAATATTTTTTATTCAATTGAATTAAAAAAATAATTACTTTTATCAAGTTGTAGGAACTTTTTAAAACAACGTTAGAATAATGTTACAGATATTATTAAATAAAAACATTAGGATATTGTTTTTATTTTTTTTAAATGTCCTTTTTGACAAGAACTATAATTAATGGCTCCCCATTAGTTATTTGTAAAAGACAAAGTTTAGAAAATCATAACCTTTGAACAAACAGTCGTCAAATAAGCCAAAGTTTTTAATTAGCCAATCTATTATCCAATCATAACTAAGGTGAACAATATCAAGGCGACATGAGCCATGAGGACACACACTCATGTAGTCTCATCGACTAATACTCCAGTCTTATACTCACCGGTAGTAGCCACATCCACGACAGCGAAGAGTACTGCATCGCACGCGTCGGGTGAGATCTGAAGTGCTGAAGCTCCCTGATGGAGTAGATGATGGATGGATTGAACAAACCTAAGGATATGAAAAAAGAAATTTTTTTCTTTACATGCTTATTTATTATGATTGAGGAAGATGGATACATGCGATATAATTTTATTAATATAAAAAGATACATGCGTTATTTTTTTTGATATATGATGTAATTTAATAAGTTAAAAAGGGTACATGCGTTATTTTTTTGATTTATGATATAATTTTGTAAATGAAAAGGGCTATATGCGTCATTTTTTTATCCATCCGTTATTTTCCGTCCGATTTTGAGATGATCTATTTTGGTTCCAAAATAATCCACCGATGGATTATATTTTTTTTCTTCTTTAAATTTTCATGAAGTAAATAATAAAAAATTTCCATTACGAATTTTTTTTTTAATTTTACTTTCCACTCTCCCAAATAAACAGAGCATAAGTTTACTTGATCCATCCATCATCCACTCCTTTGAGTAAACATAGCATTAGCGTCGGGTGAGATCTGAAGTGCTGAAGCTCCATTTCCTGCTCCAGTCGACGCTCCGCTTCGTGCCCTCGGAGTGGTAGTTGGAGAAGCGGCTCGACGAACCGTGTGGTGGCGATGGAGCGGCGGGGAGCGGGAAGCCCGTACGGCCGGCAGCGAAGCGGTGGTTCGAACAGCACCGCCTCGTCCTCCCCGGGAGTGTCACCTGCGCACCACCGCTCGGCATCGGCTTCGGCTTCGGCTTCGCCCCTCACCGGGGCTAGGAGGACGCAGAACGTCGCGCCGAGAGCCGCCGCAGCGCGCCTCGCGCAAGGTCATGGCCTCGCAGAGCGCCGCCGCGGAGGAGGAAGAGCTGGATGACGAGATCCCGTCCTCTGTCGGAGTGGGGTTCCGGTATGGCGCCCCGCGACCTTCGGCCGGAAGTAATGGGAGCGCCTCCGTCGGTGGGGCTTCCCTAATGACGAGAGCAAATAGATCTCCTTCGCCTGCGGTAATTACGAGAATGCTGAGTGAGCTTTTTGATTCACTAAAATGGACCTAGCTTATAGGAAAAATAAATTTCTTCGGGCCTTCCATTTGATCATTAGAACTATTTAGACTAAGTTAACCTACATTCTATAGAAGAAGGAAACATGTTGTGACGATGATCTTCAATAACATTCTTTTCTCTTGTATGCCGCCACTGAACTTAATAAACAAATGCAACTTTTCTTCAATGGGGCAACTGCATTTCTTCTAATGTATGTAATTA
Source organism: Boesenbergia rotunda (assembly GCA_024364735.1). Classification (NCBI taxonomy): domain Eukaryota; kingdom Viridiplantae; phylum Streptophyta; class Magnoliopsida; order Zingiberales; family Zingiberaceae; genus Boesenbergia; species Boesenbergia rotunda. The sequence continues at coordinate 308,441 of JAGFNQ010004268.1, read as the reverse complement.
ATTATTTACGAGTATTGGTAAATCTAATGTTCTATTATTTCTGTCAGTCCATCCAAACTACACGATTTTATAATTTAAACAAGGAAATCTGTTCTGCAATATTTTTTTTCTTAATGGGATATTGTTTATAGTTTTCATCTGATTAACATTGTTTAGTAGCCTATTCAAATTCTGGGGCTTCTTCATTTAGCACATATTTTTCCACTCTGTAAGTTAAAATAATCTGATTCTTTTTTGCTTGAGTATTGTTTAATAGTTTCTACTGAGTTCAGGGTTAATCTACTATTAGTGATGATGTTTCAATTTAACAGTACACTGAAAATTTCTTGAGGAGTGCTAGCTAATTCAAATCTGTTTTGTTTTGAATAGTTAGGTTGGAACATTGTAGAGAATACTCCTTCGGTTCGTTCTTCTTCAGCTGGAAGACCATCTATTTCTGTTCGTCCTATTCCCATGGTGCCTCCTATCCGAACAACCTTAATGGCCCCATCACCTATTCCGCCAATTGAACCTCCTGTTGATAGGAGAGAAAAAAGGTGCCCACATTACGTGATTTATGGTGCATATGCTATTGTTTGCCATTCCATAAATCCTTGCACCCTGTTTCTGTGCACTAGAAAATTCAACTTGTTAAGATTTGATGGTAATTCTATATAACTCAATGATTATGATGTCACTTCAGTTCATAATCTTGAATATTCTCTCTCTTTTATGTAATTTGTTGGTTTGTGTGGCTGGTTGGAGATCCTATGTTATTCTCTATGATAGACTAGACAATGTAATTGTTTTTTTTTTCCAAATCAAACTGCCTTTTGGGTTTGATATGCAACTTATTACAAAAGGAGATGGAAAGAGAGGAGAGGAGGGTAAATCAGGGGAGAAGGATGGAATCCCTCCCTCCCGCCACCTATTTGAAAAAGTATAATATTATACACTATAAAGGAAGGTAATGAAAAATACAAGGGCATATTTCTTTCCTTTTTAAAATATTTTTCATAAGAAAATAAAACAAGTGCTTATGTGCAAATAACTAAACCCTATAACGACCTGTGTTGTCTAGTGACTTTATGTGTTCCTTTGAGAATAATTTTTGATATCTTGCATATGCCAAACACTCAAATTGTCTCTAAGTCTATGTCATCTCAAGTCTAGGTGCCTAAGTTGCATCATGTTCTAAATTATACAAAATATGTCTGAAATGTGCTGCAGATTGCTGTCAGATATGAAACATCTTAACTCAGGAGAAACAGGAATTCAACCACAAACTTCTATACTACAGGATGAGGTATCAGCCAATACACACTGTTTGTGAACCATAATGTTTTTCCTTGACATAATCAATCATCAAGGATTGTGACGGTTAATTCTTCTAGTGAAAAGCAAAGCATTTTAGAAGCATCATTGAGGTTGACTTTACTTATTGTGCAGCTAGATATGCTACAAGAAGAAAATGAGAATATTGTTGAGAAGGTATGCTTATTTTATATCAGCAGAAAAAGCCTGATTTTTTTTTTGTGGCATTAAACTATCGATTATTTTCATCTAGTTACGACTTTCTGAAGAAAGACGTGAGAATGCTGAGGCCCGGGCAAAGGAGCTTGAGAAACAGGATAGTTTGATTTTTTTTCTTTTACATTTAGTCTTTCCTTTTGACAAGCTAAATATTAAGTTGCATTTACTCAGAAATGCTTTGACTTCTAACCTTTGTTTCTTGTTCTTAGATCATTTGGACATGCAAGAATTGAACCTTTTTGTTTTAAATCCATCTACCTATTTGCTCCAAGAATTATGATAATTAGGAAATAAAATAGTCACCTATGCTGGGAAACCAAAAATGGTTTTGTAATTATTATCCACAACTTAGTATATAGTTAGACATTTTGAGTACATGTTGGCATCTGAAGGATATTATACCCTGTTTTTATGATTTCTATATAGCCTTGTAGTTGTTAGTGGTTATATTAGGTTGATGGAAGACACTTTAAGATCACTGCAGTTAAACAGAAAGAGTATTAACTGTTTAAAAAAAATCAGTAGATAAAAATACTCTTGAGAATAACATATAGGGAGAACAGAATGAACTATGCTCCATGTAAGAATTATCTAAACACAGAAAATTCTTTATAACTTAACTATAATAACAAGTTTCCTTTGTCTGTATTCATGAGTAAAAGCAATATTGAGTTCCCAAAAGGTACGTAAATTTTTGTTGAATGAATAGTATTGCAGTACTAAAAGGACAGAGTTGGCACAACAGTAAATGTGTGTCGGGTGACCTGGAGGTCACGGGTTCAAGTCTCGGAAATAATCTCTTGCAAAGCAGGTAAGACTACTTACAATAAGGAACCCCACATTGATGGGAGTTTCGTGGTTGTCCTTTTTTAATAGAATAGCATTACCACCTTGCAAACAACTTTCCTAACATGAGTTCTTAATCGGTTCATGCAAATGAAAACAACAAAAGATATTCTTAATTCATATTTAAGTCAATTAAAACTTTCATGTGGTTTACAAGTAGAAAGTTTCAATTTGAAATCAAAAGTTTTAGTATTGACATGTGACTCATATTTGAGTGAAAGCCACTGCGAGGGATGTCACGGAAGAAAAATCTTTTACGTTTTTCGTAACAGAATTTTGTTACGATTTTTCATAATAGAAATCTATTACAATTTTTCGCGTTTGTTTTGACATGTTGGGGTTTGAGCACTATTTATAGGATCATTGTAAACTATTGGATGATCTTGTGGATCATGAGGATTCTTTTGTGTAGAGAGAATTTTAATAAAGCTTCGGTCATTTTGTGAAGTAGGCATGCCATCGAACCACAGTAACTCTTCATCGCCCTCTTCTTTTTCTTCTTCCTTGTGTTTGCTCTTTCTTGTGCGTCTTTTTCTCGTTGCTCTGCGCGATCTCTTTCTCTCTTCCTCATCTTCCGCGTTAGAGGTTGAGAGATGTCGCCCTTTTGCGCAAATATTGGTATCAGAGCGAGATTTTGACGGATTTTTTCAACATGTCGGGGACATCTTCTGCGAAATTTAATATGGTGAAGTTTGATAGAACTGAGATGTTCCTATTATGACAGAGAAGGGTAAAAGACTTGTTGGTGCAATAAGACATGGTGAAGGCATTAGGAGAAAGGAAGCCGGAAAACATGGAGAGATAGGATTTAAAAGAACTTTAGGCGAAGACAGTGACAACAATCAAGCTTTGTCTTATGGATGATGTGATGTACCATGTCATAGACAAGGAGTCACGAGTGATAGTTTGGCAAAAACTTGAAAGTCGATACATGTCACAGTCATTAACAAACGAATTGCATTTCAAGTAAAAGTTATATGGACTGAAGATGACAAAGGGAACTGATCTAAGCCAACACATCAACTTATTCAACTAGATCGTGAGCGATTTGAAGCGAGTTGATGTGAAGATTGAGGACGAAGATAAGACGTTGATGTTGTTGAATTCTCTACCTTCAACACCTACGTATGAGAATTTGGTTACTACTTTGATGTGGGATAAAGAAACTTTTAAATTGGAGAAGATCACATGAAGAAAACAAGCGATGAAGTTTCTCAGGGAGGAGGATTTATGGTAAATAGCAACCAAGAGCATGGTAGGAAAATACTCGGTATGGATCAGGCAACGACAACAAAACTCATTCTAAGTCGAGAAGGAAGAAGGTGATCACGTGCTAAGTGTGGAGACAAAGGTCATATGAAGAGAGATTGTCCAGAGATAAAGAAACAAGTTGCAGAGAACAAAGGTAAGTTGGCAAACTTGCAGACATAGTTGAAGAAGAAAATTTAAAGAGCAATGATGGAGATATGCTATCAGTTTTGTAGAGTTCGGAGCATCTGACGAATACATGGATCTTAGACTCTGGATATTCACATCACATTACTCAAAACAAGGAGTGGTTTGACACATATAGGGAGTGGATTCTAGTTCAATGTTGATGGAAAACTATACGTAGTCATCAGCATAGAGAACATCATAATCAAGATGTTTGATGGTGTGATCAGAATTTTATGTGATGCCAGACATACCAAATCTAAAGAAGAATTTGATCTCACTAGGCACACCGTATGGTTTGGTTGCAATTACAAATCACTGAATGAGGTGATGAAGGTCAGGAAGGGAGCTCTGACGGTAATAAAAGAACAAAAGTTAACAAAGAACATATACAAGTTGATAGGGACTACAGTTGTAGCGGGAGTTGCCTCGGTGGAGTCTGAAACAGATAGTACAATCTTGTGGCATATGGGGCTAGGGCATATGGGTGAACTTGGGATGTTGGAATTTCACAAGAGAGAGTTGTTGAAAGGGATCAAGATGTGTAAGCTTGAATTATGCAAATTTTGTGTTCTTAGGAAATAGAGCAAAGTGCAGTTCAAGATAACAACGTACAAGACGGAAGGAATTATGGATTATGTACATACGGGTCACTAGGGACCGACCAGTGTCATCACGTGGAGGGCACTTGTATTTTGTGAGTTTTACATATGATTACTCATGAAAGATCTAGGTGTATTTTATGCGTCATAAGTTGGAAACTTTTGCGAAGTTTAAATTATGGAAAATTGAAGTGGAGAATCAGATCGGAAGAAAGGTCAAATGCCTTAAGTGAGACAATGGGACCGAGTACACATATTTAAAGTTTCAGGAATTTTATGAGTAACATGGGATAATGAGGCATTTTTTGGTTCGTAGGATACCTCGCCAGAACGGTGTGGTAAAAATGTTGAAAAGGACAATTATTGAGAAGACAAGATGTTTCAGGTTGAATGCAGGTGAAAGCGGTTAACATGACATATTATCTCATTAATAAATCACCAAGGGCAATACTAGAAGGCAAAGTATCAGAGAAAGTATGAATAAGGAATCCAGTAGATTACTCTCATCTTCAAGTTTTTGGATGTCTAGCCTATATGCACATATCTAGTAAGGTAATATCAAAGCTGGATGCGAAGTCAAAGTAGTGTATTTTTTTGTGTATCAGAGAGGACTTAAAGACTTCAAGTTTTCAGATGCTAAGGCAAACAAGGTAGTGATTAGCTGAGATGTGGTGTTCGACGAGAAGGTCATCCTACATCGTACTCAGGAAGAAGTAAAGGAAACACTACGGAGCAATAAAGAGAAAGATGTTATGTAAGTCGAGCTAGAGACTTATGACTTTAATGATTCTAGCTTAGAGCACACGAAGCATCACACTATAGCTAGTGGCAGAACGAGATGAGTCGTAAAGTCACTCACCAGATACAGATTTAAAGACTTGATATCTAATGCGTTTATCACCACTAGCGAAGACCCTACATCTTTTTAATAGGTAATACACGACTCTGAAAAAGACAAGTGGATGAGTGTTATGGTGGAGGAAATAGAGTCACTGCATGAGAACCAAATGTGAGATCTAGTTGAACTTGTTGGAAAATGAGGTATAGGATGCAAGTACATATTCAAGAAGAAGGAAGCAATGCCAGAGGGAGAAGAAGTGAAGATCAAGGCTCGTTTGGTAGCAAAGGGATACTCACAAAGAAAAGGGGTTGACTATGAAGAGATTTTCTCTCCAGTGGTGAGACATACATCAATCATAGCGGTGTTGGCTTTGGTGACACATCATGATTTGCAGCTAGAGCAAATAGATGTGAAGACGATGTTTTTTCATGGTAATTTGGAGCAGTAGATTTTTATGTCACAACCCGAGGGATTTAATAAGCCTGGACAAGAGTGATTAGTTTACGGGTTGAAAAAATTACTCTATGGATTGAAATAATCTCCTAGGCAATGGTATAAGCGTTTTAATTCATACATGATTCAAAACGGATATAGGAGATGTGAGTATGATTGATGCATATATGTGAAGAGCTTTGAAGATGAATCATTGTTTTCTTACTTCTATACGTGGATGACATGCTCATTATTGCGAAGAAGATGAATGATGTCGACAAATTGAATAGGTTGTTGAGTGAGAAATTTGACATGATAGATTTGGACAAGGCAAGAAGATTTTTGGATGGAGATTCATAGGAACAGAATTGTAGGGAGATTATGATTGTTTCAACATAGCTATGTGGAGAAGGTGTTGAATATGTTCAACATAAAAAAATACAAAGTTAGCACACTCCTGGTGCATCACTTCAAGTTATCTAGTACACAATGCTCAAAGACGAATGAGGAGATTTAAGAGATGTCAAAGATTTCTTATGCCAATGCAGTTGATTGTCTGATGTGTCATGTTTGTATGAGACCAGATTTGGCACAATCAGTTAGTATGATGAGTAAGTTTCTCCCACATCCTGGTCGACCGCATTTGGATGCAGTGAAGTGGATTTTCATATATTTGAAAAATACAATTGATTACGAAGACAATCGGAAGATCCTTCAGTTGCTGTGTACGTAGATGTTGTAACGACCCGGCCCCTTTGGCTGCCCAACTGGCGGTCCAACTTTCGACCGGGACCGGTCCCCTTCGATTGCCCAACTGGCGGTCCCTTTCGACCGGTCCTCTTCGGCTGTGCCATTACAACCGGACTTCCCACCCCTGGCTATTGGGTTTTTGCCCAGATTCGATAAATTCTATTACTTAACCTGGAGGTCTAGAGTTCGAATCTGGGGAAGGCAAAAATCCATTGGCTAGGGGTGGGAAGTCCGGTTGTAATGGCACGACCGAAGAGGACTGGTCGAAAGGGGCCGCCATTTGGGCAGCCGAAGGGGACCGGTCCCGGTCAAAAGTTGGGCAGCCAAGGTTGGGCCGCTAGTTGGGCAGCCAAAGGGGCCGGGTCGTTACATTAAAAAGGCGCCTTTTTATGTAGCGGCCCCGACCTCTCTGGTCCCCGCAGGCAACCCCCCTACGGTCTTCCCACTCCTGGCAGTGAGTTTTTGTCTTCCCCAGATTTGAACCCTAGATTTCCAGGTCAAGTACAAAGGTTCCTTCAATCTGGTAGCCAAGTCACTTGTCTACTAGATTGAAGGAACTTTTGTACTTGACCTGGAGGTCTAGGGTTCGAATCTGGGGAAGGCAAAAACCCACTGGCAGGAGTGGGAAGACCGTAGAGCACAGCCTAGAGAGCCGCCTGAGGGGGCCTGAGGGGTTGTGTCGCTACATAAAATGCACCTTTTTATGTAGCGACACGACCCCTCTGGCCCCCTCAGGCGGTTCTCTAGGCCGTGCCCTACGGTCTTCCCACTCCTGCAGTGGGTTTTTGCCTTCCCCAGATTCGAACCCTATACCTCCAGGTCAAGTACAAATGTTCCTTGAATCTGGTAGGCAAGTGCTTGCCTACCAATTCAAGGAACCTTTGTACTTGACCTGGAGGTTTAGGGTTCGAATCTGGGGAAGACAAAAATCCACTGTCAGGAGTGGGAAGATCGTAGGGCACGGCCTAGAGAGCCGCCTGATGGGCTAGAGGGGCCGTGTCGCTACAGATGTAAATTATGTAGGAGATTTAGACGATAAGAGGTCTACTACAGGATACGTGTTCACTGTCGGGAGGACCTATCTGTTGGAAGTTTATGATACAATCTATTCTTGCATTGTTTACTACGGAGTCAGAGTACATGACAACAACTGATGTAGCGACGGAAGCTTTATGGCTTACAAGGTTGGTCAAAGAACTAGGTGTTCAACAAGGTAGAGTCGAGTTTTTATACGATAATCAGCTGATGTTATCTATTTGGCAAAGAATCGGATGTATCTTTTGAGAACCAAGCACATTGATGTGCAGTGTCACAAGATCATAGAGTTAATTGTTTCCGGGAAAATTCAACTTTAGAAGTTTGACATTGTAGACAATGTTGCAGACATATTGACAATGCTAGTGACCATAGAAAAGTTCAACATTGCTTGAACTTGAGATGCTAGAGGAAGGAAGCTAAACCTAGAGTTCTAGTTGGAGTTTTGCTCATATACTAATATTTTTTGAAGGGGAGAATATTCGCCAAAGTGGAGATTGTTGACGGGTGGCTCATATCTGAGTAGTCTAATGCGAGGGCGTCACGAAAAAAAAATCTATTACAGTTTTGGCATGTTGGGTTTAGGCACTATTTATAAGAGTTATTGTAAACTATTGGATGATCACGTGGATAATGAGGATTCTTTTGTATAGAGAGAATTTTAATACAGCTTCGGCTATTTTGTGGAGTAGGTACGCCACCGAACCACGGTAATTCTTCTTCTTCCTTATATTTGTTCTATCTTGTGCGTCTTTATCTCGTTGCTCCGTGCGATCTCTCTCTCTTTCACGTTTTCCGCGTTATAGGATGAGAGATGTTGCCCCTTTTTGCAACAATTGGTATGAGAGCGAGGTTTTAGCGAATTTTTTCAACACGTCGGGGACGTCTTCTGTGAAGTTTAATATGGTGAAGCTTGATGGTATCAAGGACTTGTTGGTGCAATAAGGCATGGTGAAGACTTTAGGAGAAAGAAAAACGAAAAACATGGAGAGATAGGATTTGGAAGAACTTCAAACGAAGGCAGTAGCAACAATCAGGTTTTGTTTTACGGATGATGTGATATACCATGTTATGGACGAGGAGTCACTAGTGACAGTTTGGGAAAAGCTGAAAAATAGATACATGTCAAAGTCATTAACAAATAAACTGTATTTCAAGTAAAAGTTATACGGATTGAAGATGACAGAGGAAGCCGATTTGAGCCAACACATCAATTTATTCAACCAGATTGTAAGCGATTTAAAGCGAGCCGATGTGAAGATTGAGGACGACGACAAGGCGTTAATATTGCTGAATTCTCTATCTTCATCTCCTACGTACCAGAATTTGGTTATTACTTTGATGTGGAGTAAAGAAACTCTTAAATTGGAGAAGATCATAGGGCGTTGCCAGGTTTTCATTAAAGGAAGAAAACAAGCGATGAAGTTTCTCAAGGAGGAGGACTTGTGGTAATAGCAACCAAGAGCACGGTAGGAGCAATACTCGATATGGATTAGGCAGCGACAACAAGTCCCGTTCAAAGTCGAAAAGGAAGAAGGTGATCATGTGCTATAAATGTGGAGATAAAGGTCATATGAAGAGAGATTGTCTAGAGATAAAGAAACATGTTGTAGAGAACAAATGTAGTTCGGCAAAGTCTGCAAACATAGTTGAAGAAGAAAGTTCAAAGACCGATAATGAAGATATACTATCAGTTATGTCAAGTTCAGAGCGGCTGACGAATGCATGGATTTTAGACTCTGCATGTTCATATCACATTACTTTAAATAGGAGTGGTTTGACACCTATAGAGAGTGGATTCTGGTTCAATGTTAATAGAAAACGATGCGTAGTCATCAACATCGAGAACATCATAATCAAGATGTTTGATGGTGTGGTTAGAACTTTATGTGATATCAGACACATACCAGATCTAAGGAAAAATTTGATCTCACTAGGCATACTGGATGGTATTGGTTGCAATTACAAATCACTCAACGAGGTGATGAAGGTCAGGAAGGGAGCTCTGATGGTAATAAAAGGATACAAGTTAGCAAGAAACATATACAAGTTGATAGAGACTACAGTTGCAGGGGAAGTCGCCTTGGTGGAGTTTGAAATAAACAGTATCGTCTTGTGGCATATGCGGCTAGGGCATATGGGTGAACTTGGGATGTTAGAACTTCACAAGAGAGAGCTATTGAAAGGCATCAAGATGTGTAAGCTTGAATTCTGTAAATTCTGTGCTCTTAGGAAATAAAGCAAAGTACAATTCAAGACGATAACGCACAAGACGGAAGGAATTATGGACTATATACATACGGATTTTTGGGGATTGACCAGTGTGATCACGTAGAGGGCACTTATATTTTGTGAGTTTACATATGATTACTCACGGAAGGTAAAGGTATAATTCATGCATCATAAGTCGAAAACTTTAGTGAAGTTTAAATTATTGTAAAGTGAAGTGGAGAATCAAACCGGAAGGAAGGCCAAACAATAGGACTATGTACACAGATTCAAAGTTTCAGGAATTTTGTGAGTAAAATGGGATAATGAGATAATTCTCGGTTCGCAGGACACCTCGTTAGAACACATTGACGAAAAGGTTGAAAAAGACAATCTCATCGAACTAAGCAATATGTGTATCTCTTTGAACTATATATATCAGAGATAAATCCAATGGGCAATATTACTCAAATGACTAAAGAGATTCATGAATTAATAGATATAAAACGGAGAAAGACTGCCCTTCAGACCTCCTGCAGAGTTACAATCTCAGAAATATGAGCAGTCTGATAAAAATAAACCAGGACGGGAGCCCTAGATTGTAGACAGTCTATACATTAATAACCATTTTAATGGAATAATAAATTTCAAGTTAGAAATATGTATAAATCTAATTTCCACATAAAAATAAGTCATATATATAGAAATAGACTAAACCAACTGGGCACTCCCCACAAGAAATACAAGGCAAGAAAAAAGAGGTGTATATATATAGGAATCTTTATTCAATAAAAAATTTCTTTGGATTAATTAATGTGATGAAAGGAAATTGTAAGAATACTAAAGCATCTAAACCTGAAAACAACCAAGTAAGATTTTTCATGACATATAAGAAGATAACAAACAAGATATATTGAAAATGTGTAGCATCTATATATGTTAGACTAAGATATGGTTTAAGAGCCTTAGCACACATTAAGTGGTTGAGAAGGAACTGAGGTGATAAATTTCAAGTGTAGATTGTTTTCTGAATCTGTACTGGAACTTAAAGTAGGTTTGAAAATAAATAAATAAAAAGGCTGCAAAAATGTACTATAACAAATCACTTTGTGGTTTCATTGCCATTTCTGTACTCTCAAAACTACATCTTCAACGGGGATGATCTTGTAGGACCAACTACTCACGGTTCGGGCAGGGATCCTCTGGTCCCAAAATCTCTGGTCCACACCAAGATTGCGGCCAGATCGTGATTGCGATCCGGCCGTAATTTGTTCCGATTCCCTCTAGGGTTCACCGTGCCCCCCAGGTTATAGTTTGGGTTCGGGCGGGTGGCCGGAGACCACCCGACGGCCTAAACCCTAAATCTTAAACCCTAAACCCTAAATCCTAAATCCGGATTTAGGGTTTAGGCCGCCGGGGTGGTCTCCGGCCATCCGTCCAAACCCAAACTATAACCTGGGGGGCACGGTGAACCCTAGAGGGGATCGGAACAAGTTGCGGATTGCGATCCGGCCGCAATCGCGAGTGGTCGATCCCCTGGTCCGCAATTTTGCAGACCAGAGGATTTGGACTGTCACGGTTCACATTCAAACAGCTAAACATAGAACATATGATAAAGCAAAATTCCTTTAGTTAAAAGCTAATGGTAATTTAGCATCACAGCAAAATTCCAACTGTTAATAGCATAAATGTATAAATTAATCACTTTCCAAATAGTTCGAGCTTTTTGAGATACATGAGTTCTTCCTATAAAATTATAGCAAGTATAGTGTTCAAATTCTAAATGCATAACGAAAATATATATACATATATCTCATCAATTCATATATGGGATCAATCAAGTAATACCACTCACATGCGTATGGGGAGTTGTCAAAGGTACAAAATATATAAATTGGTCCAATTCCTAATTGTTCAAGCTTTTAAGATAAGTGTGTGAGTAATCAACAAATAATCATCCGCCTGTCTCAGTTGTTTTCTAAAACAAAAAGTTAAGGATAAGCAATACCTCACTAGTAACCTCATTGACCAACTGTCTTGCTATTTCAATCTACTCCTATGTGCCATCAATATATACTGTTCTTGCAGAGTGGATGTATCACCAGGAGGCAAGTGCAGAGGTATCACCTGCAACCAAATACAATAAGATTAGCTTATCTCACAAAAGGTGCAAAAGTTTTGAGACGACCTAATTAAATTTGCAGTATGTATCAATCAACAACCATTAGTTCCTAGATCAAATGCTTCTATACCAGGAAAACAATTGCAGTAATATTGAACAGATCATTACAAAACATACCTTCAGAAGATGTCGGCTGGCATACTATAAAATTTTCAGAATAAAGGCTATTACACATACAGCACGACTTATAATAAGTTAAGGTGACACAAAAAGACCTGTTTAATCAATTTACTATAACTTTTCTATCATCTCACAGAATACAACATTTGGTGCCATGTAATTGGAAGCCTATAAAAAAAATTGGATGCCATGTCACAGAAGTAGAGAAGCCAAATATTCCGTTTATCAGATTCTAATATAACCAAACCAACTGTTGCCTTATATCACTAACAGTGAAGTTGAAAAAAAGGCAACGTTTCTTTATCAGATTCATATTCAATACAATCGTTTCACATAGTTCACCAGTTTGCGTTGGCAAAATATGTGATTTAGGCGAACAGAAGTTCATTTTAACAATGTCAATATTTTCAACAATTTCAAGTCAACAGCGACAGCAATGCTAATGGTTAGAATTCACCATCTCTGTTTACACTACTGTTAACAACCAGTGCCTTGCTTAAATTATCTTGCAGTAAATCAAGTTGAACTTTCATTAGAATTTTAGATGAAAAAATAAATGATTTGGAGATAGGAAAAAAAACAAGAAAAGAAAAAGAGGGAACAATGCACGAAATAGAAAATTTTAAGAAGATAAATCCCTGAGAAAACAAGAGATGGTTAACGAAACATAATTCAAAATCCATACCTAGATAGTAACGGCATTACAAACATATATCATAAACAGGGATAACACCAAGTGTATTTAGGTGATAAATCCATCATTGTGAGGGAAACCCAAAAATCTCATGTCACAGAAATTAGCCCTCACGGTGAAAAAAAGATACCAAACCAAGAAACTGGCACCTTCTTCTCAACCCACTCAAACCCTCTCTTTCTAATCACAGCCCAAGCCCCAAGATAATATGAAAACAAACATGAGAAATTGATTCTGAAAGCAGCAAAAATAATATAAAGCAAGTACTTAGGAAGACACTGACTCAACAAAGCCTTTTCCTAAAAACTACAAACTAATGCTTAAAATAAGACCCAGCACAAAATGGCAACTGAATCTTATTTTCACAACCGGCCCCTATAAAAGGATTCAAGATATTGGCCGACTTCATTTGGAAGTATTCCTAAATACTTCCTCAAATTACATAAAGCGTTCTCATTTAATTTAAACTTCGGCTTCCCTTCTACAGTAGGATCTGATTTCGGGTCTTTACAAACGCACATGAATATCTCTTTCCCTTCCTCCGTGAACTTAGCATCGTATATCTCTTTCTCTTCCTTGCATCAATAAATACTCAGATCGTTCTCGTCGTCTAATAGCAACTGCTTCCTGCAACATCGAATCGCATAGCTGTATTCCTCCTTACTTGGCCAAAACTTTTCACAGAAGTGTCCTGCCCCAAATCAAACATCTCAAGCCACGTGTCAGCAGCCACGTCATAGGGGAGCGCAGATGGCAGCTTTTTGAGAACAAATTATCTGTTCCGAAATTCTCTCTATCCCCGTGTCCTAACTCGCCGACGATGACCGGCGAGTCCTCCGATCGTCGATCGGACACCACCGGCGGCCTCCGGTCGCCCTCCCGAACAAAACGATATCCTAGGAGGTACGGTGAATTCGTCGGGGATCGTCGCAATTGCGATCTCGCCGGATTCACCGTCGAATCCGACGAGATCGCAATTGCGACGATCTCGACCAATTTACTATTCTCCCAGGATATCGTTTGATTCGGAACGACGATCGAAGACTAATGATGGTGTCCGATCGATGATCGGAAGACTCGCCGGCTATCGCCGGTGAGTTGGGACACGGGGATAAAGAGAATCTTGGGATAGAGGATCCCATTTCCAGCTTTTTGCCTTTGCGGTCCTACCCACCAACCACGAGGCCGGATCCTCTGTCCCAAAGAGGGTCCCTGTCCCTCTGTCCCACTTAGGGATGGCAATGGGGCGGGTCGGGGACGGGTTTGCCGTCCCCATATCCGTCCCCGAAGTAAATCTCCATCCCCGAATCCGTACCCATCCCCGCCTCTACTTAATCGGGGAATCCCCGTCCCTGAACCCACGGGGAGTAAATCTCCATCCCCGTCCCCATACCCACTTGAAATATCTATTTTTTTCCAAGTTAAAAAAAATGGGATTTCCCAAGCATGGTTGTAAAAACAATGGGATTTCCAACTTGTGGGAGGCGGCGAGTGACTAGTGAGCGATACTCATTAGGATTTTCACACATCTTTAATATTAATATTATTGAATTATTTTAATAATTATTAATAATTTATTATTATTAAAGATATCGGGGCGGGTTCGGGGATGGAGATACCATCCCCATACCCGCCCCAATTTATTTCGGGGATTTTAAAAAATCCCCGAACCCGAATCCAAACTCGATAATACCTCCCCAAACCCGCCCCGTTTCGGATTTTCCCCGTGGATATCCAAATCCGCGGAGAAAATTGCCATCCCTAGTCCCACTCGCCGGCGATGGCCAACAAATCGTCCGATCATCGATCAGATACTATCGGCGGCCTCTGGCCGCCTCCCCAAACAAAACTATACCCTGGGGGGTGGGGGGTACGGTGAACCCGTCGGGTATCGCCGCAATTGTGATGTCGCCGTATTCACCGTCGAATCCGGCAAGATTGCAATGCGACGATTTCGACCGATTCACCATTCTCCGAGGATATCATCTTGCTCGGGACGACGATCACAAAAATTATTGACGGTGTCCGATCGTCGATCGGACGACTCACTGATCATCATCGATGAGTGTGGGATAGGCGAAATAGGAAAATCCTGGGTCAGAGGATCCCGTTCGACCAACCACAAGCACCTTCTCCCGACCCAAGATGCTCCTAGAGAGAGACCACCCTGGTGCCGGGTTGGGCTCGCCGGCTCGCCATGCGGAGGGCTGTCTTCATGTGGAGGTAGCCAAGACAATTGTCTAGGGCCTCTCTATTTTAGAATTCTCCATATTATTTAGATTAATTATTAAATTTGATAATAAATTAATTTTTTAAATATATAAAAATTAAAACTGATATTGAATGAGGCTCAAAATATCAAAAATTTATTATTATATATATATATATATTTGTTTTTTTTAAATTATATATTTTTTTTGATCTAATCATCTTCATCCAAAAATTAATCTAGGACCTCCATCAAACTTAATCTTTTAGTGACGGCCCTGGTCATGCGCCAGAGAGTAAGTCATAGATATGCACCTCGCTAGTACGACAGTTTTCCATCGAGTCACATCCACCGATCCCTACCAGCTCTCGCCCGACGACCGCGGCTTCGCTGTTGCCCATCCTGACGTTGGGGTGGTCGGGGGCAGCTGCCGCATCATGCAGACGCCCATGTCAGGCTCGTATAGGAGTAAGCGAAACTTGTCGACAGTGTCCGGGAGCTTGCCCCGAAGGAGCATCGAGATGATGCGGGGAGCGAGGCCGGCGGCTCTGCGGATGCGGTATAATGATGGCGAGTCGAGTTTGTTCTTCCACTTCTTGCAGACGGCCCGAGCGTCGAGGATGGCGTGGAAGGGGAGGCGGAGGAGGCACTCGAGAGAGAGGCAGTCCGGCAGCTATGGAATTAACTCGACCTCGTCGGCAATGGGAAGGACGTGGTGTGGTTGACGCCGGAGGAATCGGACAGCGGCAGGGGGCTAGAAGGCAGCGGCAGTTTATGGTTGAAGGAGTTCGACGGATTGGATTTAAAAAAGAAAATGATACACAACGTGAAAAATCCAACGTGAAACCCAATTACATCAATTTTCGATGGGTTCACCATACCCCCAGGTTATAGTTAATTTGGTTCGGGACGACGGCTCCGGCTGTCATTGTCCAAGCGACAATCGGACGTGTATATGAAAAGTATCACGTTATTCACATTGAGTTTTACGTTGAAATTTCACGATTTCTATCATAGCTCGTTAAAAAAATTAGATTTATAGTCTCAATCAACCCCTCGTATATAAAAACAAATCTAGATAAATATGTCAAAATAATAATTAACATACAAAAATATTCATAAAAATATTTTAAAAAAAAGATAAATATATAAAAAAATAATTAACAAACTTCTTTATCTGAAAAATATTCTTAAAAATATTTTAAAATAGATAAATATTTAAAAATAATAATTAACATAGCTCTTTATCATAAAAGATACGTTTCAAATTAAAATCTTCATTGCCATACTGTGAACCAAGCAGTGTTTCAAAGTTCACTGTATTTTCGAAGGGTTACCTCTCGAATGAGATTAAATAGAGGAGTTATTTTTTTACTTAAAAAATAGAATAGTTTTTTTTTTAAATACTAACTAC
This sequence comes from Boesenbergia rotunda, assembly GCA_024364735.1. NCBI lineage: Eukaryota > Viridiplantae > Streptophyta > Magnoliopsida > Zingiberales > Zingiberaceae > Boesenbergia > Boesenbergia rotunda. Next base: position 292,162 of record JAGFNQ010004268.1, on the reverse strand, counting down.
TAAATTTTCTGTCAAAATAATATTTTCATAAATAAAAATCATAATCAATAAAAATACCTCGAATTTCATATATATTAAAATTATTTTTAAAATTTTGATATAATATATTAATTTATATATAAATTTAGGACATAATCCTCTTTTTATAAAATTTAATAAATAAAAATGTTAATATATATTTAATATATGAAAACAGAAAAGATTAATATAAGATTCTATATATAGAACAGGTTTCTAAAATTAATAACTACTAAACTTTTCGCATAAATAATATTTTCATAAATAAAAATCCTAATCACTAAAAATACCTCAAATTTTAACATATTAAAATTATTTTTAAAATTTCGATACAATATATTAATTTATATATAAGGTTAGGATCCTCTTTTTATAAATTTTAATAAATAAAAATGTTAATATATATTTAATATAGGAAAATAGAAAAGATTAATATAAGATATTTTTCCAATGCCTTTGTTTTATTTTTCATTTATTCTATAGAAATCTATATCTATATTTTTATATATAAGGTTAGCACATCTTTCTCTTTTTATAAAATTTAATAAATAAAAAAATTAATATAATAATATCCATATGAGAAAAGATCCATATGAGATTTTTTTAATATTTTTACAAGATTGATCATTTCACGACTTGGAAATCATATTTTGAAAGTAAAAATTCATATAGAAGTAATATAGGTCATAAAGTTCGTATTTGAAGAACGTTATTGACCATCTTATGCTTCCTCGATGATTAATTTGTATGAAAAGGATTTTTCTTGATGTAGGAAAAGCTCATATGGTCAATGGCGTTCTTATTTTAAGAACGTCATTCAATCGATACCAATCGATTGTATAGAAGATCAGTCGACTGATCTTTTTGTACCCCTAACCAATCTATTGATCCCATACTAGTCGACTGATAAAATCCTAAACCTAGGATTTTTCTTTCCGAGTATATTTTACTCGCACTCAGATCTTTACGAATCACTTGACTCATCTTTGCAGCTTTGACTATTGTCTTCAAGCTTACTTCGCTTTGGTCTCATCCCTTGGATGCATACAAACCCACGGCTCATCGCCATGTTATTCTTCGCATATGTCTCTAAGTGCGCTTCCCTTGACTCATCATTGCTGTCTTATCTATGGTCATTCGGATGCACCATCCTTCACCGGACCCGAAACCATCAAGTTAAGTCTATGTGTATCCTACAAATCTGTATACTCAAATACGCATATCAAATACAAGGGTGAACATAACTTAAACCGTTTGCCCAAACATCAAAATATTGATCCCACGGACCATAGATTGCCTCAACAATTATATCCTTGCACAGATACATTGTAGATACGTGGTGATCATTATAGCTGCAGTTTACAAGACCACTCGATACAACCAAAGTAGGACGATTAGACATATCAATTTATTTGATGTAACACTTCATTAATACGTAGATTATTAACAAAGTTATAAAAGGGGTCTCTTTTTTACGACGCGTGTATGCTCTTTAGAATTCACGAATCGTCTTTTCATTTCATATAGTTTTTTCTTTTTAAAAACTGACTTGAACATAGGAATGATAGCGTAAAACACCCCCTCAACCTGCTTACTAACGTTCATCTTCCCTGCATGTTTCTAGCAGCATGGCAAGTCTTCTACGTACAAAATTTTCTCACGGTCAACCTTCTAAGTAGCTCACCAACATTTCATTCTCACTGCTCTACGACGAAATCATTGACTTTATTTTGTTTGTGATTTTCAGACCAATTTCAATTGGAATGAGATTATTAGCACCACAAAAGTAATCATTTTTATACATTTAGTTAAAAAGAAAAAACTATCATCATAAAGAACATTTGGGTTAAAGTGCTAAACATAATATAGAGAAATACAAATCTCAACAGGGTAGTTGATACTCCCCTTGAGACTAATAATCAGTATTTTCTATCAGATGATTCTTCTTTGCCAGATCCTATCCTCTATCAAACAAGCGTGAGAAGCTTAATTTATCTCACTGTGACTCATCCTTGTTGAGATAATCTATGGTCCGTGTAACCATGTGTTTTAATATTGGGCAAAAGATTTCAGTTAGGTTCACCTTTGTATTTGATACGTGTATTTGAGTGTGCAGGTTTGCAGGATACACATATGAGCTTGATGGATTCGGGTCTGGTGAAGGATGGTGTATCCGAGAGACCATGGATAAGGCAGTAACATGAGCTGAGGAAAGCACACTTCGAGATATACGCGAAGGATGACATGAGGACGAGCCGCGGACTTGTATGCATCCGAGGGACGAGAGTCAAAGCAAAGAAGACTTGAAGGCAATAGTCAAGGCTGTAAAGAAGAGTCAACTGAGTCGTGAGGGTTCGAATGTGAGTAAATATACTCGGAAAGGGAAACTCTAAGTCTAGGGTTTTACCAGTCGACTAGTATGGGATCAGTCGACTGGTTGAGGGCACAGAAAGATCAGTCGACTGATCTTCTGTGCAGTCAACTGGTGCCGGCTGGAATTTGAACGTTGGGCTGTAACGTTCGAATGGAGCAGTCGACTTGTGTTGACACCAATCGACTAGTAATGGCTAGTTCAGCAAACGTGTTCTATTAAATAGAACTCGTTTTGGCAGATTAGGGTTGACAAAATTGGACTGGGTTAAAGGTCAATTAGTAGTCTAAGCTCTCAAGTATTTTTGGTGAGTTTGTGGTGAGGTTTCTCCACCCACAAGGAGCTATGTGAGCTAGCTGGAGGTTTTCCGGGGGATCATCCACCGATGGATCGAGATCGTCCAACTTGCAGACAGCCGTGGAGTAGGAACGTCATCTCTGAACCACGTAAAGATTTTATATTATCATTTGTTCTTTATTGTTTAGTTTGTATTTCTGCTACGCTACTAACCTTGTAGGAAGAACAAGTGTTTTAGGTGACGAGCTATTCACCCCCCTCTAGTCGGCCATCCGATCGCCAATAAGTGGTATTAGAGCGAGTTGCTCTCCTTCGGACTAACCGCCGTGGAAGCACAAGATGGCCGGATCAAACATCCATCCGCCAAAATTTAAAGGTGGAAGATTATACGACATCACCTTTTGGATGGTGAAAATGAAGGCCTTCTTCGAGACGGATTGAGACACAAGTATAACAATCGAAGAACAATTCAAAGTCATGAGAGACAAGAAAAGGAACCGACCAAGATATTGGATCGAGGAGCAACAATCATGATCAAAGACAAATAATAAGGTTATATCAACTTTAATAGATATTTTACCTAATGATGTGATGAGCCGTGTAGGTAATTATGAGAACGCCTACGATTTGTAGAGCAAAGTCAATTAGATGGTTCTATGGGAAGAACCAAATGCTACACAAGCACAAGAAGTTGAGGAGCCTAAGGAGAAGGACTTATTGGTTCAAGAGGAGGAGAAAGAAGAAGAAACATCATCCACCTCCTCAAGTGAAGTGGCACAAGAAGATGAAGAATCATCCACATCCAAGAATGAAGAAATAACCTTCATAAGTGCGGTTGATAGATCCACTTCATCCAAGGTTTAAGAGAAAGCCAAGACAAATAAAGAAGAGATCTTGGAAGTCAACCTTCTGAGTACCTCCACCAATTCAAAATCAAAGGATCACATCATTTGCTTTGGTGCAATGAAAAGAGATACTACAACGATAAGTGTCCAATGGATAAGAAGGAGGTATTTCCTAAACTCAATTCAATTTCTTTGAATTCTAACATAAGTTGTAGGAACGAAGAAGCCTAAAAGAAAAGAAAGTATATTTGATGCTTCACATGTGGTGAGCAAGGACACTACCACACTAAATTCTCAAAGAAAGGAGAACTAAAAAAGCTAGGGCATTTGAAGAAATGGGAGAAGAATAAGAAGAAGAAAAATTCACATCAAGGGGGAGCTTCAAGGATAAAAGAAGTATACCCTAACTTGAGATGTAATTCAAATTCAAATTTTCCCATGCATGCTAGAAATAATTTTTCTTATTTATCCATACAAAATTATGGTTTCAAATATCATAATAGAAATAGGGTAAATGTAAATTAAAACCCTAGGCAATCCATACATCATGATAAACCCTTGCATACTAGACCTAAGGACCAAGACACAAATCCCAAAAAGAGGAGACATATGTCTAGAGTGGGTAGGTCTAAGAATGTCCAAGATGAACATGTTGATTCTAGGGTTAAAATCCTAAAGAGAAAAAAATCAAGCTTTGAGGGCAAAACATGATAAATTGGTGAAAACCCTAGATAGATTCATTATTGGATCTAAAAGGTTAGGTATGATGTTGGGTAGCCAAAAACTCAACAATATTAGATCGGGTTTGGGATACCGATCTAGGTCCTCCAATGCTAGAGAAAAGTTATATGCAAGAGTGTCATATGACTATAGTAAGGAGAAGTCCAAAAATGACAAGGGAATGTCATTTAAGGGCAAAATGATATTAACCAAGGATAAGTTGTCCAAGGTTAAAGAAAAGAAGAACTTAACTAAGGACAAGATATCCAAGGTTAAGAAGGTCACATTTGTAGGCCAAAAGTCACCAGAGGTGGACCATTGTGGCCTAGTATTTGTGGATGTGTCGCCTAAGGAGGTGGCTAAGGCTATGAGCTCTAGAAGGAGTTCTGAGAATCAAGTTGGGACCCATGACAAATGGATCTCAGAAAGATATCTCTTGGGAGTCTAGATGGGTTATGGAATGTGTCAAAGAGTTTGGAAACAGATTTGAGTCTCAATCTTAGGGATTTGACACATGTGGTTGTGTTTTATGCATGAAAATATGACATTGGGGGTCATATTGCATGAAAATTAGTTTTTGATGTATTGATGTCATATAAACCAATGCTAGGGATGCATTATGATTTAGTATGAGCAGATACATCAAGAGGAGGTCAAAACTAGGACTTTAGGTCAAGATTCATTTGAACCATTTAGATAGTTTTGGATTTTATGTCAATCTTGGGATTGGTCATAAATATATTTTTTTTAATATATTTTTTTCAAGTAGACACTGGTATCACAAATCTCTCCATAAAATTTAGAAATTTTGAAGAATTATGGATTTATTGACGTATTTCTGAAATTGGGTTCAGAAATACTGAAATGCCAATTCTAGGGTGTCAGCCGACTGGTGCAGAGGGGCAATCGACTGGTAACAGTGCTTTCTAGAGTGAGAAAGGTACTATATGATTTTTTTGATGGGAACAGTCGATTGGTAATTATCTCAATCGACTGATACATGCTAAAACTATTTTCAACAGTTGAAAAGAATCCAAATGATTGTAAATAAGTGTATAATATTATAGGGGTTAATACACATTGTTTATGACTATTAGGAGTTAAAGAATCTAATAATTGAGATATTGTTGGAGTTTTTTATGTATGATAAAAGGGAAGAAATAATGTTTAATTGGGAAAACCTTATGTACCTTTGCAAGAAATCCTAGCTCAAGAGCGAGCTTAGGTGAATGGAGAGCTTTGTTGCTCATGTATTGGCAAAGGGGAAGCCTTGTAATAAGTTCTTAAAAAGTCCTTGGTAAGTCCAAGTGTAGGGGGAGCGTTGGATAGGTTTCAAAAATCACTTGGTGAATATCCTAACTCAATGGAAAGTTTAGGTGTTAAGGAACCTTGTGATAGGATTCCATGCATTGTTTGCATTTGCATTGTACGTTTGCATTTGCATTGGCGGTGTAAGTCCAAGGTGTAGCCTTGGCAACGTAACTCCAGTTTATTAGCATTTGTATTTGCTATATATTTTTCCTAACTTAAACGCATTGTCAAAAATCAAAAAGGGAGAGATTGTCAAGGCAATCTATAGTATGTGTGACCATGTGTTTTGATGTTTGGGCAAAGGGTTTAAGTTAGGTTCACCCTTGTATTTGATATGTGTATTTGAGTGTGCAAGTTTGCGAGATACACATATGACTCAACTTGATGGTTTCGTGTCCGGTGAAGGATGGTGCATCTAAAAGACCGTGGACAAGGCAGCAACGATAAGCTAAGGAAAGCGCACTTCGAGGCACATGCGAAAGATGACATGAGGACGAGCCACAAACTTGTATACAACCGAGGGACGAGAGCTAAAACGAAGAAGGCTTGAAGACAATAGTCAAGGTTGCAAAAAAGAGTCAAGTGAGTCGTGAGGGTTCGAGTGCGAGTGAAATGTACTCGGGAATGGAAACTCTAGGTTTAGGATTTTACCAGTCGACTGGTATGAGATCAGTCGACTAGTTTAGGGCACAGAAAGATCAGTCAACTGATCTTCTGTGTAGTCGACTGGTGTCGGCTGGAATTTGAATGTTGGGTTGTAACGTTCGAATAGAGCAGTCGACTGGTGTTGGCACCAGTCGACTGGTAACGGCTAGTTCAGCAAATAAGTTCTATTTAAGAGAACTCAGTTTGACTGGCTAGGGTTGATGAAATTGGACTTGGTTAAAGGCCAATTACTAGTCTAAGCTCTCAAGTATTCTTGGTGAGTTTGTGGTGAGGTTTCTCCACTTACAAAGAGCTATGTGAGCTAGCCGGAGGTTTTCCGGGGGATCAACCACTGACGGATCGGAATCGTCCACCTTACGTACAGCCGTGGAGTAGGAGCGTCATCTCCGAACCACTTAAAGTTTTTGTGTTAGCATTTGTTCTTTATTATTTAGTTTGTATTTCCACTACGTTACTAATCTTATAGGAAGAATAAGCATTTTGGGTGATGAGCTATTCACCCCCCTTAGCCGGCCATTCGATTGCCAACTGTCCTCATATGGTTAGTTAGTTTATCGCTGCACTTACCACAGTTCATCGGGCTGCTGTTCTTCATATTTTTCGGTATCTTCAGGGAACTCAATTTTATTTGGACTGACAGGCGAGCTAAAGCGCGAGGGTGATTAGCTTCAACTTACTAAGTAAAGATTTGTTGCGACGGAAGACTTGAGCTGATGGGATGTATACTAAAAGCTTGACCTTTTATAAACATCCATATTTTGAAAGAGAATCACAAGATCACTGTTTGCATATTTATACTAGTATGTGCATATTATTGTCTGATACTTTACATTGTAGATAACATGGTGTGTGATGTCACACAGAAGATCATGTTATCAGTCCTTTATAAAGTATAAGTTGAGGCTTACAACCGAGATGAATTTGGACAAACCATCGGGATGGTTGTAGTGTGATTTGATATGATTTATCTTAACCATAGAATTACACTAGTACACTTTGTGTGCATTGAGCAGGACCGAAATAGAGGTGATTCAATTTACACTGACTTTATAATTGAATCAGACCTCAGTATATTATTTTATACATGCTCTTAATCCCGATATAATAATGGGCACATGTAATTAATAATTATTTCTTTAATTTACCAATGGGCGAGATTTATTCTGTTAAATCGATAGGCCCGATAAATTGGGAAATAATATTATTTACATGGTGTGCCATTGATTATAGACAGAAGCCGTGTCCTGGTGAATTGGCATGATGATGCCCCCTTAATGAACTCATAAGGTTAATCATGTTAGATTCTGCAGGTGGACTTGGTCCGACATGATGATAAGGATGAGTGATACTAATCAAGGAGATAGATGTTAATTAATTAATTATCAGTAAATTAATTAATTAATGGACATGCGATATCTTAAACACGGGGGGATTTATGTGCAAATAATATGTGGAGCCCATATTTAAATATGGGGTTGGTGAGATGGTTCAATGAGGATCCTTTAGTAGAATGAATCTTCATTAATGGATCGGGTTTGAATCCATTAGCTGGCCAAGACCCAACTCCTCCTCATGGTCTCTATTATAGCCTTATATATACCCCATGGAGTCATGAGAACAAGGCTTAATCCAATAAAATCTCCTTTCTTTCTTTTCCTCTTCCCTCTCCCCTTAGGAGCCGGTGACAACCAAGACCTAGGTTTTGGTTGCCGCCACTTTCTCCCTCCCTTCTCTAGTAGCCGGCGACAACGAAGAAAGGAAGATCCTTCTTCCTTGGTGATCGGAGCAGGTGTAGAAGAAGGAGAAGGTGGGCGACACAAAGGAGAAGGAGGTCGGCGATAAGGATATCTAACTCCTAGGGTGGCCGACGGCTTGGGAGGAAGAAGAAGAAGGTGGTTTCTTCCTTGGTAGTTTGCGCAAACTAGAGGAAGAAGAAGAAGGCCTTGGTGATTCCGGTTCTTGGTAGATCGTCGCCCACACGACGTCCAAGAAGGGAGGGTCATATGATAGAATATCGCGAGGTAAAAGGGAAGATATAATTCTTCTCTTTGGCTCCGTTAAATTCTATTATTTCATGTGGATGATTAATTATCATTGTCGTTAATTATTTGTTAATTAATTATGATAATTAATTATTTTGGACCCCAAAGATAAACACAAAAATGGGGATTCGATCATCGTCTTTTCCGTGACTAATTGGTTAGGTGAGTTACTATGCTTGAACAACAAGGTTGGTCAAGTAGTGACTTGAATCAATTAGTACGACGATGAAACGGTCGATTGGGCAGTCGGTCTCCATTCGGATTAATTTTAATCCGTGAACATGGAGAGGTTTCCCATGATCGACCTAGTATTCGCTTAGGAAACCCGCCAAGCTATCCAACAATCTTGAGCAAACGCTAACACTCTAGGATTTACTTGGTATCCACCTCCTTGAGATGACTAATCCAAGGATTCGCTCTTCCTCACTCTCACATCCACTATGAAAGATCTCCTTCATGAGGTGGAGAAATCTCTTACAAGCTTTTAAGAAGAAATACACTCAAGAACAAGCAAATACAAAAAAAACTTACAAGATTTACACAAATATTAGCCTTGCTTGTCTTTCTTTCTTCCTCTTCTTATTTGGAATTTGCCTTTTGAAGTACACCAACACTTGCTCAAGAACTGGCGTAGAAGGAGGAGAAGAGATCCGAAGAGCTTCCGCTTCAACTTGCGTGAAAATCCTAAATACTTACGTGATCTTGGGTTACTTAATCGATTTCCCAATCAATTACCACGTCAGATCTAGTCATTCAACGATTAGTTTTTGAAGCTTAATCGATTAGTCAATCGATTAAGAAAATCTTAATCGATTGCTCAATCGATTCAACATCTTTCTGTGCTTTTCACAAACACAGCCTTAATCAATCACCCAATTGATTAAGACTTGGGCAATCAATTAAGGAGGCGTCTGTTCTCGAGAATGGAAGCCTATCAATCAATCACCTAATTGATTGGTGTTGCCCTTGATCGATCATCGAATCGATTAAGAGTCATTGTGTTTTTCGCGAGAAATAGTGCTCAAATCAATTGGCCAATATATTGACTCAACCCTAACTTGTGTGCACAAGTCTATCAACCGTGACCTATTAGGACTTCTTCACCAAGTGTCTGATCAAACCATTGACCAACTTGGATTTCCCTTGCCTAGTTCCCAACTAGTGTAGGATTGGTGCCGTTGATAGAGGGAGGGGGGGGGTGAATATCAACTCGAAATCTTCATCGGAATTTCATCGTTCGTTCGTTCTAGTCAGAGAGTTAGTAGCACAGCGGAATAATAAAATAAAATAAACAACAGTAGACACGCGGAATTTATTTACTTGGTTCTCAATCCCCCAGGGTCAGTACGTCCAAGGCCTATGTACTTGGCATGAGTCCACTAATGGTCTCCTTTTCGGAATTTCCAGAGGCGGAGAAAACCCGTCTTACAGTTTGAGTTACAAGCACAAAGATATAAATTGAAATAAGAACTTGTGAACTAAAATGCAAATCAAACAAAAAGTCGATCCGGCCAATCCGGAAGTCCGAAGTGCAGCTCACTTCTTCCTGGAGCCTCCTTGGTCGTAGAGCTTCGGCTTTAGCGCTTTTTCTTCACACAGAATGACTTAGCAGATGATGGAATTGAGTTTCTGAGCTGAGGGGTCGAAGACCCTTATATAGTATCTTCTTGGGTGCCCCAGAGGCCTCTAAGCCGCCTCATAAGCGGTCAAATCTTATCCGTAATCATGGCCTTCGCGCAAGGATAAAACCCCTCTTCCTAGGCGCTTGGGATGAATCAGGCGCCTGACCCATTCAAGGCGCCCACCTTCTTGGGCGCCTGATTCCATTCAGCTGCCCAGGAAGGTGTTTTCCCAGGCTACTTCTTGTGTTGCTTGCCTATCTTGCCTCCAACTCCAGGTACCTGCAAGATAAACAAATACAAGACAAACACACAAATGATTATAGGTTCTGACTTTGGATTTCAACGAAGTCCTAGGTTAAACCTACGCCTACTGTTCCTTTTCCCGAGGAACGCGCCTTAACCTACTCCACCCTGGAGAAGTTACCTTTTGCCAACCGGGACCTTCGGTTGGACTTTTGCTTAGCTTTTGAGACTCCCGGATCTCGAGAAGTCTGAACCTCGACCCATCTCTACTTCTGTCCGTAGCCCTCGCTCGGCTAAGTTGCTCAGTCCCTCGAACCAAGACTTCGTGCTCGACCTCCGAGAACCCGGATCTCGAGACGTCCGATCGTCGACCCATCTCTACTTATGTTCACGATCCCCGCTCGGCAAAGACTCCGTTGCCCGATCCCCGACCAGGACTTCGTGCCCAATTCCTCGAACCAGGACTTCGGTGCCCAACCCTCGGTCAGGACTTATTCCCCAATCTACAACCAGGACTTCGTGCTCAACCTTGCAGGTCAAGACTTTTTGCCCAGCTTCACTCACCAGGACTTCGTTCTCCTTGATAAGGACTTCTTTTGCTAGTCATATTAATCCTGACTAGACTTCTTTCTGCCAAATATCAGATCTTGTTTGGCTAACCCTTGTTCTAACTGATCAAACCTTAGTACATTGTTAACCAGATTAAATCTAGGTTTGATCACCCTGCCAAATATCAAGTCATGTTTGGCAAACCCTTGGTCAACCTGACCAACCCTGGGTATTATCTACTCTGCCAAACATCAAGTTCTGTTTGGCTAACCCTTTGGTCAAATTGATCAAACCTGGGTTTACCCTACCAAACAACAAGTCCTGTTTGGCTTAACCCTTGATCACTTTGACCAGACCTTAGTATATTGTCAATTCAAATATCGAAACACTAGAGGTTGACTGTTCAAGTCTGATGCTCTTTGCACCAACAATCTTCCCCTTTTTGATGTTTGACAATAATCTTAAGTTAGGTTGAGGTCTAAGGGTTTTAGGTCAATTCTTAAGAGAAAAATTCGAAAAATATCTAACTTAAGACTCTCTCCCCCTTTGACATACATCAAAAATATATAGAATGCAATAATAAAGATTTTAACTTAAAATTTGCTCCAACAATAAATTTTTGAAAATATTCAAGATTTTTAAAGAAAGCATAATTTTCAAAAATCTTCATTTTTTTATTAAACAATAAGTATTTTTCATAAAAATTTTTAACAGGCACTAAGTACTTGAGTAAGATCTGAAAGGTTAAATTTAGTAATTTGAATTTCTCTAAATCTGATACAATCCTAGAAATCTTGTTGACCACAAGAAAACTTCCTATGTGTCTTAGGGATTTTCTAATAAAAAAATTGAGTATTTTCAATAACCTTTTGAATTTTCGAAGAATAATAAATTGCTTGACTCGGTTTCCTCCCTAACCTGACACTGTAACGACCCTAAAATAAACATCCTCTAAACATCCTCTAAAATGAAACAACACTATAACGACCCCAATACGATATAACACGACGAGAGAATGAAAACGGAAACAACCTACTCAAGATTGGAGACTGACAGCTGGATCCTCTCCTGGTGGCACGAGACACAACAATCTACTACCTGAAACAAAAAGAAGGGCGATGGGTGGTGAGTTCCGGATGGAACTCTGTCGATATAAGGATAAATAAATGCATGGTATATAAAAAGGTAAATCAAGCATATAGAAAACAAAGGGTATACAGTCTTGAATAAAGAGCATAAAATAAATGCATCTGTACAAATATAACATACCTGAAAACCATATAACATGTAGGGGCAAGATCAGAAAATCCCCCTACTACCTCAATAAACTGCTAAAACTGCTGAACAGATCCATATCATACAATAAATGCAAATCATATCCGTATATGCATGTCAATCAAATGCAACAATCATAGCTCAATCAAATGCAACAAACACAAGCAAATGCAAATGCATAATATGCACATGCTGTCATGACCTGCACCGTACACACACCAACCAATATTAGGTTGAGTGGACAAGATACAAGCGCCAAGCACCTGGGGCTATGCAAATACACCACAACAACTATGACCCTCATATGAAAAATCCCAAAGCACCAGTGGGAACTCCCAACACTTGGGGAGTATCAACTGTTTGCACACAATTCCAACTGAGTGTGGCACAACAGGAAAATATACCCAACGACCAGTCTCAACTACAAGGGAGCCCATGGTCGTCGACCTGAATGCCATGATGCATGTCACTAATATACACAACCTCAATCAGATCCATAACATGGAATCAATACGATATGAAAAACACAAATAACACCAAAGTAACTAACCATACGAAAAACACTATCAATACCAAGGTAAATAAACATGCACTAATCTACTGGGTAGGGTTATCTAATGTCAACCAAACCCTAGATAAGTCAAATGGTTATTCTACAGTACACGCGTACACGCGGTACTCTTTAGATCAGAAGCCAAAAGATGAGATTGTATAACTGAACAATTTGAATTGTTACTCAAAGGTTAAGCAAGAATAAGTATCAAGCAGGAAAACAAGACAAATGGATTTAAGATCAAGCAATCCTACTCAGATAATGAATCAACCATGCATTTAAGATAAACGATCTATAAGAATCAATGGAGAAGTACCCGCCTTTAATGTCGTACTAACCGTCTTCAAGTCTGAGAGATCGCCTCCAGCTCGAATCCTATCGATACAAGATACAAAGCAACACTAAGTATCTACCAACAATATATTATCCTATTAATTAACTTCTTAGTTAATTCATTCTTTTCCTCAGACTAGGTTAATCCCTCACTTAATCCTAATCATAGGTGACTACAACTAAACCTAAACCACTCAGTCTCGTTCCTATGACTCATGACATCAACCTAAACTCAACAAATCAACCACATAATAGTCTCACTCTTTAGCAATAGCAATCCCAGCTGATCCACATCACTAGCAACAAAATCTTCCTGAAAATAGAACCCTTCTCCAACATAACCTCCCTTAAGAACTCAAAGTCATACCAAAACAAGGCTACCATCTGCTTCTGCTCGTGGTAGAAATTGAAGCATCAAGGGCCATTCTAAAACATGCCCACTAAATCTAATATAACACAGAAAAACAACCCATCGAAACCCAAAAAAAAAACAAACCTGAAATCGATTGCCAAACAAAATCAAACTCCGATTTGGAACTCACGACCGTTCAAAACAAAACTAGATGCTTAGCACATAACCCAAGCATAACTCTCCCTCAAAGCCATACGCCCAGGAATAGGACAACCCAAACTTAATCCAAATCCAAGAATTGACTACGAATTAAACATGTCTTACCTGAGTTACACCAGCGATACTCGGCTCCTCCACAAAAGCTCGCGACATCGTTAATTGGGGCTCGACAAACCTCCAACACAGAACAAGAAGTTCCAAGGCCGAACCCAACACTTGCACACGACGCTCTACTTCAATTCCGGCTGCTTCAATCCAACATGGGACACCATTGAGGGAGAAGAAGGACTGCCCCTTTTCCGATCGCCAGTAGTGGAAAATCGCAGCAGGGGAAGACAACTTCGCAAGGTGAAGTTTTTGATCCCCACGCGGCTTCAGCCAGATCAAGGAGAAGAGAAGCGGTGTCACGCGAGGAAGAAGAAATCAGGGTTTGCGACGCTGGCCCGCGTCAGCTTGGATCGAGGGAGGAGAAGTCACCAGCTCAGAACCTCACTGATCGATTGTGCTCCAACGGAGAGAGGAAGCCAAAGATCGTGGAGACAATTCCATATATATATATATTCCGAAAATAAAAACTTTTCCTTAAATAACTCCAACCTAATCTATCTCGTGTCCAACTCTCTTATAAATATTTCCAAAATTTTAGAAAATTATTCTAAAATTTTTCCATATGATTGTTTTTAATTTTACCTCTTATTTATGATATATATATATATATATACTTATTTATTTATTTTGTTTTAGTTTATATTCTTATTCTTATTAATTTTTTATACCGTATTTTACATGACCCTTGATCACTTTGACCAGACCTTAGTATATTGTCAAACATCAAAATACTAGAGGTTGACTGTTCAAGTTTGATGCTCTTTGCACCAACAACTAGGACTTCTCTCATGCCAACGTGTGATCTCCCTGATCCACAGGACTTTCCCCAGTGCCAGTGTCTGATCTCCCCAATCCACCTGGAATTTTTTCGTAATAGCGTGTGATCTTTCCGATCCACCTGAATTTCACCTAGTCCCACTATGTGTGCCTAGTCCCACTAGGACTTTCCGTGCCAGCGTGTGATCTTCCCGATCCACTTGGACTTTACTGGTCAAGTCCCCAGTCAACCTTGACCCACTTGACTCACACAATATTCAAACATCATTATCAAACATCGAAACCCAAGCTCACCCGAGCCTAGTCAAACTAGGTCAACCTGACCTAAAGAAGATTGCACCAACAATCTTCCTCTTTTTGATGTTTGACAATATGTTTAAGTTAGGCTAATCCAAATTCGTCTACATTTTCTCATACCTTTGATTGTGGCTCATGCTCAACCTTGAGCATTCATCACCATAAAGATTTCCAATCTTCATCTTCTCATTAACTAAAGGAAAATTAATCATGTTCATAAGGAAAATATCCTCCTCAAAACATGGTCTAAACTTCTATCATTGCACCAATATTGACATTTGAGTTCCTAAACCTTTAGGAAAACTCCAAGCGAAGTTATGAGATTTCGAAATTCAAAACTCGAATCAAAACACCTTCTTAACCCTACATTTTTCACCAAAACCATCTTCCTTTTTGATTTTATCATGAAATTCATCCAAGTATACTTATAAAAGTATTTCAAATGGTTAGGGTTTGTTAGGTTACTCAAAATTGGGTTACTGGACTGAAATCAGTCGTACCAATAGATTGATGTTGGGTCCCAATTGATTAAATCGTGCCTTAATCGATCAACTGATCGATTACAACTACCCTTAATCGATCAACCGATCGATTACACGAGCTTCTGTGCTCGTGGAAAATCGATTGCCCCATTGATTGGTGTATGTCCTAATCGATCACATGATCGATTGAGAGTTTCTGATTTCTAAAAATAAATTCAGATCTGAATTTCAGAAACTCCTAAATAATTCTATAAAATTTAAAAAATCATAAAATTTTATGTAGAAATAATTTATGAAATATACTATCAATGAAAAATAGTTTTATATGAAAATATAACCTATTTTCAAAGATTAATATAAAATTGGAAACTATTAAACCACTTCAATGTATCACTCCATTTGTATTTATTTTATCAATGATGAATGCTATTAAAAGATAGTTTTTACCAAGATTTTCCAAAATAGTTTTGAAAAGTTTTCAAAAATAATTTCCAACCATGTTCTTTGGGCTACATGCACATGACTTGTACATTAGCTTTCCCAATGATTGGAGTTTAATTAAATTCTTGTTTTGATGAACTTAAGACTCAAATAAATGTACTTAGTCAACACCTTGAGTTTTGGTTTATCTTCCTATCATCTCACTTGTATCTAATGTGTCTCAAAATACATACAAGTCAACTTATGGTCTTGCGAGATGTAATAGTCATGCTCTCCCTAAACTAAGGGGTTCATGTATTTTTAACTAGACATTATAAAATTTGATTATCCACCTAGGATGTTAATTAATGTCAATATTCTTAAATTCAATATAATGAAATAATACATGATAATGATTATGACATCCATCATATAAAGATTTTCAAAGGAAAAATCAATTTAACTAAATGATATATGTATAACATGACATATAATATTCTCATAATAAGATATGAATGATGAATTATGATGTCATGACATGTGATTGGGCATACAAATCATGTCATATTAGCTTAAGAGAAAATACCTAGATTTTCTATTTAAGTATCAATAACTCATTGCTAAGTCATTGATAATCCTAATTTTATCGCTAATTTTTCCAATAATATAGTGTGACACAATTTTACTCCTCAAGAGTAAATAGTGAAACTTCTCATTTTCAAGAGTAATCATTCATTAAAAATGTCTCAAAGTGTCAACTACATCAAGGTAGGTTTAACTACCCTTTCAATTAGAGTTGACACTCTCCAAACCTATCTAGGGTGTGACGAACACACCCTTAGGAACCTAAAATCTATTGGTGCTTCTTAGGTGCTCTAGGTATTCACTAGGGATAACTTCCCTTGATACATTTCTAATGACTTTTCCAGGCTTCTCCGAAGCCTAGCTTATGCTAGTCTTGTTTGGTCAACTCTTGGGATGGCTTCCCTTATGACCTTCACCTGACTCCTAGACTAAATTTATACCTATATGGAACTCTATGATATGATGGCTCATCATCCTTGGCTTTAGGTTTATACCCCAAACCTTTTTTTTGCCTCTAGAGGGTCCTTGTTCTCCTAAGTCTAGATTGTGATTTGTTGATCCCTTAATTAAATTTTCTATTTTTTAAGGGATTTTTCTAATTTAACAAGTTTTAATCTCAAAACTTGATTCTCTAACATTATTTCCTCAAGGCTTGATTTTCTAATATTGCCTTGGAGATTTTTCTGCTTGGCCTTGGTTTATGTAAATCTACTATTTGATGTCGTAAGTTGTTCTCTATCATTAGGTTTGGTAGTCCTAGCATGAAAGGCTCTATAGTTCTCCTTAGGTTTCTCATTACTCCTATTTTCATGATAAATGATATTAAAATGATAGAATTTATCTCTAACATGCATTTTATCATGATTAAAAAAATACCATTAACTAATGGTACCTTAGGAGTATTCTTGGAAGCTCCCCCTTGATTTGAGCTCCTTCTCTTGGTTTTGGTAGAGTTCTTCCCTTTTAGACATTGATTCCGGTAATGTCCCTTTTATTTGCAAGAGAAACATACAATGTGTTCCTTGCCTTTTTGTACCATAGGTCTGATCGCCTTTGATTTTTCTTTGGCCTTGGGTGTCATTTGTCCCTTTTTCTTTGTCAATTTTGGATACTTACTCTTGTAGTGCCCTTTTCCCCTATTCTCAAAGCAAATGATATGATCTTTATTTTTATAAATTAAAATTGTTATACCTTTATTTGTAGGGGTGTCATATGACTCTTCACTCGATCCGGAGGTAGAGGTTTCTTCTTGTTCTGGAGTCAATGAGCTTCGCTCTCCGTCAATCCTTGAGGTAGAGGCCTCTTGAATTTCCTCCTTGACCGATGCTTCTTGAATTTTCTCCTCGGATGTTGAGCATGGTTCACCCTCCGAATCCTCTTCCTCCGATGAATCTCCCTCTTCGGATTTGTCTTGATTTGGCAAAGTGGAGGGATCTTTATGAAGCTTTGCGAATTTGCTACAAAGCTCCTTGGCGTTTTGATAATCTCCAATTTTGTCCATGATGGTACTTGGGAAAAGATTGACCAACAATTTGATCACTTTGTTGTTGGCCTCACATTTCTTGATTTGCTCCTCATTCTATTTTCTTTTCTTGAGGAGCTTTCCTTTGTTGCTTCTCGGACCTTCAAAGTCCTCCATTAGAGCAAACCATTGCTCTATCTCCATCATGAAGAAATTTTTAATCTTTGTCTTCTAAAGATCGAAATTGGCTCTATCAAATGGTGGAGGTGCCCATATATCATAGTCGAACTCCATTTTTGAAGTTGAATCTGTTGGAGCAATCTTGGCGCCCTAGGTTTTGATATTTGGTCAAAGATTTAAGTTAGGTTTATTGTTGTATTTGATATGCATAGTGAGTGTGCAGGATACAGGTACAACAAGAAAAGTCCAAATGGGATCTTGGCAAAGGAGGAAAAGCTAAGTGAGATCTTGGCAAATGAGAAAAGTCAAGAACTGAGGCTGAAGGAAGCTCTAGAAGGCAAAACATTAAGGATGGGGAGGCATCCGAGGGACACGAGGATGATGAAGGAGGCTAGAAGGCTAAGTCTTGGCAAAGGAAGACCCGACAACAAGGATCGAGGCTTAAGGAAGCTCCAGAAGGCAAGATGTGAATGATGGATAGACATTCAAGGGATGCGAGGCTGATGGAGGAGGCTAGAAGGCTAGGTCTAGATTGGTCGGGTGAGGATGAGTGCGAGTGAAATGTACTTGGGAAGGGAAACCATAAGTTTAAGGTTTTACCAGTCGACTGGTATGAGATCAGTCGACTGGTTGAGGTTGCAGAAAGATCAGTCAACAGATCTTTCTGTGCAGTCGACTGAGGTCAACTGGAATTCGAACGTTGAGCTGTAACATTCTAATTCGGTTGGAGCCGTCGACTGGTAACGGCTGGATCAGCAAACGAGTTCTATTTAAGAGAACTCGATTTGCTTGAGCAAGGTTGACGAAATAAACTTGGTTAAAGCTTATTAGTAGTCTTCCTTGAGCTCTAGTGTTCTTGGTGAGTTTGGGGTAAAGTTTCTCTACCCACAAGGAGCTACGTGTGTAACGACTCGGCCTATTTGGTGGTCCCTTTGACCGTCGATCGTGCCGTTACAGGATTTCCCACCCCTGGCCAGTAGGTTCTTTGCCTTCCCTAGATTCGAACTCTAGACCTTCAAGCTTAAGTACTAGAGTTTATCGAATCTGGTAACCAAGTGAGTGCTCACTTGGTTACCAGATTCGATAAACTCTAGTACTTAAGCCTCGAGGTCTAGAGTTCGAATCTGGGGAAGGCAAAGAACTCACTGGCCAGGGGTGGGAAGTCCTGTAACGGCACGGTCGACGGTCGACGGTCAAAGGGACCGCCAAATGGGTCGCAAATGGGTCGGGTCATTACATAAAAGACACCTTTTTATGTAACGACCCGGCCCATTTGGCGGTCCCTTTGACTGTCGACCATCGACCGTGCCATTACAGGATTTCCCACCCCTGGTTAATGGGTTTTTTGCCTTTCTCAGATTCAAACTCTAGACTTCCAGGCTTAAGTATTATTAAAAAGTAACATAATTTTCTAATGAATATTTTTAATTAAATAAATGAAGTTAAATTTCATCAATAAAATATTAAAAATAACAAGTTTGTAGTGAGTAATAAATTATTTTAATACTATTAATATACATTTTAATTACTATTTTAATAAAAAATGATTGGATATTTTTAAGTTCGATGAATGAAAGTCTTAACGCAACGATAGAATTATTATCGCGTGATAAATTCAAGTAGCAAATATAGTCAGTAATTACAATAAATCTTTCATTGCGATCTCATATTGACGGAAATTTTGTAAACTAAGGTACCTATTTATTGATTTTAATTTCGATAAATTATTAATCAAATTTATTTAATCAAAAATATTTAGCTAGTAAATATTGATGAAGAATTATTAAAAACAAAAAAAGTGCATGATAATTTGTGGAGGAAATAAAATAAAATAATCGGCGTCGTCGGCGGCCGCGTAAGATGCGTGCAGACGGTTGTGGCGATCCATAAAATTGAAAATAGGAGCATGAGGGCTGGAGGCAGAGAGGGGGCTACGTTGATTTAAATAGATGAAGGCCACCAATGGAGATTTTGATTCTTTTTTCTGAATCCGATACGTTCTTGTATCCGTTAAATTGATGATGACGACTGATCGTCTCAACCATAAGAATGGCAAATGTTTTTTTAATGCCTTAATATAATTTTAAAAAATAAATATTAAAACTTTAATTTTATTAGTAAAATTTAAAAGAACTATTTCATATATTGTAAAAAATTATTTATACAATTAGAAGTGGTCACTTACGTGGTAATAACATTATTTTTTCCAAATCACACTTTTTTATTAGTAAAATTTAAAAAATAAAAATTATTTTATTTGGAACTTTCAAGTATAATTTATTAAAAAGTAACATAATTTTCTAATGAATATTTTTAATAAATAAATAAAATTAAAATTTCATCAATAAAATATTAAAATACTAACAAGTTTGTAGTGAGTAATAAATTATTTTAATACTATTAATATACATTTTAATTACTATTTTAATAAAAAAAATTATTAGATAATTTTAAGTTCGATGAATGAAAGTATGCAACCATTGAATTGTTATTGTGTGATAGATTCGAATAGCAAATATAGTCAGTAATTATAATAAATCTTTCATTGAGATCTCATATTGGCGAAAATTTTATGAACTAAGCTACCTATTTATTAATTTTAACTTCGATAAATTATCAATCAAATTTATTTAATAAAAAATATTTAACTAATAAATATTGACGATGAATTATTAAAAATAAAAAAAATGCATGCTAATTTGTGGAGGAGATAAAATAAAATAATTGGCGGCGTCAGCGGCCGCGGAAGATGCGTGGAGACGATTGTGGCGATCCATAAAACTGAAAATGGGAGCCTGAGGGTTGGGGATAGAGAAAGAGCTACGTGGGTTTAAATAGATGAAGGTCGCCAATAAAGATCTTGATTTTTTTTTCATGAATCTAATACGTTCTTGTATCCGTTAAATCTTACGATGATGCCTGATCGTCTCAACCATAAGAATGGCGAATGTTTTTTTAAAGCAGATGAACCAACGTTTTGCCAAATTGGTTTTGCTCAAATGTAACTGATGCATTAATTTTGATTAATGCAAGATCAGTAACCCCCCAGACGTTTGGATCTGGTTGGGTAAATGGCAATAAATGACAATTAATTCGTCTGAATCGTCATTGAATACTGTGGGGGTCCGAGCCTATATAAAGGGGATGTGGCCGAGAGCAAAAGATATAGACAAGCACAGAAAAATTCTCCTCCGCTCCACCTCGTTCCCGACCTCTTTGATAGCGTTCGGGTACATCCTTAGTACGCCACAAGCAACATCCTTAGTACGCCACGAGCAACGAGTCCTCCGTTGTGCCCGTGGTCCGCTGTTGTATCCTGAGAGACAGACGTCCATTTGAGCTCGTAGCACCACCGAAGGAGGACAATCTGTTTCAAGAAACTGCGTTGCGTAGGCCTCAACAAATTCCTGGTCGGTCGGGAGACGTCTGACCACTACTCGGGATATCCAGGTCGGGAGACGTCCGACCACTGCTCAGGAATATCCAGGTCGGGAGACGTCCGACCATTGCTTGGGAATTTCTTGGTCAGGAGACACCCGACCACTACTCGGGAGCTCGGCTACGCTCGACCACTGCTCGGGAGCTTGGCGGTGCCCGACTACTGCTCGGGAGCTCAGCTACACCCGACTAACGCTCGGGAGCTCGGCTATGCCCGACCACCGCTCGGGAGACCTGGTCGGGAGCTCGAAAATTCAACTCGGGAGACTGCAGTTTCGAAAAAGCAGCTCAGGCCACTCAACAGATAAGTTGGAATTATTGTTTGTAATTTCAATTTATTGTAACTTCTCGGGGAAAAGGAGCATTTCCTCCAACAAACTTGAAAAAGATTTTATTCTGTTGAGATGGCCACGGAACGTGTTGAGGTGAAACAGACTCATCACCAGTCCCCCTCCGCCCCGATCGGGAATGTCCCGATCAACCATGGGGAAAAGCCAGAGAAGTTCACTGGGCTGAACTTCAAAAGGTGGCAGCAGAAGATGCTCTTCTACCTGACCACGCTCAATCTGGCTCGGTTCTTGACCGAGGACCCTCCCGAGCAAGCTGAGGCTGTTGAGGTGGAGGCTTGGACTCATTTTGAGTACCTATGCAGAAACTACATCCTTAACTGTCTGGCCGACTCGCTGTATGCTGTGTACAGCATGAAGAGAACGGCCAAAGAGGTATGGGAGTCCTTGGACAAGAAGTACAAGTCAGAGGATGCAGGGGCCAAGAAGTTCATCGTGGGCCGATTCTTGGACTACAAGATGGTTGACTCTAAGACAGTGATCAGTCAAGTCCAGGAGCTTCAGGTGATTCTACATAAGATCCACTCAGAATGTATGGTTCTGAGTGAAACCTTCCAGGTAGCAGCCATCATTGAGAAGTTGCCTCCCGGCTAGAAGGATTTCAAGAACTACCTGAAGCACAAGCGGAAGGAGATGAACGTGGAGGAACT
>JAGFNQ010004268.1:0-265000 GCA_024364735.1 Boesenbergia rotunda | reverse complement strand
GTCCCACAGGCAAATCTCAGCATCTAGCATCAACCAAGTCCAAGTAATGCTTTGTCCTCTCATGAAACATCTGATCCTTCGTGAGGAAAATAACACTCTGACTATCACAAAATACTGTAGTAATCTGTAAGTCCTCGCTAAGCTCACTGAAGAGTCCTTTCAGCCAAATAGCTTCTTTACAAGCTTTCCGTAACTGATCTTCTTTTATCCATATCACCTTGTGACAGCAACATCACCTATTACTGTGGATCCCTGCAGAACATATAAACTGGCGGTTCTCCTTAGTCCCTTCATCACAACAAGAGACCCTTTACTGACCTTCACAGCTCCACCTTCACCAGTGTACTTGTATCCTTTAGAATCAAGAACACTCAAAGAGATTATATTTCTCTTCAAATCAGGAACGTGCCTCACATTACCAAGTGTCCGAATGGCACCATCAAACATCTTAATTTTGACCGTACCAACACCAGCAATTCTGCAAGATGTATTATTGCCCATCAAAACGGCACCACTCGAAACCGTTTCATATGTTGAAAACCAGTCCCGATTGGGACACATATGAAACGTACAACCAGAATCAAGAATCCATTCCTCACTCTTCTTCAAATCAGCATCAGAGGCAACGAGAAGTTCACTATCACTGTAATTTTCGGCAACATCAGCCTCACCAGACTTCTCTGATTGTTTTTCCTTCGAATTTTCACTTGCTCTTTTATTCTTATTCTGCAGCTTATAACATTCAGATTTAATGTGACCCTTCTTCTTGCAATAATTACAGATCTTATCGCTATTTCTGGATTTCGATCTGCCCCTGATATTACCATCAGAGTCTTCCTCCTGAGTCCTTCCTCGAATAATAAGACCCTCACTCTGAGTCTCAGATTCGTCGACAAGTTGTTTCATTTTCTCTTTTGAGAATAATGAATCATAAACTTCATTCAAAGTAAGAGTATCACGACTATATAAAATAGTATCTCTAAAAGCCGTATATGACGAGGGTAAAGAACACAGTAAGATTAATGCTAAATCTTCATCGTCATATTTGACCTCCAAAGCCTCTAAGTCAGAGACAATTTCCTTGAACAGAGTCAAGTGATCTCTTAACGACGTACCTTCTGTCATGCGATGAGAATACAAACGTTGTTCCAGACTCAGTTTGCTCGTAAGACTTTTTCTCATGCACAACTGCTCTAGTTTTAGCCATAGTGCAGCAGCGGATTTCTCCTTCAAAATATCCTGTAAAATCTCATTCGATAGGTGAAGGTAGATCTGAGATAGAGCTTTTCGATCCTTACGTTCCTTTTCCTCTTTTGTCCATGTCGAGGGCATGTTGTCTATCCCGAACAGTACGTCGTCCAAGTCCATATGCGCTAGCACCGCTCGCATCTTAACCTGCCACAGCGTAAATCTAGTGTTGCGATCCAAAAGCGGAATATCATACTTCATGCTTACCATTGTCATTAATCCCGTTTGAAATCCTCAAAACTAATCTTGCTCTGATACCACTTGTTACGAGATTAGAACGGTAAAACGACAACAAGAACAATAGAGAACACACCAGATTTACGTGGAAAACCCTTTACTGAAAAAAGCACCAGCAGAGGAGGGAAAATCAATATGAACGGTGGAATACAAAGTCGGCAACTCTCATACCATAATAAAGTAAAGAGAAGACGAGAGAAAAGGGAGGTAGAGAAAAGAAAGAAGAGATAACCAAATACTTTCTTGATTGATTGATTCAACTTGTCTATGAGATACACAATTTATAGGGACCTTAGAATACTTAGTCAAATAAAAATTAATAACGAAACTGTTAATTAACATATTTATAAAAAATCTGTTAATTAACATATTAATAAGAAAATATCTAATAAATATTAACGGATTAAACAGAATTCGGGTTACCAAATTCTAACAATTTGATTATTAAATAATTAATTAACCTATATAATTATCAAATTTTTTTAGTATAGTTGATTAAGATATTAAACTTTAAAAAATGATTATTTGGGCTTTGACGTATTACGGGCCGAGCCAATGGTTAACCAGCCCGGCCCCAAACTGCGACCATCCGTGAACTTGTGCGTTTGTCAAGAACAAGTTGTATTTTACCCGTGACGCTAAATAGTTGGAAATTGTTTCAAAGAGGCGGAAGGAGGGGCTTGTGATCGGAGCAACGTCAGCATCACTAGCGATCGGGTCGGCGACGTGGAGCATAGGCGGGGCGGTGGTGGAGGACATCATCGCAGAGAGAGATAGAGATATGTGAAAATTTCTATTCCTCTGTTTCAATTGTTTTTCCCCGATCGATGAGACATTTTTAAACTGTTCTTGATGCCTCGGTGCCTTCGCTCCGAAGCCGAGGAAGGTGGCAGGAAATCCCTGCATTGCACACTGAGTCAATCAGCGAAGTCAATCGACCTTTTTTATTTGTCGAACCT
Organism: Boesenbergia rotunda; assembly: GCA_024364735.1. Classification (NCBI taxonomy): domain Eukaryota; kingdom Viridiplantae; phylum Streptophyta; class Magnoliopsida; order Zingiberales; family Zingiberaceae; genus Boesenbergia; species Boesenbergia rotunda. The sequence goes on along the minus strand of JAGFNQ010004268.1, from coordinate 262,556 downwards.
TGAGATCGTCTTAGGTATCTTGGACTTGCTTCCATAATTTAATCCACGAATAAGGTTTTTTTTCTATCACTACAAAATAAACAATAAATACCGACGGACTAAATCCGTCGTTAATCCGTCGCTAAACGCTAATAGCGACGGAACAAACGTCGTCGGTTGCCGCTCCATCGTATTTGAAAATTACGATCGATTTTGATTTTTGTATAATCCGTCACTATTAACGACGGCGTTTAAAAAAATAATCCGTCGCTATTAGCGACGGACACATTAAAAATATGTCGCTAAATAACGGTATGAGCTGCCGTCTACGGTCATAATAGCGATGGAATAAAAATGTTCCGTCGCTAATTTATCGAATATAGTTACGGATATCATAAATATCCACCGCTATTAGTGATAGATAATTTCACTAGTCCGTCCCTATTTAATTTGCTGGGACATGTGGGTTTAGGTTAGCGACGGGGAGTTAAACGAATTAGTCGGAAGTCAATGTTCCGTCGCTATTAGCGACGGAATAGTCAAATATCCGTCGCTAATAGCGACGGAATTAGAAAATATCCGTCGCTATTAGCGACGAACATTGACTATTCCGTCTCTATTAGCGACAGATTAAGAAAATATCCGTCGCTAATTTTTTGAAAATTTCCAGAAACCTCTCTCTATTTTCCTCTCTCTCATATTTACAAAACACAAACACCTCTCCCATATTTACAAAACACAAACACATGATATATACCCAAAGAAACACAAACTAACACATTATATCCAACACATTATATTCAACACAATATACACAACACCAGGGCCGGTCCTAGGTTTTGAAGGGCCCGGTTAAAAAAAATCTTTATATTTGTATAAAAAATAAAATGATGTTATAAAAAAATTTCATTAACATAAGTTGGCGAAGGAGGAAGAAAATATGCTCTTGAGTATTTTTTTGGATAATTTTTTTAAAAAATACATACTATTTTAAAAATTATACTTATCCTGGAGGTCTAGAGTTTGAATCCTGAGGAAGGCAAAAATCCACTGGCTAGGGGTGGGAAGTCCTAGTGAGTAACGACACGGTTGTTGGTCGTCGACATCGGTTGTTGGTCGACGACATAGTTGGGCCGCTAAATGTTGATTTGGCCGCCAGGTTGTTGGGCCGAGGGGCTAGGTTGTTGGACCGCCAAATGTTGATTTGGTCGCCAAAGGGGTTGAGAGACCGTGTCGTTACACAAGAAGTTGAAGAATTATCCACTTCCACAAGAAAAGAAGAAGAGGTCTCAAGCACAAGAGTTGAGGGGGAGGAGAGACCCTCATCCGTACCAGAGCAAGAAGATGCTCCTACCTCCACCAAAGCAAAATCAAAAGATCATATAATTTGCTTTAGGTGCAATGAAAAGGGGCACTACAAGGACAAGTGTCCAAAGGGTAAGAAAAAGGAGGTAAACCCTAAACTCAATTCAATTAATTTGAAATCTAACATGAGTTTTTAGGGATGATGCAAAAAGGAAAAAGCACATTAGATGCTTTACGTGTAGTGAGATGGTACACTATCACACCAAATGCTCAAGAAAAGGAGAATTTAAAAAATTGGAGCAGTTGAGAAAATGGGAGAAGGAGAAAAGGAGGAGCTCACATCAAAGGGAAACAACAAGGGTAAGGGAGGTAATCCCTAACCTTAATTTGAAGAGAAATTCAAATTCTTCCATGCATGCTAGAAATAAAGCTAATTATGTACTCATGCAAAATTTCGGTTTTAGATATCATGATAAAAATAGGGTTAACAATGCACATCAAAACCCTAGGAATTTCATGCATCATGATAAAGCTAGAACCTCTAGACCTAAGAATTAAGGCAAAAATCCCAAGAAAGGGAGGAATGTGCCTAGAAAGGAGGGTAGGTCTAGAAATGTCCAAGGTGGACATGTGGATTCTAGGTTTAGGAACCTAGAAAGAGAAAATCAAGCTTTAAAGGAAAATCTTGATAGGTTAGAGAAAACTCTAGAAAGATTCACGATTAGATCTAAGGGTTTGGATATGTTGTTGGGTGGTCAAAAATCCAACAATGGTAGATCGGGTCTAGGATACCGATCTAAGGTCCCCAATGCCAATGGGAAGAAATATGCTAGGGTAGCATATAATTATGACAAGAAGGGGGAGTCCAAAAATGACAAGGGGGTGTCATTTAAAGGAAAAAGAAATGACTTAACCAAGGACAAGGTGTCTAAGGTTAAGAGAGTTAGGTTTGTAGGCCAAGAGTCATCGGAGGTACACCGGTGTGACCTAGCGTTTGTTGAGTCACCTAGGGAGGTGGCTAAGGCTAAGAGCTCAAGGGGGAGCTCTAGAAGCCTTTGGGATATATGGTGAATGGACCTTGGGAGGGTTGCTCCTAGAGGTCTAGATGGACCGTGGAGTGTGCCAAGAGAATTGAAGACGGACTTGAGTCTCAATTCTTGGGTTTGGCACGTTAGATTTATGTTTCATGCAAGGAAATATGACATCTGGGTCATATAGCATGAAAGTTGATTTTTGATGAGTAAATGCCATGTAACTCAATGCTGGGGATCCATTGTGGGTTGGCATGGGCAGAGACATCAAGAGGAGACCAAAACTAGGACTTTAGGTCAAGGTTTGATTAAATTTTTAGCTAATTTTGGGTTTTGTGTCAATCTTGGGAATGGTGATAGATACATTTTGGAATGTATTTTTTCCAAGTAGGTATGAGTACCACAAACCTCTCCACAAAATTTGAGAATTTTTGGAGATTTGTGGAATTTTTGGCGCATTTCTGAATTTCGTCAGAAAGGCTGAAATTCTGTTTTTCAGAGTATCAGTCGACTGCCCTTTGGGTCAGTCGACTGGTAAGAGCTGATTTTTGTATCAGCAGCTGGGATAGTGTCCAAATGATGTAAAACAAGTGTATGGAGGGTTAGTACACTTTGTTTAGGATCATTGGGGATTAAAAGAACTAATAATTGGGATATTGTTGGGTTCTTTTTGATGTATGGCAAAGGGGAAGAAGTGTTGGGTTTAAGTGGGAAACCAAACACTCCTTTACGGGAAACCCTAGGTTTAGGGGGAGCTGAGATTAAGGGGGAGCATGATTGCTCATTCTTGGCGTAAGGGGAACCTTGAAGAGTTCTTAAAAATCCTTTGTAAGTCCAATGTAAGGGGAGCTTGGGAGAAGCTTTAAATATCCCGTTTTGGTGGAAAAGTCCTAACTTGGAGGGTTAGGTGTGAGATACCTTGGGATAGGATCCAGGTATGCATTGCATATGTATTTGTTTAGCATTTTAGTGCTATTTACTACTATTTGTTTCCCTAACTTAAACGTATTGCCAAACATCAAAAAGGTAGAGATTGTCGAGGCAATCTATGGTCCAGAGTGACCAAGTGTTTTGATGTTTGGGCAAAGGGTTTAAGTTAGGTTTACCTTTGTGTTCTTATATGTGTATGTTGAGTGTGCAGGTTGTACAGGTTACACATATGGACTTGACTGGATGGCCTCGATACGGTGAAGGGTGGCATGGAGACAAGCTGGAGGCTTGTGTGCACCCGAGAGACTTTGGAGAGCAGGGACGATGAGCTGATGGGCGCGATTTCGAGGCATGCGTGAAGAATGGCATGGAGGCAAGCTGGAAGCTTGTGTGCATCCGAGGGACGGTAACCGAAGATGAAGAGGGCGCGAAGGCAATAGTCGAGGTTGCGGATGAAGAGTGAGTCGAGTCGTGAGGGTACGAGTGCTGTGTGATTGTACTCGGGAAATCCTAGGGGTCGAGTGCGGAGTGGAATGTACTCGGGAAGGATAAAACCTAGGTTGGGAAGCAGGGCAGTCGACTGCTGAAGCTTCCAGTAGGCTTCTGGCTACGGAGCAGTCGACTGCCCATTTGGGCAGTCGACTGGTGAAGGCTGGTAAGTGAGCTGGAATTCAAACGTTGAGGTGCAACAGTCGTATTTCAGAGGCACCAGTCGACTGCCCGAGGGAGCGGTCGACTGGTGGCGAGTTTTCAGCCCGAGTCCTATTTAAGGAGGACTTCGTAGGGGCTATTTTTCTTAACGAAATGAGCTTGGTTAAGGCTTGTTAGTAGTCTTCCTTGTACTCAGAGCGTGTTTGATATTGTGGAGAGGTTTCTCCACCCACAAGGAGCGACAGAGCTAGCCGGAGGTTATCCGGGGAGTGATCCACCGACGGATTCTTGGATTAGTCACCCGACCGGGGTGGATACCAAGTAAATAGCTGTGTTAGCATTGGTTAGTTTCTTTTCTATTATTTTTATTGTATATTCCGCTGTGCAACTAACCGTGTAGGAAGAAAGATTCGACGAACCGCTATTCACCCCCCCTCTAGCCGAGCCATCGATCCTAACAGAGGACACTATCTGAGCTCGATATCCCCATTTGTTTTACTGAGGTACTACTGTTATTCATTGTAGTATTCATATTTCATATATACAGTGGTTAGCATTTACTATGAGTAATAACGGAATTTGGGGACCAAATTCTAATTAGTGGGGGAGAATGTTAAAATACTGGAAATTGAGGGACCAGAATGCAAGTTTCGTAAACTTAAGGGCCTACATCGAATAGGCCAAAACCAGAGGGGCAACTTGCAAGAAGACCAGTTATTAATAAATTTCCTTTCTCTTCTATTCACTCGCCGCAGCCTTTATTTTCTCCTTCTAAGACCTAGCGGCGGGCACGCTCTTCCTCTCCCGTCCCTTCGCGAGCCCTAAATCGTCGCCAAGCCGATTGCTTTGGCTTCTTCCACTTTGTTTCTCCTCTCAGACGAGCGCCGATCGGTCCACGGGTAGAAGCTCAGCGAGGGTCGAGGGATCGCGCGATTGAGGTCGTTCTAGAGCACACCGACCTTCTTTTACCCCTACAGTGATCTTGCTCTCTCGTCTTTGGGGTGAATCTAGGGCTTGTGTTGGCGATTTCTAAGGTAAGATTGGTGGTTATATTTTGGATGCGGTTGTTGTTTTCCAGTGTAGCTGTAAAAATCTTGACCAAGGCTTGTTTGGAATTGTTTCAGTTTTATGTTGGATTTGCCGATAGTTTTGAGCAGATTAGTTGAGTTTTGTTCTTACTATCTATGAGTTTGGCTGGAAAACGGGATTAGGGTTGTCTTCTGATCGGTGTTCTTGGATCTAGACTTAGAATTTTGGTTTGTATCTCTTGCCTAAAATTGTGGATGGGTTCTGCTATTTGGAATGAGATTCAATTTAGGGTTTGAGCTCGTTTCCTCCTTTGTTGTGTAATGCTCTGAACATTTGGGTTTGATGTGTTGATCTGCTATTTTCCTTTCTGTTGTGAATCTGTTGGAAACTGAGTTGATTATCTTGGAATGAGTATTGTGATTAGGAAACTCTGCCGTGAGGCACAGAATTGGGGGGCTGGATTATTGCATTTGGGAGGTGATTGTGTTTTGGACTAGCTTTGAGAGGATTTGTTTGATCTTGTAGCTGATATCGTGGGTTCTTCGATGGACAAGATTGATTTGTATTTGTGAAATTTACCTTACTATTAGGTTTTGGTATTGTTGGATTAATTAGGGTTGAAGGATTAACTCTAATTTATCTTACTATTTGTGAAATTTATCGTGGGTTCTTGGTCGATAGTTGGGCCGCCAATTGAGTTGGGCCGGGTCGTTACAACAACAATGTATCTTCTCGACTGGCAACCCCAAGTCTCTAATCAATTTTTTAGTATTGTAAAAACTATCAGTCATGCAGTTATCTGTTGGAAGCAACTCTGACATCAATTGACATATGTTATCATAACATCGTTCTGAGAAATGATGTTCCGCCTTCATATTCAATAATCTTGCAGTAACAGACAATTGAGAATGACCAGAAGGAATACCTTACCATACTTCTCTTTCGCTAGCCTTTAACATGTCATACATTTTCTGAACTTCAGGAGTAGACATTTGATCTGCATTTGATTGATCAAATGCATTCATTGCATCGTAAATCATTGATTGCATTGCATCAGCAGGCATATATGATGCATCTTGACCAATTGAGTTCGATGATGAAGCGACGGAAGGTCCAACAAATTCAAATATATACGGCTCTCCGTGACAATACCAGTTGTAATAATCTGGAACAAACCCATGCCTACAGATATGAGTTTTCACTGTGTCTTCATCACGGAAAACTATATTTCTACATCTGCGTTGATTACATGGACACTTTAACTCCGCGTCATTCAAACAATGAGGATGATACTTTGTAAAGTTCACAAATTCTTCAACGCCGACAAAAAATTCTTCCCGGATAAAACCATTATCTAACCTATTCTACATCCATGCCTTGTTCGGATACATTGTATCCTAATAACAATAAAATATTCAATATTGATACACATATAAAGATATAAATTATCTTACTTTGTTTTCGAGTAAACACATATTAATTATCCTAAATTAGTATGAATTAATCAAACAAATATTAATAAAACAAAATCATTCTAATTAATCAGACATATATTATTCAAACTAATTTAATCTAATTAATTAAACAAGACATCCTAATCAGAATTGTCAAACAAATTTATACTAAACAATTATGCAAAATTAGTATTAAAGAAATTCAATAATTAATTAATCTAATAAATAAATAAATAATTAGATAATTATTCAATTCATAATTGATAAATTAATCATTCAAATAATTAATTAATTGATAAAATAATCAATTCAATAATTAAAATTAACTAATTATTTATTCACTGCCGGAGAACCCCCCCCCCCCCCCCCCCCCCCCCCCCCCCCGCGCTGCCCTAACGGCTGCGTGAGGCCGGAGAAGGCCGCGCCCGGCCGCACGAGGCCGCGGGCAGACGGAGAAGGCCGCCCGCAGCCGCAGGAGCGTCGGAACGGAAAAAAAATAAGCGTAAACATGTACCTGTGGCCGGAGGAGGGATTCGCCGGAGACTCGAGAGCTACGGAGAGGAATTGGACGCGGGCGGAGAGAGATCGGGCACGCGATGATGGTCGCGGGGGGGGGGGGGGGGGGGGAGTGTGAAGGTTAATTACCTAATTTGGCGACGGACATAACTTGTCCGTCGTTATTATCGACGGATAATTAATGGTCCGTCGCTATTAGCGACGGCATTGATCATGCCCGTCGCTAATTTAGGGTTTTTGGCCGATATTTTCAACTTAGCAATAGATTTGAAATATCCGTCGTTAATAACGACGTACAATTATAATTGTCCATCACTAAAGCCGGTTTTTTTTTAGTGTATCCGGTACGCAAAATTGTTTAAATTTAAATCAAATATACACTTCTTATATCTGACACATGATTAAAACTATAAACTGCACATAACATAGGATATCTGGTTGATAGTTAAGTGAAAGGCTTAAAAATGGTTAGCGTACGGATTGGACCTTTGGGATGATGATTAAAAAAGTATTCCTCCAAATATGATTTATATCGAAATTTAAAAGTATACGGCTCTCAGTGGTCAGTAATTTATTTAATTGTATAGAGGAAGCTTTGGGTTTTGCTCTGCAGTTGCATTATCAACTTACAAAGCATATTTTTCTTTGGAAAAAAAAAGATAAAAATGAAAGTACTAAAAATTGTTAAACACTATACGCACTTTGTACTTCTGATCCATTCCATTAGGAGGCAACAAGTTACTTTAGGCTCTTTCCCTAGGGACCTTTTACCCTTTGTAAGAATGCGGGTTATGGTAGGTAATTAGTCATCATCTCAGGCATCCATGATTTAATCCTCAACTACGACATAGTTTATAAGAATTTTTCTTTCAGGTGGAACGCTAACCCTCGGACGTTGGTCTTCTGGACCGCCTACCGCGAGCGCTTTCTGATTTACCCTGACGGCGGAAGAAAAATTTCTATGGAGCTGGATTGATTATCTGAGGTTCGACGTTACCTAACCTCGTTACTCAATTTTTTTTACCCTTTGCAAGAATAAATTATCAAAGACTCTGATTCACTATGATTGACGCCTTGTCCACCTGCATTATCTTAGCTAAACATACTTATGAACCCTAAATCGGAACATAAATCAAAGAATTCATCCTCGTGCCCCGCAGTGCACACGGGGCCGAAAATCAAGTGGGAAGGAGAGAAGAGATGCTCACCTGAACCGAGAAACGACTCATTCTCTCTCAAAGGAGACCTGGGAGGGGGAGATGCATCGTCTACGCTAGGGATGGGGGAGTCTTCGAGGGGCAGAAGATTTGGAGTTGAATATAGGTCTTTTTAAGGTGGGACAAAAGGGAAGAGGAAGAGGAAAGCGAAGTGTAAGAAGATGAGGTGTGGACGTTGGTGTCGTCGGTGGGCGGTTACCACTTCCTCGTCTTCTTCAGCTGCCTCGTCCTTCGCTTTGCATCTAGGGATGATAATTTTCTCCAAATCCGACGGAGGATCCGATATCCAATCCGAATAGAGGAGAGTATGGAGGAACCTGAATAGAGGAGAGTATGGAGGGACTATTGATACCCAATATCTAACTTGAATACCTGATTAAATAATATATATATATATATATATAAAAGAATTTTTTCTCCAAAACTCACTAATAATTTGTGTTAAGTTAGGATAAGATACATAGATGTTTAATCTATTTTTAAAATTATAGATATATATATATATATATATATAATGTTAATTCTAATATATTTTTGTTAAATGAGATAGTTGGATTGAAAAAAAATTATTAGCATATAAGATATCCGATCCTTTAATGAGTATGAGTATTCAGATGAATATTTGATATCCGATGAGTATGGACACGGAGGATATAGAATATAACCCTAATTCGACCCATTGTCATCCCTATTTGCATCAGAATGAAGTGAATGAAGTGTGGCTTACTTCTCACGCTAATTAGGGCTATAAATGGACCAAGCGTTTGTGAATAAATTTGGTATTCAGCTTGATAAGAGCTTGTTTATGTTCATTTAATATACACAAGATCAATTAAATAAACAAGCTTGAATAACTCATTAAACTAAACAAACAAGCTTGAACACATATGTGTTCAGCTGATTAATGTTCGTGAACAATGTTCGTGAATAATGTTCGTGAGCAACGTTCGTGAACAATATTTACGAACCATATTCATTAATAAAACTTTTATCAACTTACTAAATAATAAATAAATAAATAAGTTTGAATTATCAAGCTGAATAACCAATCAAATAAGCAAAATTTTCAAACAATCAAACAAGCTTGAATTGAGAGATCGATAACATTTAAATCAACCAAGCTCAAACTAAGCTCAAGCCAAGCTTGAATTAAAAACTTGATAATCTCTAAATTAACCAAGCTCAAGCCAACTTCAAACAAGCTCAAGCTCATAAAAAATAAACCAAGCCAAGCTTGAACAATTATTTCAAAAGTTTAGTTCATTTGAAACTCGGCTCGGGTCAATTAGCTTATCAAACAAGCTTGAACACCCCAAAGCTCGCTCCGCTCGACTTGGCTCGGCTCGTTTACAGTCCTACTCATTCTCTCTCATTCAAAGAGGGGTTCAAATTGTTGGGGCAATCGACCCTGATATAATCTGGAGGATCATAGGTTTTGATGTGTCTTGGTCAATATGGTTAAGTTAGGATTTGTTGGTGGACTAATATGTGTACATGAGTGTGCAGGTGTACAAGTACACATGGACTTGGTTGATGTCTTCAGGTGAAGGATGGCATGGAGGCAAGCTGGAGGCTTGCGTGCGCATCCGAGGGACCATGGATAGCAGAGACGATGAGCCGAGGGACGCGGACTTCGAGGCATACGTGAAGGATGGCATGGAGGCAAGCTGGAGGCTTGCGTGCACATCTGAGGGACGAGGGCCAAAGATGAAGAGGGTGTGAAAGCAACAGTCGAGACTGCTGATTGAAGAGTCAATCGAGTTGTGAGGGTCCGAGTGTGAGTCGTTGTACTCAGGGACTAAGCCGGGAGGGTTCGAGTGCGGAGTGAAATGTACTCGGGGAGTGAAACCTTAGGCTTAGGTTCAGACCAATCGACTGTCCCAGGGGCAGTCGACTGGTGTCGGCTGGAACAGGCTGGCAGATTCGAATGTTGTACTGTAACGGTCGAATCTGAGTGGGACCAGTCGACTGCCCCAGGGGCAGTCGACTGGTAGCGGCTGTTTCAGATTCGAGTCCTATTTAAAGAGGCTCGTTTCATGCTTTCTTTTCTTGACGAAACCTGGATAGAGTGAGTTAGTAGTCTATTGTGCTCAGGAAGTGTCCAAGGATTGTGGCGAGCTTTCTCCACCCACAAGGAGCGACATGTGCTAGCCGGAGGTTATCCGGGGAGTGATCCACCAACGGATTCTTGGATTAGTCACCCGGCCGGGGTGGATACCAAGTAAATCGGTACTGTTAGCATTGTCTTTCATTTGTTAGTTTCATTTTATTATATATTCCGCTTGCGCAACTAACAACGTAGGTGAACGAATTCGAAAAATGCTATTCACCCCCTCTAGCGGACACAATCGATCCTACAATTGGTATCAGAGTGAATGACCGCTCTTGATTGGAATAACCGCCAAGGGAGCAAAGAACATTAGAGGGAAGATGGTGGAGGCTAAGCTAGGGGACGATATCAACTCACCACCACCATACGAGCATGAGGATTTTGCATATTGGAACAATAGGATGAACATGTGGCTCGACATGGATTGGGAGTGCTAATGGTTCTAGAGGAACCATTTGAGACCCCTAAGGACAAGCATGGAAAGAAGCTCCGACCTAGGTATTGGACCAAGGAGCAACAAGAACAAGCGAGGGCCAATGAGAAGGTAATCAATATTTTGGTTAATGTTTTGCCTACTAATATTTTGAGTAATGTAAGGAATTATAAGAATGCGTATGAGTTGTGGAATAAATTGGAAGAAGTGCAGAAAAACCCTACACAAACTCAAGGAGTAGAGGAGCCCAAAGAAATAAGCTCAAGTGTCCAAAAAGATCAAAGGTAAAAAGAATTATCAGCATTATCAAGTGAAGTGGAGGAATTGAGTGAAAAAGCATCCACCTCATCCGAAGAAGAGGAAGAAGTATCAACATCAAGGGTTGAGGGGGAGGAGAGACCGTCATCCTCTCAAGAGCAAGAAAAGACTTCAACCTCCACCAAAGCAAAGAAGAAGGACCATATCATATGCTTTAGATGCAACAAAAAGGGGCATTATGAGGATAAGTGCCCACTAGGTAAAAAGGAGGTAATTCCTAAACCCAAGTCCATTCAACTTAAATCTAATATGGGTTGTAGGAATGAAGAAGCTCAAAGGAAAAGAAAGAACATTTGATGCTTCACATGCGGGGAGCTAGGGCATTATCATACAAAATGTCCAAGAAAAGGAGAGCTCAAGAAGATGGAGCACCTTAGAAGATGGGAGAAGGAAGAAAGAAAGAAGTACACACATAAAGGGGGAGTCTCAAGGGTAAGGGAGGTAATCCCTAACTCTACTTACACTTCAAATTATTCCATGAATGTTCAAAATGCTTGTATGAGTGATAGAATTAATAACAATTGCTTATCTATGCGTGTTTTTGGTTTCAAATATCATGATAGGAATAGAAACACTATTGCGTGCCAAAATTCTCTGTTTCATGACAAATCTAGGAATTCTAGGACTAAGGACCAAGACATAAACTCTAAGAAAGGGAGACATATGCCTAGAAAAATAGGAAGACCTAGGAATGATCAAGGCGAGTTTAATGATTCTAAGGTTAGGAAGCCATAAAAGGAAAATCAAGTTTTGAGAGCAAAACTTGATAAGTCAGAAAGAAATCTAGATAGAGTCATTCGAGGGTCCAAGGGATTGAATGTGATCCCAAAGGACCAAAACCATAGAAAGGATAGGCCAGGTCTAGGATACCATCCTAGGAGGGCAAATGTTGATAAAATGTCATATTCAAGGATGCCCTTCGTTTATGATAGAGAAAAGATTAAAAATGGGAAAGAAAAATCATTTAAAGGAAAAGAAAAGGAATTGACCAAGAAGCTAATCTATAAGGTGAAGAGAGTAGTAGCGGAAGACCAAGAAGCACCGGAGGAGCACCGGTGTGGTCTTGCATTTGTAATTAAGTCACATAGTGAGGTAACTAGGGCTAGGAGCTCAAGGGAGAGCTCTAGAAGCCAAATTGGAATCCATGGTCAATGGATTTCAGGTGATTTTCTTCTAGAAAACTAGATGGGCTATGAAGTGTGCCAAAAGGCTTAAAAGGCTAAGGTTAGCCTCAATCCTAGACAATTGGCACACTAAAGGAGAAAATTATGGAGTAAAAGACTGAAAATGGGATTATATTTGAAAGAAATTGGTTTTAGAGTGTGAAGGTCATATAACTTGATGCTATTAATGGATTACAAAGGAGTATGGGATTAAGCATCAAGAAGAGGTTCAAATTAGAACATTGAGTTGAGTTTAAATGATCAAATTTGGATAGTTTTGAAGTCTGTATCAATCTTGGGATTCAGGATAGTTTTACTTAAAATTATAGTTTCCCCAAGTAGACATAGTTTCCACAAATCTCTCCACAAAATTTCAGATTTTTTGGAGATTTGTGGAATTAATTAGGCTTTTCTGAAAATAGACTGGAAAACTGGGATTTCAGATATCAGTCGACTGGCTCAGAGCCAGTCGACTGGTCCTGAGCACAGAAATATTCTGTGAGTTTTACCAGTCGACTGCCCTTCTGGCAGTCGACTGGTCCAGAACACAGAAACATTCTGTATGTTTCACCAGTCGACTGCTTCAGAAGCAGTTGACTGGTCTCGCCTGTAAAAACCTTCTGTGAAGTCTACTAGTCGACTGCCTTGGGGAGCAGTCGACTGCTTCGCGAATCTTATAAAAGGAAAAGGCGCGCGGGGCAGCCAAAACCTAGGGTTTTGGCGTGCCTCCCCGGCGATTCCTTCTTCTCCCGAGCCCATCTCTTGTTCTAAGCCTCTCTCAAGCCTCAAAATCCCCTCCTAAGCTCTCCTCTACCTCGGATCTATTTCTAGGGTTAGTTAAAACTCCCCTCTTCAAGTCGATTTCTCTAAATCAACATCATGAAGAGATTAGCAAAAATGTATCATGGTTTAAGGTTCAGTTATTCATTTAAACCTTGTGTTGAGACTAATGTGATATTTTGTGTATGTTTTCCTTGATATTTTTCCTTTTTGGGGGATGTCTTGGTGTGCATGCATGATATGGGACATTAGCGCTGTTTCTAAGAGGCCAAGGGGTGAGCGTTCATCCCAACAAGGTCAGCAAGCCCCAGAAGAGTCTAGGTTTCGGTCCCTAGAGTGTAAAAAGAGATTTGAGGAAAATGAATTTGTAGTCATGAGCTGTAGGTATTTGAATAAGGCCTACTTTCAGGAAAAGTCACCCCAGATAGCTGAAATGGTTACTCATTTTGGAATAGAGCAGCTAGTATATTGTCAACATGATATTAATGTTGACTTATGCAAAGAGTTCTATGCCAATTTGACTTGCATCGACTCTGAAAATATTCTTTATGAGTCTAGGGTAGCCGGTATTCCCATTCCCTTTTCAGTTATGGTGTTAGCTAGTTTTTTGGAGTGTAGAGCGTCAAATAATGAGAACACCTATTTTCCTAATGTTGTTGAACCACTTGAATTTCCTGATGTCACCATAGACCAAATTTATATGCACTATTTTAGGAGACATAGGCATGAGTCTGAGCGCATATTTGATGCCAAATCTATGAACCCTTTTAGCCATGTATTATACAAAATTGTCATAGAGTGTCTTTTACCCATAGTCACCAAGGGAAGGGCTAGGATCTGACTACCTAATTTAGTCATGGTGTACGCCCTGGAGAGGAGACTTGATATTGACATCTCCCTCCATGTGTTCACCTCCATATGTCACTTTTCCCATGCTGTTAATGGAAAAATCTACATGTCATTTTGTCACGTCCTGACAGAGTTTTTCCAGTACCGGGGTGTCCGGATGTCTAGTGGTTAGGTCAGGCACCTGTCCAAGGACTATGACCAGATTGGCACACGTCAATTGTCCTTGGCAGGTATTGAGAGTTGGCAGGGGCAGTTTGTGTGGAGGGAGCGACCAGAGTCTTCCAGCTCTGAGGAGGAGCCAGCTGGTGGAGTGACACGCGAGGAGTTCTCCCAGCTAAGGGCTGATGTTCACGGCGTTCGGGAGGACGTCCAGGCCTATCAGCAGCAGCAGCTCGGCTTCTAGGCGACCATTCAGGGGGAGTTCCAGGGGTTCCAGAGCCGGCAGGATGAGATATACGAGATGCTCCGGCAGCTACATCTGACACATCAGGGACCTCCTCCTCCTCCAGGCGACGAGATGTAGTCAGTGTGACTAGATGTGGTGTTTTAGTATTGAGAGTGTTCTGTTTAGATTTATATTTTATCTCTCAAACGCTAGTTCATTTTGGGTTGTACTATTTCACTACTTCAGGGCTTTAGCCCTTGTGACTTTTTATCTATGTTATTTTGCTAAGTCATGTATGAACTATTTGCCTATGCTTTCATTGTATGAATCTTTATGTTTTGACTTGATATTGTTTAAATGGTTATAGGCTATGGTTTTGAGTTGAAATCCTTGGTTATGCCTTCATGATATGTTAAAGAAATCTTGTGCCATGGTTTCATATGGGTTTTATTGTTTAAATTCATTAGGGTTGGTATTGGATGACAAGATTTGTGTGAATAAGGGCATAAGGGAGGGTTATATATGTATATATAGGATTCAGAGACAAAAAGGGGAGGTTTTGATCATATCAAGATACATATGGAAAAAGGAAGGTTTGAAAATCATTCTATATGTTAAATCAAGGTCAATGGAATTGGCTAACATAGGAAAACATATATGAAATTTAAAGTTGATACGCAAGTGCCAATTTTAAAGGATTTTTGGGTTTGTATCATATTATGAATACATAAGGAAAAGGGGAGACTTGAGTGCAATTCTATGTGTCAAATGATGATGATTAGAATTGGCAAACACATAGAATTAGATATAGGTTTCAAAGTTGATACAAAAGGCAAAGCTTTGAGGAACTTCGGGTTTGTACCAAAAGTCAAACAGGTTTATTGTTTTTCATGAAACTATATTTTTCTAGGGTAGACTATATCCTAGCAAATGTGCTTGCAAAATTTTCTATTTTTTCGGATTTTCTAGAATTTTCTAGGAGTTTCTGAATTTGGGTTGAAAATTCAGAATGAGACTGTATCAGTCGACTGCCTGGGGGCAGTCGACTGATGTCTGAGTGTTGCGACAACAAAGTAAAACCAGAGACCAGTCGACTGCCCCTGTAGTCGACTGCCCCAGGGGCAGTCGACTGGTGGTTCAGGCAAATTACTAATAAGTGATTTCTAAGGGGTTTTTCAGAAATCTGGTAAGTTCTTTTTGGCACTAGAGTTAGGATTGCTTGGGGTAATTTTTTTTGATGGTGTCATAGGGGGAGAACTTGGGTGTTAAGTTAGGTTTGGGTTGAAACTTAACTATGGTTGGGTTATGAACTTTGGATGTTGAGTTGGGTATAACTCAACGTGGTGTTGTGCTTGTGAAAGTCAAGTTGGGTAGAACTTGACTTGGTGTTGGCAATGAGAATTGAAAAATGGGAAAAGCATAGGTTAAGGGGGAGGTTTGCCTCTTGTTTGTTATGCTTTGTTTTCAATTGCTATTGCTATTGTTATTACTATTATTGTTTATGTTTACCTAACTTAACATATTGCCACACATCAAAAAGGGGGAGATTGTTGGGGCAATCGGCCCTGATATGATCTGGAGGATCATAGGTTTTGATATGTGTTGGTCAATATGGTTAAGTTAGGATTTGTTGGTGGACTAATATGTGTACATGAGTGTGCAGGTGTACAGGTACACATGGACTTGGTTGATGTCTTCAGATGAAGGATGGCATGGAGGCAAGCTGGAGGCTTGCGTGCGCATCCGAGGGACCATGGATAGCAGAGACGATGAGCTGAGGGACACAGACTTCGAGGCGTACGTGAAGGATGGCATGGAAGCAAGCTGGAGGCTTGCGTGCGCATCTGAGGGACGAGGGCCAAAGATGAAGAGGGCGTGAAGGCAATAGTCGAGACTGCTGATTGAAGAGTCAACCGGGTTGTGAGGGTCCGAGTGTGAGTCGTTGTACTCAGGGACTAAGCCGGGAGGGTTCGAGTGCGGAGAGAAATGTCCTCGGGGAGTGAAACCTTAGGCTTAGGTTCGTACCAGTCGACTGCCCCAGGAGCAGTCGACTGGTGTCGGCTAGAACAGGCTGGCAGATTCGAACGTTGTATTGTAACGGTCGAATCTGAGTGGGACCAGTCGACTGCCCAGGGGCAGTCGACTGGTAGCGGCTGTTTCAGATTCGAGTCATATTTAAAGGGGCTCGTTTCATGTTTTCTTTTCTTGACGAAACCTGCTTGGATAGAGTGGGTTAGTAGTCTATTGTGCTCAGGAAGTGTCCAAGGATTGTGGCGAGGTTTCAGCACCCACAAGGAGCGACACGTGCTAGCCGGAGGTTATCCGGGGAGTGATCCACCGACGGATTCTTGGATTAGTCACCCGGCCGGGGTGGATACCAAGTAAATCGGTATTGTTAGCATTGTCTTTCATTTGTTAGTTTCATTTTATTATATATTCCGCTTGCGCAACTAACAACGTAGTTGAAAGAATTCAAAAAATGTTATTCACCCCTCTCTAGCGGACGCAATCGATCCTACACAAATTATTAGTTACTATGCAATTTTTTATTTTTAATATAGCCAATTGTTGAAAATGATTGAGGTTTAGGGCAATTTGCCCTCAGTATAAACATAAAGAATTTATGTTATATATATATATATAGCAGATTGTTCGTTGTGGACTCGTGCGCGTCAAACTCGAGTCTTTTTTTTTATTTAATGGATGAAAACGTCTCTAATTGTATTCTAGCGCCTTCATTCGTATTCAATACTTTTTTATTTTATTTTTTTGAGTATATTATATGTATTTAGAGTATAGATTTTAAGATTTAGGTGTTTGATTATCGTATGTTTATGCTAATAAAATTTTTACTCTAGGATTCATACTTCCCTCTTGGGTTATAGACTTATAGTTCAATGCTCGCAGGGTATATTATATGTATTTAGGGGTTAGGTTATAGCGGATTTGTTCTGACTTTCCTTTAGGTTATAGTTTTCAAAATAAACAAATTTAGATGTTAATGGTATATTATATATATTTAGGATTTATTAAAAAAATATTGATTTTTTAAAAAAATAACAAACTGAGACACCTCCAGGAGGTTGGTTTAACTCTACTCAAAGAGCCTCCAATTGCATTGGAAGCACCTCAAGTCCCGTCGTGCACGGGCATATTGTCCGTAGTAGAGAATTCCTCTCTCTCTCTCTCTCTCTCTCTCTCTCTATATATATATATATATATATATAATTTATCAAATTGAAACAAAGATAAATTCAAATTTTAATTTAAAATTATATTTTAAAATTAAAATTTTAAATTTTAATTAAATAAATTCTCATTTTATATGAGATAAAATTTACACATGTTAACGCGTGTGCGCTATTGCCGTGTTTAGTAGCGAAAAAATGATATAAATACAAAAACTCTTGTATTGGCGTGAACATTAATATATATCACATATTCAAAAAATATAAACCCACATGTTTTATGTTGAGACAATCTATGATCCGTCGGATCATGTATTTCGATGTTTGGGCAAAGAGTTTAAGTTAGGTTTACTTTTGTATTTGAAATGTGTATTTGAGTGTGCAGATTCTGCAGGATACACATATAGCTCAGCTTGATGGCTTCGAGTCCAGTGAAGGATGGAGCATCCAAGAGACCGTGAACAAGACAACAACGATGAGCCAAGGGAAGTGCACTTTAAGGTATACGCGAATGATGGCATAAGGACAAGCCACGGGCTTGTATGCATCCGAGGGATGAGAGCTAAAGGGAAGAAGGTTTGAAGGTAAGACTCAAGGCTGCAAAGAAGGATCAAGTGAGTCATGAGAGTCCGAGTGCGAGTGAAGTATACTCGGGAAGGGAAACCCTAGGTTTAGGATTTTACCAGTTGACTGGTATAGGATTAGTCGACTGGTTGAGGTCATAGAAGGATCAATTGACTGATCTTCTGTGGAGTCGACTGGTGTCAGCTGGAATTCGAACGTTGGGCTCTAACATTCGAATGGACCAGTCGACTGGTGTTGATACCAGTCGATTAGTAACGGCTAGTTCAGCAGCAAGTTTTATTTAAGAGAACTCGGTTTGCTTGGCTAGCATAGACGAAATAAGTTTGGTTATAGCTTATTAGTAGTTTACCAAGCTCAAGAGTTCTTGTGCGAGGTTGTGGCGAGGTTTCTCCACTCACAAGGTGCTACACGAGTTAGTCGAAGGCTTTCTAGGGATTCATCCACCAACGGATAGGATTGTCCACCTTATGGACTACGTACCGTGAAGTAGAAGCGTCATCTCCAAACCACGTAAAAGATAAGTGTTAACGGTTTATTTTCTTTGTTAGTTTAATTTGTTTTGTATTCCGTTGTGCACTAACAAAATGTAAGAAGAGATCCGCGAATTGAGTGGGTGATCGGCTATTCACTCCCCTCTAGCGGGTCCAAGATCCCCAACAAGTGGTATCAGAGCGAAGGTTCGCTTGTCTATCGACTAACCGCCGGGAGAGTATAGTGCTAAAGGAAAATGGGATTTGAAGAAAAATTGGGGGACGACATCACCATTCAACCTCCATACGATCGCGACAACTTCAACTATTGGAGATTATGGGTAAAGACTTGGTTCGATATGGATTGGGAGATGATTATAGCCATTGAAGAACCATTCGAAGTCCCAAGAGACAAGCATGGGAAGAAGCTCTGACCAAGACATTGGACCAAGGAGCAACAATTACAATCAAAGGTAAATGAGAAGGTAATCACAATTTTGATTAATGTTTTGCCTAATGATGTGATGAGCCATGTAGGTGAGTATAAGTATGCTCATGAGCTATGGAGCAAAGTGATTGCTCAACATAAGAATCCTACAAAGGGACAAGAAGTGGACGAGCCTATAGAGAAGGGCTTATTGGTTCAAGAAGAGGAGATGGACCAATCGAATGAGGAGATGAGCTCAACATCCGAGGAGGAGAAAGAAGAAGAACCATCATCTACCTCATCAAGTGAAGTGGCATAAGAAAATGAGGAATCGTCTACTTTATCAATGGTTGAAGAAGAAGTCAACCTAGCGAGTACCTCCGCCAAAGCAAAATAAAAGACCACATCATTTACTTTGGATGTAATAAGAAGGGACACTATAAGGACAAATATCTATTAGGTAAGAAAAAGGAGTTAAACCCTAAACTCATTTCAATTCCCTTAAAATCTAACATGGATTGTAAGAATAAGGAAGCTACAAGAAAAAGGATGAAATCATAAGCTTCATGTGTGGGGAGAAAGGATATTACCACACGAAGTGCCCAAGGAATGGAGAACTCAAGAAATCAACGCACTTAAAGAAGTGGGAGAAGAGAAAAAAGAATAGTTCACATCAAGGGGGAGCTACAAGGGTAAGAGAGATAATCCCTAGCTTTAAATGTAAATCAAATTTAAATTTCTTCATGCATGCTAGAAATAATTGTCATTATTTACCCATGCATAATTTTGGATTTAAATACCATGATAAGAGTAGGGTAATAATATAAATCAAAATCCTAGGAAATCAAGTCATGATAAACCTAAGGACCAAGGCATTATTCCCAAGAATTAGAGACACATGCCTAGAATGGGTAGGTCTAGTAATGTCCAAGGTGGACATCTTGACTCTAGGGTTATAACCCTAGAGAGGAAAAATCAAGCTTTAAGAGCAAAGCTTAAAAAATTGAAGAAAAACCTAGATAGATTCATTATTGGATCTAAAGGGTTAGATAAAATGTTAGGTAGCCAAAAACCCAATAATGTTAGATCGGGTTTGGGATACCAGTCTAGGTCCTCTAATGCTAAGAAAAAGTCATATGCAAGAGTGTCATATGACTATAGCAAGGAAAAGTCCAAAAATGACAAGGGAGTATCATTTAAGGGCAAGAAGACTTTAATCAAGGACAAGGTGTCTAAGGTTAAAGGAAAGAAGACTTGAATCAAGGACAAAGTGTCCATGGTTAAGAATGTCACTTTTGTAGACCAAGGATAATCGGAAGTACACCAGTGTGGTCTAGCATTTGTGGTTGAATCACTTAGGGAGGTGTCTAAGGCTAAGAGCTCAAGAGGAACTCAAAGAGCCACGTTGGAACCCATGGCAAATGGATCTCAAGAGGATATCTCTTGGGAATCTAGTTGGGCCATGGAATATGTCAAAGAGTTTAGAGACGGATTTGAGTCTCAATCTTTGAGTTTTGGCACATGTGGTTTGTGTTTCATGTAAGAAATATGACATTGGGTTTATATTACATGAAAACTAGTTGTTGATGTATAGATGTCATATAAACCAATGCTAGGGATGCATTATGATTTGGTATGAGCAGATACATCAAGAGGAAGCCAAAATTAGGAGTTAGATCAAGGTTTAATTGAACCATTTAGCTAGTTTTGAATTTTGTGTCAATCTTGGGATTGGTGATAGATATATTTTTCCCAAGTAGATACGAGCACCACAAATCTCTCCACAAAATTTAAAAATTTTTGGAGAATTGTGAAATTATTAGCGCATTTTTGAAATTGGGTTTAGAAATGCTGAAATGTCAATTTCAGGGTGCCAGCCGACTGGTACAGAGGAGCAGTCGACTGGTAACAGTGCTTTCTAGAGTGAGAAAGTTACTGTGTGGTTTTTTCGACGGGATCAATTGACTGGTACCTATCTCCGTGGATTGATACATGCTGAAATGGTTTTCAACAAAATCAAAAATTATCCTAATGATGTCAAATATGTGTATAATCTTATGGGGATTTATTACACAATATTTATGATTATTAGAGATTATAAAATCTAATAATTGGGATATTATTGGAGTTCTTTTTGATGTATGGCAAAGGAGGAGAATTAATGTTTAATTGGGGAAACCTTGAGTAGCTTTTCAAGAAATCCTAGCTCAAGGGGAGCTTAGGTGAAGGGAGAGCTTTGTTGCTCATATATTGGCAAAGGGGGAGCCTTGTGATAGGTTCTTAAAAAGTCCTTGGTAAGTCCAAATATAGGGGGAGCCTTGGATAGGTTTTAAAAAGCCTGTTGATGAAAATCCTAACTCATTAGGGAGTTTAGGTGTGGGGGGAAGCCTTGTAATAGGATTCCATTACATATTTGCATTTGCATTGGCGGTATAAGTCTAAGGTGTAGCCTTGGTAACGTAAGTTCAAATGGTTATTAGCATGTTGATTTGTTATTTGTTTTCCCTAACTTAAACATATTGCCAAATATCAAAAAGGAGGAGATTGTCGAGGCAATCTATGGTCCGTGAGACCATATATTTTAATGTTTGGGCAAAAGATTTAAGTTAGATTTGTCTTTATATTTGATATATATTTGAGTGTGTGGTGTGTATATATATATATATATATAGCTTAATTGTGTTTTAAAAATTGTGTTAAAAAATGGATCATTTTTAATAAAATATGAGCATTAATTGTGTTAAAAAATTGATCATTTTTAATAGTTAGATGTTATAATATCAATTCAAATTGGTTATAAATATCAATATCAATGGGATGTTATAATATTCACATATTAATATTAATATGGATTTCAATGGTATGAATAAAAAAATAGGTGGAGTTTGGTTTAGAGGTTAATGGGTTATGACAATTGACAACAATGTGCAAATCATAGAAATATAATAACATCACATATTTCAATGTTATGAATGAAATAATAGAAATATAAAACGTTTTGGTTAATGGGTTATGACAATTGACAACAAAGTGCAAATCATTTTACAAATTTTTTATATTCTCCAACCACAAGCATTAATCATAATAAATGAATTTTTTAAAAAAATATATAAATGTTATAACTTATTTCGTAAGGTAATTAATATTGCAGGATCTGCGAGAATTATTTTAAAAAATTATTTAAATATTCATGATATCTAAACTTAAAAACTATAACCAAAAGAATGTTTTATTTGTGAAAAAAAATATTCATTAAAAGAATGTTTTATTTGTGAAAAAAATATGATAATGCTCACGTCTCATCTTCAGCCACGAGATAAAGAGAAATAAATTATTGAGCGGCTCTTGAGTAAGAAGATTATTTTTCGTAACGCGACTCAAACCTTTGCCTTTTAATGAAAGTTTACCATTTTGATTATCAACTTAACTACGTCCTAGGAGCAATTAAAAAATGCTTTATGCATTAAAATCCAATAAAAATACAAATTAAATTTAATAAACAAAAAAATTTCAATGCTCTAACAAAAATGATAAAAAAATTATATGACAAAGAACTCTCACATTATAATGTAATCTTAATCTATAAAGTCGTAAATAAATGAAGGTTCAGATCAATCTACAAGAAGCTCGTTAATATTCATAAATAAAATAATAATTATGAAAAATATTTATAAATTATATTCATTAATAAATAAAATTTTCAAAATAAACAACCAAGACTCAATTATGTTATCAAATAAAATGAACATTATAAAATTTAACTCGTTTATGACCCTTTTAATCTCTACCTATCAAATTCCCTTAATATTTTCTTGTTTTCACAACCAAGAGATGTGATAGGATTCAAGAAACATGCCGAAATCAATTGGCAGCAATCCTAACCGCAGCCGCAAGTTCTCTACGGCCTTTTCTCTCAGTATAACTTGCACCGTCCATTTACTGCTTGATTTATGTACAGGAAGGCACATAATTATCTCTTTCTCTTCGTTGGTCTTGAAGAGCTTCAGATTGTAGTCGTCGTCTAATAACAAGTCCTCCCTGATCCATTGAATTGCACTATTGTATTCCTCCCTGCCTCGCCAAAAGCTACTGTCGATGGAAATTCCCGTGTCCTGTTCTAAATCCGGCACTTCAAGCCATGTGTCGGCAGCTATGTCGTAGACCAGCGCCGATTGAAGTTTTTTGCCTTCCGCGTTCCTCCCGCCGACCAAGTACGTCTTCCCACCGTCCAAGCTGCACCTGTATAAAGACCGCTCTGGGTCCGGGTGTGGCGCGCCTGGGCGCCAGGCCCCAGAGAATAGATTGTAGATGTTGACCTCGCCGGAACGGCAGTTTTCGAGCGCGTCCCATCCGCCGGTCACCACCAACTCTTGCCCGAAGACCGCGGCATGGCTGCTGCCCATCTTGTAGTTGGGGCGGCTGGGGGCCAGCTGCCTCATAGTGCAGACGCCCGTGGCAGGCTCGTATAGGCCTAGGTGCAACGTGCTGGCTGTGGCAGGGAGTTTGCTCCGGAGGAGCAACGAGACGACTCGGTGGGCGAAGCCGGCGGTTCTTCGGATGCGGTAGAAAGACGGCGAGGCGAGCTCGTGCTTCCACCTCTTGCAGACGGCCCGAGCATTGAGAATGGCGTGGAAGGGAAGGCGGAGGAAACATTCGAGAGCGAGGCAGTCCGGCAGTCCTGGAATTAACTCGGCCTCCATCAACGCCCCGGGTGTCTATCGGATATTCTGCGACACGGTGGGCTCAATATAAAGAGGAGCAAGAAGGAATTAAATTTTACCAATTAATATAATTTTTCTTTGAATTAGTTTTTGATAATAGTTTTTTTCGTAAAATATTCTATATTACTAAGTAAATATTATTTATATTACTAAGTAATAATGATCTTTTTTTATAGCTGAATATTTCATTTCTTTTTATTTCACTCTTATCAATTATCCGTAAACCCTAACTAATTTAATAACTTTTTGAATAATAGAATTTTTCCGAATTAATATAAACTTTCTTTGAATTAGTTCTTTTAACACGGTTTTTTTCCAGAAAATATTGTTTTCATAGAAATATTACTTAGTAAATATTATTTTGTAACTGACTATTTAATTTCTTTTTATTTCACACTTATCAATTATCACATTCAATTACTTTTTATAATTAAAAATAGTATTAATTTTTTTATTAAATATAAATTAATACTCAAATAATTCTCAATAAATTAAATTCTGCTTAAACGATAGTAAACTTATACATAATTCTTCAAATAGTATTAGAATATTAATTAAATTTAATTAATATTTTCCATGTCATTTGATGCTGCCCAAGCTTCTTCGTTGGATAACTTACTGGTGAATCCGTTGGGCGAGAAGAGGATGGGTCCTTGTGTACAGGAGTGGTCCTGAGAAAAATTAGGCCCTGGGCGAAATTATAGATTTGGTTATTTTGGACCGTTCTCTTGCATTAACTTGAAAAGTCAAATATACATTCAATAAACTAATTGAATTTCATAATCAAAGTAAACCAAACTATATAATTTAAGAAACTAGACGTTAGAGAATATTTTACATAATTTCTCAAAAATAACTTATTTAACAATCAATAACGTATCGAATGATGTAGAACTGAGACTACAAACTCGTCTGAAGAGCTAGAGTCCGCACTGGCACGTGCAATATTTTTGTCGCATTCGGCACCAAGGGATGACGATGAATGTTTCAGGGGGTGGAGAGTGATGTCGACGTGTGAATCAGGGATAAAAGTTGTTGCGACGACGAAATAAGGTCTGTCCTAGCTTCAATTCGTAGGCCGATGAGAAAGGAGGCACAGAGAGAGAGAGAGAGAGAGAGGGCGTCGCGACGTCAAAAGGGAAACTGCTTCATAAGTACGGATTTGAGAGAGAGAGAGGGATCGGAGAGGGAACACGATGCGGCGGCAAAAAGGGCTTCTGTCCTAGTTTCATCGTTCGTTCGAAGGTTAATGAGAGAGAGAGAGGAGACGAAGAGGAAAAATGAATTAAAAAATATTTTTAAAAAATACACTAATTTTGAAGAAATATTGAACGTGTGTAATATGATATTATATATATATATATATAATTATTATTATATTTGGGACCCCACCCAAAGTGAGGCCATGGGCAATTGCCTTGCCTACCCACCCTCAGGGTATGGTGTTTTCGTATCGTATTGTTTGCTTGGTTTTGGTTTGATTGAGGTTGTGTATATTAGTAACATGCATCATAACATTGTTTGCAGGTCAACAACCACTGACTCCCCTGTTGTGCCACGCTCAGTTGGAGTTGTATACAAACAGTTGATACTCCCCAAGTGTTTGGAATCCCCATAAGTGCTCGGGGTTTTTATAGTCACAGGTGTTTTGGCTTTTCATTCAGGGTCACAGATGTTGTGGTGATCTGCTTGCCACAGGTGCTGGGCGCTTGTGTCTTGTCCACTCAATCTATCTAATGTAGCGGTGGTTGGTGTGTGTACAACACAGGTTATGACATTATGCGCTTATTATGCATTGTGCATTTACTTATGTTTGCTGCACTTGTTTAAGCTATGATTGTTACATTTGATTTACATGCATATACGGTTATGATTTGCATTTATTATATAATCTGGATCTGTTTGGCAGTATTAGCAGTTTATTGAGGTATTAGGGGGATTTCTAATCTTGCTCCTACGTGTTACATGATTTTCAGGTATGTTTTATTTGTACAGATGTATTTATTTTTATCTTCTTTATTCCAGATGTTGACGCAGTCTGACCTAATTGTCGTTTTGATGTTGACACCGATTTAAGTTTAGGTTAATAAGATAAGTCCCGGTGAGTGAAGCCAGGTGAAGGAAATCCCGGTGAGTGAAGACAGGTCCTGGTGAGTGAAGCCAGGTGACTGAAACCCCGGTGAGTGAAGCCAGGTGATGGAAATCCCGGTAAGTGAAGTCGGGTGAAGGAAATCCCGGTGAGTGAAGCCGGGTCCTCGTGAGTGAAGTCAGGTGATGGAAACCCCGGTGAGTGAAGCCGGGTGACTGAAACCCTGATGAGTGAAGTCAGGTCCTAGCTAGGGAAGCTAGGTTGAACAAAGTCCCGGTGAGTGAAGCTGGGCACGGAGTTTTGGTCCGGAGGACTGAGTCTTGAGTATACTGGTCGGAGAGGGCACGTGAGCTCTTTCTCCGTCACCAGAATGAGTCATAGAAGGCTAGGGAGCCTATTCTTTGGACTTAGGGTTGAGTTGGTCGGAGCAGGATCGGTCTGGAGACCGATCAGGAGTTGGTATGAACTCCTTTATTGTGGATCAATCAGGTGACCGGTCCAGGGGCTCCTGATCGTTCTGGTGAACGATCAGGGAGAGAACAGAAGGTTTCTGTTCGGCTCCTGATCGTTCTGGTGAACGACCAGGGAGAGAACAGAAGGTTTCTGTTTGGTTTCTGATCGTTCTGGTGAACGATCAGAAGGGTTCTCAGAAGGGCTGAGAAGAACCCTGATCGGTCAAAGGGACCGATCAGGGTCTTCCTGGACCGATCAGGAGAGCTCCTGATCGGTCCAGAGGTGACCTGATCGGTCACCTTGACCGATCAAGGCACAACCTGATTGGTCAAGGGACCGATCAGGCGCCTTGAATGTGGTTTTGGCTGGTGGGAGCTTAGGAAAATCCACCAAGATAGTAGATCGGTCCGGTGACCGATCCACCATCCCTGATCAGTCAGTGTGACCGATCAGGGAGTCACTGGATCGATCAGGAGGTTACCTGATCGATCAAGGTGTTCACTGATCGGTCTGGTGACCGATCAGTATCTAATAACTCTAATTCAAAACCGCTGTCAGATTCTGATGGCACTTTGAACACCCCTGCTTTCCCTCTGATTCACGTTTGATTTGCTTGTTAAGCATCTGTTAAGTGTGCAGGTAATGTAGGGATGATTCAAATGGAGGAGGAGGGTCAACCAGAGACTTTTGGTTCGTCAGGTTTGTCCGTTTTCTCTTCTCAGGTTACAACGGTTTCGGGCGCGGGCTGGCAACGGCTGGCGAAGCTGACGACTGGCTTGGCGCTGGGCTCAGTGGTAGCTGAGGTTGTTGCAGACAAGCTGGTGAGCTGCAGAGACGCGCAGACTTAAGAGTTGGCTAGCGAAGAAGCTGGGGAATATCTCTGATCTTTGTAGCAACTCTTGGCAACACTGAATACTCTTGAGCATCGTTTTGATTCTTCTGCATCCTGAGAACAGAGAGCTAGTGGAGAAGGTTGTGAGATGATCAACAAGCAGACACTGTGAGAAGGAAGAGCTGAGTGGAGGCTCTTGCCAGGGTGGTGCTATGTTGTGTGGTGTGCTCTGTAAACCTTCTTTTGCTCGCGTTCTGTAAGTCTTCTTTTGTCTCTGTGCTTAATTTCTGATAATCTTGAGACTATCTGTGTGGAGAGGTTTCTCCACCGAGAAGGAGGCGTTTAATATCCGGATTTCCGGGGCTTGATCTGTCAACGATCAAGGGATCACCCACCTTACGGGCTCGCCAAGGAGTAAGGGCAAGTTATCCCCGAACCTTGTACATCCTCATGTTAGAGTTTTTGGTTTTCTGTTTATCTCTATTTGTGTTTCTGTCTTTGCTGTTTGTTTTGCTTCCGCTACTAATCTGATTGCAGAAAGATTTCAAAGAGGCAAAAGTTTGTGTCTGGCTACATTCACCCCCCCTCTCTCTAGCCATCCAGTTCCAACATAAGAGATTGTATACCTTTGGTTTTCTATATGCTAGTTATACCCTTTTTATATACCATGCATTTATCTGTTCTTATACCCACAAAGTTCCACCCGGAACTCACCACCCCTTGTCCCTCTTTTTTTTTGTTTCAGGTAGTTGATAGTCGCATCTGGTGCCGCCAGGAGAGGATCTAGCTGCCAGTTTCCCCGTTTGAATATTTATTCCATCTGCGTACTTTAGTAGTCCTCTTACCATATTGATGTAGTTTTAGTTTGGTTTTCGTTTCGGACAGTATTTGACTTCCTTTGGACGTGTATTTATCTTCTACCGCTAAATTCTGGATAGTTGTGTTTTAGTTTGCGGAGGAGTGTTTATTATGTTTATTCTTTATTAAGTAAATTATTATCTGCGTGGTTGTGTTGTGTGAATGCCAGTCGAGTATGACTGAACTTGTTTATTTTGTATGGAGATGTGTATGTATAAGTTTCAGATTGTTCGTCATACATGGAAGATGCTACCCGATTTTCGAGTGAGCACGAGCTTCTGCCCGACTTTCGAGCGAGCACGAGCTTCTGGGGGTGTGAGAAATATTATTATATTTTAGGCGAGACATATATGCATCATAAGTTTTTACTATGCTGCGGACCTTAGCCTAAAGAGTTCATCCGCGAATGTGTACTGTGTTTTTCTTTTAATTTTTTTTAACTTTCGATTATGCTAATAATATTTTGTCTCTAGTATTTAGAGGTTAGCTAAAAAAAATTCAAACTGAAAAAATATTTGAGACAGGTACGAGATGTGCATGATAAAATCTTTACGATAACGGTGCTCATATATCACATATATATATTATATATTTTGATTAATTTTGTATGTTTTAAAATTATATATATATATATATATAGGGGCACGTAATCTTCGAGTCCTAAATTTAATACTAATTGATGATTATGATATCAACTTTTTAAAAAGATTTTTATAGTTCAAAAGTTGGCCCTTTATTTTTTTTTGTTTCAAATTTTAAAAGCAACAATTTTAATAGCATATAATGGGAGGCACCTGAAGTCTTTTTTTTAAAAAAAAATTATGATTCAACACTATAACCTAATTGGAAAGGTGAACCTTGGCGGTTTTCGATTTTTAATTAGCTTGAACATTATATCCCAATTGGAAAAGTGAATCTTATGATTTTTCAGTTTTATTTTTTTTTAGCTTGAACATTATAATTCAATTAGGAAGGTGAACCCTAGACTGAAATAAAAATAAAAGATTAACATGAGGATTATTTTTTTAAAGTTTGGTATCCAAATATCAAAAATAAATTAAGTTTGATATCCAGAATGTCATATATATATATATATATATATATATATATATATATATATATATATATATATATATATATATATTTCTTAATAAATTTATTATTATAAATCTCATTGTTTCTATGCCAAGACCTTCTAAGGACGAGTCATCGTTAAATTATATTGTATTGTCAACTTCTGGCGTTACAACAATAATGCATTCTTATTTTGGTAGTAGGGTGGAGCCCAGATCCTCTGGTCCGCAAAATTACGGACCAGGGGATCGACCATTCATGATTGCAGTCGGATCGTGATTGCGGTCGGATCGTGATTACGATCCGGCCGTAATTTGTTCTGATCCCCTCTAGGGTTCACAGTGCCCCCAGATTATAGTTTGGGTTCGGACGGGTGGCTAGAGGCCACCCCGGCGGCCTAAGGCCACCCCGGCGGCCTAAACCCTAAATCCGGATTTATGATTTAGGGTTTAGGGTTTTAGATTTAGGATTTAGGCCGTCGGGTGGCTTCCGGCCACCCGCCCGAACCCAAACTATAACCTGAGGGGCACGGTGAACTCTAGAGGGGATCGAAACAAATTGCGGCCGGATCGCAATCACGATCCGGCCACAATTTTAATATGGATCAGGAATGAACCAGAGATTTTGGAACCAGAGGATCCCCACCGGCTTCCACTTGTCCAGGGAAGCTCCTTTGTATATCTGGCTCCTGCCTTAGTAATCATTAATTCAGAGGGGTACAGAATCTTAATGAAAATATGAGTTTCTGCCTCCTTATAGATAAGACAATACTGATATACAATTTTTTTTTTTTCAATTATATCTTCCACTGTTCTAGTTAGACTTCCTCTCTAGATTGGCACTATGAGTCCTGAATTTTATCATACAAATAGATTGTGGTCTTGATTTTACTTGGTTTTCATTTAATCTGATTCAAATCATGTTGTTTAATTTGGTATTTGGTTGATTACTTGGTTCAATCAATGCAGAAGTTAAATGTTGGCCCTCGATAAGAAAAATTATGCCCAATTTGTTGTTAAATGCTGGAAGTTATTTTACTTGGCTAACACTGCATTTTCTCTGTTCTATTGTTTGATTATCATCGAAATCTCTTTTGATTAAATGCAGAAGTTTAAGCATATAACGAGGGAATTGCAAGGGGTTGTTGTTGTTGGTTAAGTTTTCCAAGCTGTTTTGAGATATAGTGGCCTCATGTCACTTCTTCTAAGGTATTTTAAAAGACTGCTCCACTGCTAATTTTCTATTTCGTGTATAGTGTTTCTTTTAGTTTTAGGGTTGGGTCTCCCATTACTGGTTGATCTGATAAATACTTTTAAATCAGAATTACATTTAATTTATTAATTTAAAATCAAAATTTAATTTTATTAATTAATAGAACGAGTTAACCAATTAAATCAAATTCTTTATTTCAATTTATTAACTAAAAATCTACAAGTCAACTTAATTTTAGTAAAATTAGTTAAAATCAATTAATAAAATTATTATATCAGTCTAACTAGATTAGTAAAATTTAAACTAAGTTTAGTTATTCCAATTAATTAATTAGTGTTCATTAAATTTAATATTATTTAAAATATTAATTAAATAATTCAATTAATTAATTATTAATCAAGTATTAATAAACAATTAAATCTTTGAATCATTAATAATAAGTTATGTCAACTACTAACTAAATAAATACATAATTATTTTGTTAAATAATAATTCAAATTTACTTAATAATATCTTCAATTATTAATTAATGTTCTTCATCAATAGTTTAACTAACACTTAAGAAGTGGGGAGCCAGGAGTCTCCAATACACTTGTGTACCATCTTCTATATATATCACTTCATAGACATCTTCTCCTCTATAATACTATAATGCTGTAACATATTATGCATGCCACATACCCTGGCAACTATCATGGGTTTTCTCTAGAATCAGAATTAGTTCTTCCTCCACATTTACCAACTTCGCATTCCCCACTTTCTTCTAATATTTTATCTATCCAAGGATTGTCTTTATTATCTAATAGTCCATCTTTTATTTATCTAATCCAAGGCACTAGAGGATCTTCATGATGAAAATTGCATCTTAATCAATTAGTTTATCTTCTTCAGCTGCTTTTCTTCTAGTATATCTCTCTTCTTTTAGCATGTCTCTCTCACAGCCTTGTTGTAATACTGGAATACCAACTTCTCTAATTTTTCAGATGTCAATTGGTTTCTTGTATGAATGTAATCAAATGCCGTTCAATTTCTTTCACACTGAGAGACTGAGACATATTCTGCTCTTCTCCTTGGTGGACAAGATAGATCGACAACATCTTGTATAATTCCTTGTTGAGTATCCACTCCTGCTAGACTTATCTGAGCTGCTGCTTTCCTATCGTTCTGCAGATTAATAAATCCAGTCGTAGTTGCTCCAACAGTGGCTGCAGTAGGATTAGCATATGTCTGTTATGCATTTCCTTAAGCTGGAAATTGTGTGGAGATTAGCATTCCTTTTATTTTATTGATTCTTATTTTTTCACTTGCAAGAATTATGAAGCCCGATTTGGTAATTGGATCATTTAGCTTGCACCTTGCAACGATTAAGCATCCTTTTGACATTCTTTTATCATTCCATTAGATATTTATGTAGAATGATCATGAATTCTTGTCTTTCTCATGTATGCAGTACCTCAGACGATTATCTTTATTTGGGAACTGCTATACAGAAGCTTGGATTCTTCCTCTAGGTTTCATTTTGTGTGTTGCCACTGTATGGGCATATCCATTCTTTCTGACAGAAGGAGGGGCTTACAAATACAAGGGTTGCAATTCAAATGTGCCAAGTTCAAACATTTTAACAGATGGATGTGAAGCATTGTTGAAATGATGTTTCTAATGCCTGGAAAACTGCTGCTTGGGTCTGGGTTCCTTATCTCTTCCAGTGGGGTTCTCCCACCTTTCATTTCAAGACATCATTTATCATGGTCATTATGTCACTCGTTGCATCAGTTGACTCAGTAAGTGGTTTTCCTGTTAATTACATTAGAAAAACTTGCCTGGAAGTTTCAAATTTTTTGACTATCCAAACATGAACAATTTGTTCTTTACAAAAGGGTGTATGCAAGAGAGATTGAAGCTACAAAAATATTTCCTGTTGCTTTCTGACGTATTCCTATAACCAATGTACAACTTAAATTTTGCTTATTCAACATTTTATCCAGATTGGCACATATCATACTACATCATTATTAGTGAACTTAAAGCCTCCAACTCCTGGAATTGTCAGCAGGGGAATAGGCATGGAAGGGCTGGCAATTATAGTAGCCGGTTCTGGGGAACTGGAACTGGATCTGGATCAGTGACACTGACTGAGAATATACACACTCTTGATGTAACTAAAATGGCGTCCCGAAAGGACTGGAACTTGGAGCAGTACTATAAATTTTGTTCTCATTTGTAGGTAAGGAAATTTTCTGTTGAAAAAAATAAAATCAAACGATGTTATGAGCCAAGCTTTCTTGTGGCTATAGGATTCTTATCCTTTCATTAAACTCTATGCGATGCTATATCACTGATAATTATTCCTGGACATTGACGTTAAATCTACAAGCATACTAGGGCCATGCTTTTATTTCATGTTGATATTCTGATTTTTTTCCCCTTTCTTTGACAGGAAAAGTTGGTGCTCTCCGGGCTTTTATTCCGCTTTGCTCTGGTAGCTTCTGTTCTACGCTTTACATGGGCTTTGATAGTTACGCTTGGCCTTTCTACTATGCAATATACTCAAGCAAGGAGTTCAAGGAATATTATCCGTCCCTGCATATTTTCAACAGTATGCACCAAATTCAATTCTCATTTTGCCAAGCTATCTTTTGCCTTACGGAGCAGCATCAAGTGGACCAGTCCATACAAGCAATGAGGGGATAAGTTTGACTTCCCTTTTGTGGTTCTGAGCACCATTTCACACAGAATTGTGATATAAGCTGTTTCAGTTTGTTAGATTACTTAATCTGAACGGAGACATTTTAGTGACAACAGTTAGTTTAAAACCCAGAAAAGTTGTTGAATTTGGATAACGATTCAATAGTGTTAGCCAATTGCTTGTTTGGAATCATTTCAATCTTAATAACTATGCTGCTTTTTCCCAGAAGATGCCATTTTTTTTCTCGAAATTCTATCAGAAGTGATTGGATTTTTAAATCTCACCCACTTCCTTTACTACATTAGTTGTATGGCTACATTTAATTGACTAAAAATGTATGGTATTTAATAACATTCTGTAAAGAAATGTAAGTATATTTCATCTTCCTCCAAGCACAAAACTTGGGTTTCTAATTCTTGAAAATTCTTTCTAATTACCCTGTAGTTGCCATTATTATTCTTTTCAGAGTTAGTATCAAACAAGCTTTCAGTTCGTACATTTGCTTATATTCAAGTAGATTGGTTGGCATGGGATCATTATTTTTCTTAGACTGTTTGAACGAGAATTTTCCAAGTGGCAATTAAATAAAATAGGTGCATGGGAAACTCCATTTTATGCTTCAGTTTCATCTCTAACTTGGTTCCTAATTTTTGCAGTTCAATTTTGCTCTGAATGCTCTTTTCTCTCTTAACATGGTGGTCGCACTCATCGTGGCATTCATACTCGATAACCCAAGTTCCTGGTAGCAAGCAGGAAAGAGGGGGTATACATATGGTCAGGCAGAAGTACGCTAGACTTAGATTCGAATTCTCTCGAACCATATTCTTTGCCAGCTAAAATTAGACCCTCGTTCGGGTGGGCTAAATGGGTTGGTTAGTGACCTGATATCTGAGAAGTTTTATCTGCCTCTCTCCGGCCGGGTATCTCATTACTCGAGATTCTTGCAAGATGAGCATATTTAAGTCGTTCTTCCAGACAAGCTGAGAGTGGATATGGATTCTTGTTTCCTGAGGCAAGACTAGCTGTCTGAACAAGAAGTTTCACATGACACAGTTGTAAATGAAAAAGGTAAAGACAAATGAGAGAAATTGAAAATACAACTGTATTGATTTTTATCTATGATTTCTTGTTCAAATGTTCTTTTCTTTAAAAGAAATTATTTATTGTTCTTTGATAGTAATGTTGTAGATGAAGTGGATAATGATCTTTATTATTTTGGACGATATTAAACAACCCATGAATACACACTCCTAAATATAAAATCAACTCCTCCCAATTTAAATCAAATTCTACGGTAGAACTGTAGGCAAGTAAGCAACACGCTCTCCTGTTCCTCTACGGATGGACTTCAACATTTCTATGGTGCCAAGGAGTGTAAAATTGGATCTCCCGGCCATTAATTGGCTGAACTGGCCTTGCGTTTTCCTCTGCTTCCTGCAAAAGAGAGGAAAGAAAACTGATGTAAACGAATGCTCTGTTAAAAACATTCTCCTGGTAATCATTATGATAGGGATTAATTGAAACTTCTTACATCATGCACGGCCTGTCTCAGCAAAGCCGTTTGCTCCTTCGATACAGTTCTTATCTGAAAGTTATCAAAATACATCATCAGCAACCAGAAATATGAAATACTCTGGTTCATGGCGAGTGAATACCTTCCCACTGATGGTCCAAACAACACCTTGATCACAAGGTGGGGTGGTCAGAGAGCCCATGTATCTGTAATACTTCCCACTTCCTAATTCTATGTGCCTTGGATCCATAAGACCCACTGCTCTCTCCCCGTCTCGTATATCTCCTATTTCTTCGATATCTTCCATTAGCTGTAAGGAAAAAGAAAAAGAAAAAGGGTGAGTAGTCTGTTTATAAATATATGTTCCTGATGCTTAAGAAGCTCCAAAGCCCAAACCTCTGAGAGGAAAGTGTCTGGTCGTCCAATTGTGTGCATGATGCCAACTACAGCTACACGTTGATCTGCTGATACATGCACCATGTGCAGTTCCATTGCAAATCTGCATGAAGTCGAATAGACTCGAGCTCAGACATCAGAAAAGGAATGACTTGTTCCCATGAAGAAAAGGTACATGTAGAGTGAAAAGGAGGACCTCTTCCCGTTAATACTATGCTCGGATGGTGAGTGCCAATGGTTCTGTCGAAGCTCATAATCGGTGCCGTTGATGTGAATCGTTCCTGCTCCTTCCCCCCATTCCAACTGCATGCATCGATCGATCGAGCATAATAGTTGTTCCTGCTTTGTTTACAAAATGAACGAGAAAGAAAACGATTTGAGAAGATGAATACCATGATGTCGTGGCCGCGATTCCGCAGCGTTGCATTGGACGCCCTGTAACTCCTCTGCATTCCACCTAGTCCAGGGACGACATGCACCCTCTCGTGCAAGAGGTCGATGGGGGACTGCATGTCTCCGTTGTTGCACAGAGCCCATTCCTGGTGTATCTCTCCCCAGTGTTCAGGACCATTTGGGCTCCCTACCACGTAGCTGAACTCTCTCTCATCCTCTACACCCAAAAAACAAAATTATATCCCAAAGCTATCAGAGGGTTTGTTGAAGAAAACATGACATACCAACTTCTTGAGCAGCAGCAAAATGACTCCAAGGGACGAGGAGGACAAGGAAGAGGGCAGAGAGCAAGAATCCTTCAACTTGTCTCATCTCTAGAATGGCTTTGATCGTGTTAACGAGAGTAGATTGTGGAGGTTTTGAAGTACCGAGGATGGCGCATACAAGTCAACAACGATGTCATCGAAAGGAAGATGCAGAAGAATGGAATGGGAGATGCGTTTCAAAATGAAATCAGAGAGGTAGTAATCTGCCTTCATGTTAAAGACACATGTATCTTTCTATGAAAAAAAAATGATTTGGGTTCTCAAATTTTCAAACAACGGTCAATGCCGGCAGAGATCATTTCAACGGAAGCGATCAAATCGAACTATTACAAGTTTTATCATTATTTTTTCATTAGAATAGTATATTCCATTAAATGTAAGAGAAGAATTCATTGTGTTATTGTAGATTCATCCTTCATAGAATTTTCAAGGTTGGTGAGTGTAAACAGAGGAACATCATAAAGATGCATAAACCGAGTAAAAGTAAAACGCAAGTTGTTTTCCTCATGTTTCTTCTACCTGACGATGTGAACATGCCAATCTTTGTCTTTGGCTTACAAGACAGCATTGACATTTTATGAAGAAACATATTAATCTTTTTTACTAAACATGTGCATTCAGCTCTGGCTGCTAGGTCAGTAATTTCCTTGAAAATTTCTTAATGATGCTTAATCAATTCAGCCCCACCAAATCTACTTCCTCTTTTCTCCATTTCAGCTTAGAAAAGAAAAAAAAAAGTTGACTTTTCTTGGTTGCATGAGAAGGCATTTAAGTATGCTTTCTTTTCTCCTAAATTCAAACACCGACGAGTGAAATTTGAATGAACAGCTGACTTGTTCTGGAGTATCGTTCAAGCTGCTGCTGTATAATATCAGATCGATGAAATGATAGTTAGGTATTGGAAACCATGCTTAATTTCCAATTCGATCACTGAGATATAATCGAAAATATATAGGAAGGAATCCCCACTGATATATGATTGAACACAGCAAAAATGACAAGACAGGCATATTTTGTAAAAAGAAACTACGATCATTCTTCTGAAACTTGTGGGATCTTAAATCCAAGCCATGAGTCAGACTGTCGAATCCGTTCACTGCAGCAGTTTAAGACCATTTGAGAAGTGAGCCTCAAACTTATCCATCTCAGTCTTGGGCATCACCAGACCGATCTCCACTCCGCCGCTCTCATCTCTGCTCTCCGACACTGAAATGACTCCTGCCTTCGATATCGACGGCATGTCCACCTTCACCGGCCTTCCCCACCCGAAATCCACGTCGTAAACCTTGAACACCGGCGACCCCGCAACTCTCAGCGGCTTCCCCGGGATCGCCCGGTACTTCTCCGGGAACTTGTCTACCTCCTTCAGTGGATCTTCCTTAAACTGTTCGATGGCTTCCCCGATGACTAGAGCCGCCGTCACCACCCCATCTTCTCCAGCGAGGTGGATGGCCTTCGCATGGGCGAAGTTGCCGCTCGTGCAGTTGCCGAAGTACTCCGCTGGTATCGGGGGCTTAATCCGCTCCCGGCAGTTTCCGGGGAACACCATGTGCACAGTGCTGTCGGCGTTGTGCCCTTGAGCTTTGACGAGAGAAACCCACGCGTAAGCGTAGGTCGCCACGATGTTGGAGCAGCGGAAAGCGGAGTTGTTCACTTTGGAGGAAACCATCTCCTTTAGCTTCCGGAGGTCGTCGGCGGTGAGTGTCACCGTGCCGATGACCGTGTCCGGCGGCGTGAATTGGACCGACATGGGATTGATCTTCTGCGCGGCGGCGGTAAGGCTGCTGAAAATTTTGGTGTACGCATCATTAGGGTTCGGAACTGAGCTCCGGTCGAAGGAGGGCGGCGCCGGCGCCGCCTTCTCGCGTCCGGAAGCTCTACCAGCCCACGACGACAGGAACCGTGTGGTGCTTGAGCCGTCGCAGGCAGAGTGGTGGACGGTGACGGCCAAAGCCAAGCCTCTGTTTGGGAACAGAGTCACCTGCACGGCCATCACCGGCCTCTGGCCATCGTCTGTGGGCTTCGGAAGCTGGTGACTTAATGGTCTTATCCTGGTGTGTTCGCGTGGGTTTCTTCTCGAGAAGTCGTCGAAGTCGCCGTCGTGCTCGGCGACGACGAAGGGAACAGAGTCGCCCTCGGCGTAGTGGAGCTCGAACTGGCTGTGGCTGCCAGGGGTAGGGCGGATCTTTCCGGCGAGGGGGTAGAAGTCTTGGAGGGCGAGGGAGAGGGCGGACTTGAGGGTGGAGAGGTGGGAATCGATGAAGTGGGAGGTCGAGTACGGGAAAGAGTAGAAGAAAACACGTTGCACAGGGCCGGCGTAGAGGTAGCCTATGTCGAAGAAGGTGAGGGGGAGAGAGGATTCCGGCACCGATCCTGGCGGAGGAGCGACGCGAGAGGTCTCGAGGACTCGGAATTCCGTTGGCGCTGACGGCATTAGAGATGGAATCCAAAGCTTGACCGGTGAGCTGGTGGCCACTTTTCCACGGCCGACGACATTATCATACATATGCGAGGCTGCTGCTCTATTTTATTTTATTTTTATTAATCAGGTTTATTATTATTATTTTTTTAGGTTTGTTATAATTTTAATTTTTTATCAGGTTTTTTTGTTTTCTTTTAAATTTTGTTAATGAAATAATTTTTTATTTAAAAATATGTTTTTTTTTAATCTCCGGTTGCCGACTCGCCGTATTTGACGGAAGATAACTCGTCTTTATCACTCTCAATATTCAATTTGATTTTAATTATTTAACTCTCAACCATTATTATCTTTTAATAACAGACGTAAGATAATTTCCGTTAACTCTCTTTTTGTTTTTTTCTCAAGCAGAATGAAATGAAGACGTCAGCTGGTGAATTATAAAAATGAAATCTTTAATTTTGTTTAACTTTGACTATAGAAAAAAAATAAAGATAACAATGAATCTATTCCTCTGAGTTTTTTTTAAAAAATGTTTTTATTTATGATATTATTATAATAAATACGGAATTATAGCTACTGTAATAGTAGCAATATTTCAATTTTGATTAATATTAATAATATTATATTATAATATGTATCATTCTTAATTATTATGATATAAATATTTTATCTCATTAATACTGATTTATAGGTTTATCTTAGGTATTTATATGTCTTCAAGTTAATACCTAAGATGATCTGTCAGTAGGTTAACTTGAGTCAAATAAGACTCAAAAAATGTCTTCCCTTAAAATATTAAATCCAATCTTGTGATCCATCTCAGTCTCAACATATAACTTAACTTAATTTCGAGATTCATTTCAATCTCAACATCCATTTTAATCTTAGGAGTCGTTTCAGTATTCATCTCGATCTAAGGACTCATCTAGATCTTGGCATATAGTTAAGTCTCATGACTCATCTCACTTTCGACCTATATCTCAGTCTTTGTATAGGTTTTGTAGAAATTGAAAAAAAATAGCCGACTTTATTAAATAAAAAAGTATTTTAGAAATAAAAAATATAGAAATCTTAAGAAATCTTAAATCCTAAACTGAAAAATAAAAAGACTATAATGTCCTAAAAATTATAAATGAATAATTAGGATATATACAATTTAACATACCGTAATTATAGAATCTGTCTCGGCCTTAGACATTGCCTTACTTTGCGTTGTTGTCCCTGGGTGTGGCTATACGCCACTCCATATATAAAGATCACTCGTGCTAAGTCACCTCTTCTATCTGTAAAGAGAATCCGCTCTTGCATAAACTCACTAACCAGCACTATAAATATTCTTGGACGTGTGGTATCTTGAGAATGACTTGGCTGTTACAAGGCTGTCATACTTAATTGTTCATTAGATGCACCATAGTCAACACATGGCACCAAACGAATGGGGAACTAATCAACGACTGTCGAATCTGGTCTCCTTTTTAGCAAATGGTATTCTCTGTCCCGAGATTCTCTCCGTCCCCGTGTCCCAACTCGCCGGCGATGGCCGGCGAATCCTCCGATCGCCAATCGGACACCATCATTAGTCTCCGATCGTCGTCCCGAATCAAACGATATCCTAGAAGAATAGTGAATCGGTCGAGATCGTCGCAATTACGATCTCACCGGATTCGACGGTGAATCCGGCGAGATCGCAATTGCGACGATCCCTAACGGGTTCACCGTACCCCCTAGGGTATAGTTTTATTCGAGGCGACGGCCGGAGGCCGCCGGTGGTGTCCGATCGACGATCGGAGAACTTGCCAGCCGCCGACAAGTTGGGACACAGGGACAAAGAGAATCTCAGGATAGAGGATTTGTTCTCCCTTTTTAGGCATTCATAATGATGATATTACTGCTAACGTGGAGATTTGGAGGAGGGGGATATAAGCGCTCAAAAGAGGAAGAAGAAAAAAATTCCATTTCATTGGCGATCTTCGCTAACATACTTTGTTTTCTTTCTAAGAAATATCCTAAATTGAAGGTCGGAGTGACCGCGAGACCTTGTCCCATGATCAGTCTAACTCTCTTCTGCAATTTTTTCTGACAGACGATTTTTAGAATGTGTTCATCTCGTTGACTCATAATTTTACCATCTATGATCTATTAACCGAAACAAATACTAATCAATATTATAATTATTATGAATCATAATTACTGCAGCAATTTATTTTGGATCGATATTATATTTTAAAAATTACAAAACTTATAAAAATCATCATTATACTAATCAATATTATATTATAACAATTATAATTCTTAACTATAATTATAGCAAGTATAGAATCCTAACAAATTATAATTATCTAATAATTAAGATTTCATAATTATTATCATCTCATTGAAAATAAAAATATTTTAAAAAATATAAATAAATAGAGGTACAATAGATTTTGTTTTGATAATAAATAAAAAACATAAGCTTTTACAAAATAGAGAAATAAGATAAATTAGATGATAAAAATAATTTATTTGTCCCAATATCCTCGCTAATCTATCTTAAAGTTAACACAGAGAAGATAATTACGAGGATTATTAGTCGGAATACTATGACTAACACATAAAGAGGATAGATATATTAACTTTACTAAGTTTTAACTCTAATCCCGATCTTAACATGATAATCTTCACATCCTACTCATCAGCGCATTCCATAAAACCAGGAAGCCAGGCAAATTACAGGACATCCAATGAATGCTTGATAATTTTATTATAACAAAATTTTATAAATTTAATTAATAAGATATTTATAATCTTCAAATATTAAATAAAGTCTTCTATAATCTCTCAAGAATATTTGTAGTCAAACTAAGACAGCTAATGAATGCTTGATAACATTATTATAACAAAATTTCATAAGTTTAATTAATATATAAAAGATATTTATAATCTTCAAACTTTAAATAAACTCTTCTATAGTCGGCCAAGAATATTTTTTATTTAACATTTAACTTAACTCAAAATAAATATAGAACAATATTATTTAATAATTATATTCTAGAAGGCATGGAGAACGTGCTTTGCAAATAATTGGAAGCCTTCAAAATTGACTAGATACCAAATGACACTAAATGGATCGGCTAATTTAAGCCCGACCGCAATTAAAAATTGATAATTTGACCGATTCACAATTATCGATATGTTGATTTAAAAAATCATCACTGTTAATCTTGATTTTCAAAGATAATTATAATTCACAATAAAACGTTCATATAATCTTTTAAATATTTATGATTTAATTTTTAACTACAATTCAAATATTTTCTTTCGATGAATAATAAATTGAGATGTTAGACGCTTGGCTGATATAAATACTTTCAAATTTATCAAAAAAAATTATGGGACTAAACTCATTATTGCCAAAATTAATCGGATCATTGGACTGGATATCCGAAATAGATAATTACGATTCAATTCACGATATTTAAATTATTATTTATATTTTATTTTTAAAAAATAATTTAAAATCTATAAATATGAAAAATAAAATGTTGAGTATGCTTCAAATTTATTGGAGCATTGAGTTAGTGGATTAATTAGTTCAAGAAGAAAATTTATTGTTCAGAAAAACTTACGCCATACGCGGATTTGACAAAATTTTTCTTTCCCTTATAGAATCGCTCTTGATCCTGTCGATAAGCGAAGACCGGTTCTCACTCGGAAGACTCGGTCTGACCAAGATGACTCGGTCTGACCAAGATGACCCGGTCTGCTATAGCTCGGGGGTCGGGGTCGGGCTCAAGTAGAGAGAGGATTTAAGTCACTCGGCTCGGACCGAAGTGGGGCTCACAAAGAGGAGTTGAGGTTGCAAAAATGGCAGCGAGAGCCTTTCTCTGAGGCTCAAAAGAGGTTTATATAGGGGAAGGAAAGCCCTCTGCCATGTCAGAGACGTCCCATCTCATTAAGGATGAGTCAGTTGTCAGACTGTATAACCGGCAGCTCTGGTAGTTTTATGAGGCTGACACAGCCGTCTGACAGTCTGTCCAGGTTGTCCCTTCAGACCTTCATTAATGCTAGCGGCTATGTCAGGTCATGATTATGTCAGAAATCCTCTTCGGACAATGGGGAGATTCGGATGATCTTTACTGCTGTTGCGACCCTTCATTCGCTCTGGGTCGATCACTCTGGGTCGGTCGAGTGAGTTCGGGTCATAAGTCTCTTCGCGTGGGGCTACCTCGGGGCGCTCGGCTGGGGACAATTGAGCCGAGGGACCGACCTCGGGCGACTGACCCCGAGTGGCGACCTTCGGTGGCTGGCCCGAGTGGCCGACCTCGGGTAACTGATCCCGAGTAGCTGACCTCGGGCGACTGACCCCGAGTGGCCGACCTCCGGTGGCCGACCCCGAGTGGCCGACCCCGGGTAACTGATCCTGAGTGGCCGACCTCGAGCGACTGACCCCGAGTGGCCGACCTCCCGTAACTGACCCCGAGCGGCCGACCCCCGAGTAACTGATCCCGAGTAATCTCGCCCGATATGAGTTATTCTCCCCCGAACCCGACCGAGCCTCCGATCCTCCTCCAAGAACTACCCGACCGGATCACAAGCCTCCCCTTCAAGTCTAGTCGAAGGAGGCTTATGGGCCGACTGATTAGGCTCCTGGCTCGGTCGGCCGAGCTCCGTTTCGCCTTCCCGAGCGTCGCCTCGCTCCCCTAATCTTCTCTTTTAAATGCCAAATCTTCTGTCAAATCACACATTAATGCAAGGCCACGCGTCGCCTCTCGACGGGAACCTCTGACATCGAGGCGTCACAAGCATGGCGCGCGTATCATCAGAGCAGAGTTTCGTGGCCTCGGGAAGTAGCAGAGGATGGACGACCGAGATTGCATCCCACCTTTTCCTCCTTTGATATCCAACGGCCCTTGTAATTGTGGTCCCGGTATAAATAGTCCCACCTCTTCATTTTCATCCCCTCCATCCTCGCCTCCTGTTTTTTTATTCCTTTCCTGTCCGACCTCTGCCGTCAGCGTCCTCGATCTCCGGCGAACAGTGTTCCGGTGAACCTCGTCCCTAGGTACTCTTTCTCCCTCCCGAGTCTTTGTTTCATATTTCCTGACCTTGTCTCGATGGCCGAGTCATCCACACCCCCTGAGCCGTGGTACGTAACGACTCGCTCTTCACTGAGCTTGGGCCAGTTGGAAACTTTACGCATAGACTATGGCATTCCCGAAGACCACCCCATGGCCCTCCCCGACCGTCGGGGTCGGCCGCATGGACCCCCCATGAATTACTTCACCATCTTCTCCGACCAGTTGCTAGCCGGCTTACGTTTCCCACTCCATCCGTTCTTTCGGGAGGTCTGTCGGTATTTCCAGGTGTCCTTGTCTCAATTAGCCCCAAACTCAATCAGGATCTTGTGCGGTACAGTAATCGTTTTTACCGCCCATGAAATTCCCCTCACACCCCGGGTATTTAATTACTTCTACTATCTCAAGAAGCAAGAGCCCGGGAACTTCTATTTCCAAACCCGTATTAACTCAGCCTTTTTAGAAAAAGTCTCTTCCTCCAACAAAGGTTGGAAATCCCATTTTTTTTATATCCAGACGACTCCACCCCCGACCTGGCCCACCGTGTGAGTGGAAGACCTTCCAAACCCGCCCCAACTGCCCAAAAACCTCCGCTCGGACCCGAGCTATCAACTGGCCTTTTCACAGCTCGGTGGAACCCGATATCACGCGGGCAAGCTGGTGACTGACGGCATGTTGTATTTGTTCAAGCTGAGCCAAGTCCCAGCAGAGCTGCCCGGCACCCTTGGTAAGTCTCTACTTGGTTGGTCGGCAAGTTAATGCTAACTAAAATTCTCTCCTTGTTGCAGCTGAGACAATGTATAGGGCTCGGGTCGGCGATGTAATGGCTCGGGAGGAAGCAGCCATGGAGGCTTTGGCTACCCGGCTAACGGCAGAGCGGGCCGTACTTCCAGTGAATGTTGCCCCCTCTCCTGAGCGGCCGGCAGTCGGGGAAGAGGCTCGGGGGGAAAATCTCCCAGCCGGCGATTCAGACGAGACCCCCCAAGTCGTAGACGAGGGATCTGCAGGACCAACAGGAGAAGCTGAGGTAGAGCAGCCGGCCCCCGAGGGCTTAGTCAGGAAACGTCGCCGGCTGCTTATTTCCCCGGGTACGTCCCCCACCTCTACACCGACCGCCCCACCCGAACCAGCCGCACCCGGTACTCGGGTACTAGCGGCTGCCCCGGCTCAACCCCCATCCGGTACTCAGGGGTCAACTC
The DNA here is from genome assembly GCA_024364735.1 of Boesenbergia rotunda. Lineage (NCBI taxonomy): Eukaryota > Viridiplantae > Streptophyta > Magnoliopsida > Zingiberales > Zingiberaceae > Boesenbergia > Boesenbergia rotunda. The sequence goes on along the minus strand of JAGFNQ010004268.1, from coordinate 218,505 downwards.
CGCCTGTCCCTCGCTTGGGAGCCAGGGCTCCTCCTTCCACAGTACTCCCTTCTGAGGCCTCCACCTCGGGTACCGCACCATCTCAACAGGTGCCTTCGACGGGTGCTGCAAGCGTCACAGCGGTGGAGGCTCTCTTGTCGATGCGTTCACCTCCCGAGCGACACTGGACATCGACGTCCCGTCAGCGACCGTACTGACTCGGATAGTTCAACCTCAACCCCTTAACTTGCATGGCCATCTGGCCTCCAGCTGGGATCAGGGTCAAGCTATAGCCACCGTGACGAATCCCATGAGTCTAGCCGACAGTTTCTTCCTAGACTCGACTCAGGTACATCCTTCCTCTACTTGGCCATTTATGTAAATGCCTGTGATATTAATCCCATCTTGCAGCATTGGTCGGCGAGCCAAGCGGTCAGTCGGGCGTTAATCACCAACATCAGGGAACGCCGCGCGGCTGAATGGAAAGTGAAAGAGCTAGAGGATAAGCTGGCCACCTGTATGGTTCCTCCGGGTGATGAAGGTCGAGATCAATTACGATCGGAGATAACCGCCTTGAGGCTCCAGTTATCCGACTTGGAAGCTCGCTCCGAGGAAGAACAGCGTGCCATGGCTCAGGCCGCCGTGGAAGGGGAACGCCTGGCCCATCGGGTGGGACACTTGGAAGGCGAGAAGAAAATCTGGAGACTCGTAATGCTCGAACCCACTCCGACTTAGACAAGAAAACCACTGAGGCGACGGGTCTTCGGAGGCAGCTGAAGGAGTCAGCCACAGCTCACAATCAGACTCAGTTGGCCTTGAAAAACAAGGAGGTCGAGCTGGCTGCCTTGCAAGAGACCTCTCAGACCCAGGAATCTCAACTAACGGATGCCAGGAGACAACTGGCGATGCGGGACGCTGCCCTACAAGGCAAGGACTCGAAAATGCCCGGCTCAAGAAGGAGCTTGAGGACTATCGGTCGGGCGAGTCGGCTCGAATTGAAGCAGCCCGCCTGGCCTATATCCAATCAGATCTTTTCCTCGACCAAGTGGCAGAGCGCATAGGCGGTATGATCTTGTACGGCGTGCGGGGCGCCATTCAACAACTGACTGAGGCCGGCCACCTTCCTCCTGATCTCCCTCCCAATGCGGTGAAGCCAACAGGGATCGAGGCGTCAATTCCTGAGGACGCCTTTCCCCCATTTACTTAGACTGACTCCCCTCCTTTACTTATTTTGTTCTGCTTGGGCTCTAAGGCCTTATAACTTTTGCGCGTGTCTTGCTTGGCCCTCGAGGCCCCGTTTTTGCAATGTCTGCTGGCCTTACTTCAATTATTCTGCCTTTTCACGTCCTCACCCTTCTTGCTCGTGTACCGTCTCTGTTAACATATGATGTATGCAATTTTCATTGAAACTCGTTCGTTCGGGCCCGACTCTTTTAGGTCGACCAGAAAATTTCGCTAAGTGTTGAGCGCTCGAGTCAATCGCATTATCAGCCATTCGATCTAGTGGATGCCCCAACCCGACTATGTTGCTCGGAAGGGTCGGCATCCTGACTCGGCGATTGGTGCTCGGTCGGGTCGGCGCCCTGACTCAGCAATTGATGCTCGGTCGGGTCGGCGCCCTGACTCGTCAATTGGTGCTCGGTCGGGTCGGCGCCCTGACTCGGCAATTGATGCTCGGTCGGGTCGGCGCCCTGACTCGGCAATTGATGCTCGGTCGGTTTGCCCCGGACTCGGCGATGATGCTCGGTCGGGTCGGCACCCGGACTCGGCAATTGATGCTCCGGTCGGGTCGGCACCCGACTCGGCAATTGGTGCTCGGTCGGGTCAGCGCCCTGACTCGGCAATTGGTGCTCGGTCGGGTCAGGTCGCGCCCTGACTCGGCAATTGGTGCTCGGTCGGGTCGCGCCCTGACTCCAGGCTCGGTCAGCGCCCTGACTCGGCAATTGGTGCTCGGTCGGGTCGCGCCCTGACTCGGCAATTGGTGCTCGGTCGGGTCGGCACCCTAACTCGGCCATTGGTGCTCGTCGGGTCGCGCCCTGACTCGGCAATTGATACTGCAGGAAGATAATGATTCATGTTTATTTCGAGCAAGAGCCTGGACACCGTCCGACTTATCCTGATCGAGCGTGGGCCGCCACGCCCGACCGGGCCCGACCGAACGTGGAACGCCACGCCCGATCGGCGCCGAGTCCGGTGGGTGCGTGAGTGCGAGCTCACTTATAACTTGCTTTGGCAAGAGTCTGGACACCGTCCGACTTACCCTGACCGAGCGTGGACCGCCACGCCCGACCGGGCCGATCGAACGTGGAACGCCACGCCCGATCGGCGCCGAGTCCGGTGGGTGCGTGAGTGCAAGCTCACTTATAACTTGCTTTAGCAAGAGTCTGGACACCGTCCGACTTACCCTGACCGAGCGTGGACCGCCACGCCCGACCGGGCCCGATCGAACGTGGAACGCCAACGCCCGATCGGCGCCGAGTCCGGTGGGTGCGTGAGTGCAAGCTCACTTATAACTTCTTTAGCAAGAGTCTGGACACCGTCCGACCTACCCTGACCGAGCGTGGACCGCCACGCCCGGCCGGGCCCGATCGAACGTGGAACGCCACGCCCGATCGGCGCCGAGTCCGGTGGGTGCGTGAGTGCAAGCTCACTTATAACTTGCTTTAGCAAGAGTCTGGACACCGTCCGACCTACCCTGACCGAGCGTGGACCCACGCCCGCCGGGCCCGACCAAACATGGAACGCCACGCCCGATCGGCGCCGAGTCCGGTGGGTGCGTGAGTGCGAGCTCACTTATAACTTGCTTTGGCTGTTTTGGGAGAGTTGGAGTTCTTGTCATCGTTTTCTCTGAGTACATTTACAAGAATCATTTCTCTCCGCTCTCCTCATGATACAATCTTAAGTGAACGGCGCTCCAGGGTCTTCCGAGTCGCTTTCCTTGAGCATCCTGCAGGTAGTAGGCTCCCGACCCCAGCGCCTCGACCACCAGGAACGGCCCACTCCATGGAGGCTCCAGCTTGCCTACTTCACCCACGGGCTTGATTCTTTTCCATACCTTGTCCCCTACTTGGAAATGTCGAGGTATGACTTGTTGGTTGTATCGGTTCCGCATCCTTTGTTGGTAAGCGGCCATTCGGACTGCGGCCTTAGCTCTGACCTCCTCAATCAGATCCAGCTCAACGCGTCTTTTCTCTGCATTATCCTCTCCATACAGGTGTCTTCTGTCAGACTCACAGCCGACTTCCATGGGGACCACCGCCTCACTACCATAGACTAACTGGAAGGGAGTGCATCCTGACCCCTCTTTAGGTGTGGTTCGAAGGGCCCACAGGACTCCGGGCAATTCATCTACCCAAGACCCGCCGACCTGATCCAGCTTAGCTTTGAGCCCCCTCAAAATCTCTCTGTTGGCTACTTCGGCCTGACCGTTGCTTTGGGGGTATGCCACGGAAGTGAAGGCCTGCTTGATCCCAAATTCCTGGCACCAACTTCTGATTACCCGACCTTGAAATTGTCGGCCATTGTCTGACACCAGCTTATGCGGTATGCCATATCGGCATAAGATACTCTGCCACAGGAATTTCTTCACCGCCTGCTCAGTGATCCGAGCTAAGGCCTCCGCCTCGATCCACTTAGAGAAGTAATCCACTGCCACTAGCAAGAATTTCTTCTGACCGGCTGCTCTGGGGAACGACCCGACTATGTCCATGCCCCATTGGTCGAAGGGACACGACACGGTGGAAGCTCTCAGCATCTCAACCGGTCGGTGTGATAGATTCTGGTACTTCTGACAAGAAAGGCAGGCAAGAACCATCTTCTCGGCGTCCTTCTGAAGGGTCGGCCAGAAGTAACCGGCCAACAGAACCTTCCGAGCCATGGATCGACCTCCTGAATGATTTCCGCAGCACCCCAAATGCACCTCTCTGAGTACATAGTCCGCATCTTCTTTTCCGAGGCATTTGGCTAGAGGTCGGGAAAAAGCCCGCTTGTATAGTGCGTCACCTATCAGAGTGAACCGGGCTGCTCTGATCTTCAATATCCGAGCTTGTTCGGGGCTGCCTGGAAGAGTTCCATCCTTCAGGTAGGCGATGAATGGAGCTCTCCAGTCCCCCTCTATCTCCATTTCTGCTTCCCTTTCAACCTGAGCCACTAACATGACTTGAGGGGAAGGCTTGGGGAAGACCCACGGACGGACAGAACTGGCCAGCCGGGCTAACTCATCCGCCTTGGCATTGTCACCTCGGGGGATTTGCGTAATCTGAACTTCTTGAAATTCTGCCTGTAACTGTTGATATGCTTCCACGTAAGCCTGTAACTTCTCGTCATTCACTTCGAATCGCCCGGCCACCTGTTGAGTCACTAGTTGAGAATCAGAATGCAGGATGACCCGAGTGGCCCCGACCTGTCTGGCTGCTTGGAGGCCTGCCAAAAGGGCTTCATATTCCGCCTGGTTGTTAGTGGCCGGGTACTCTAGACGCACAGCCAAATGAAGGGGGTCTCCCTTAGGGGAGATCATCAAGATCCCTACGCCACTTCCTGCCCGAGTAGCCGACCCATCCACATAGATCTTCCATATTCCTTCTTCCTCTTCTGCATGGAGCTCACTCAAGAAATCGGCCAAGGCCTGAGCTTTGATTGCAGTTCGGGGCTGGTACTGAATATCATACTCACTAAGTTCAGTCGTCCATTTGACCATCCGACCGGAGACCTCAGGGTTGATCAACACCTTCCCGAGCGTGCTATTGGTTAGCACCCGGATAGGATGAGCCAAGAAGTACGGTCGTAGTCGCCGAGCCATCAACACAAGAACATAAGCTAATTTCTCGAGTGTAGTATACCTACACTCGGCATCCTTAAGTAAGTGCCCGAAGAAATAGACCGGCTGTTGCTCGGTCGCCTTCTGGGTTACAAGCACAACACTCACAGCTCCCTCAGTAGCAGCTAAATAAACATACAATGGCTCCCCTTCCTCTGGTTTAGCTAATACTGGCAGACTGCTCAAGTAAGTCTTCAATTCTTCAAAGGCCTGGTCACATTCAGCATCCCATTGGAACTTGGAGGCTTTTCGCAGGATTTTGAAGAATGGCAAGCTTTTGTCAGCCGACCGAGAGATGAATCGGGACAGAGCTGTGATCCTCCCGGTCAAACGCTGCACTTCTCTTAGGTTCTTGGGCGGCGGCATGTTGAGCAAAGCTTCCACCTTGCCTGGGTTGGCTTCTATCCCTCGTTCGGTTAAGATGTAACCCAAGAATTTTCCACTCCTGGCCCCAAACAAGCATTTTGCAGGGTTGAGCTTAATGCCATACCTTCGAAGGGTGCAGCAGGTTTCCCGGACATCAGCTATCAGGTCGGTAGCTCGGAGGGACTTGATGAGGATGTCGTCCACATATACTTCAACATTTCTCCCGAGCTGATCCTTAAAGACCTTGTTCATCAATCTCTGATATGTAGCTCCGGCATTCTTGAGGCCGAAGGGCATAACAGTGTAGCAATAGGTGCCCTCCGCCGTGACAAAACTAACCTTTTCTTGGTCTTCTGGGAACAATGGGACTTGATGGTATCCCTGATAAGCGTCCAGCATGCAAATAAGTTCACTTCCCGCGGTAGAGTCCACCATCTGATCTATTCGGGGGAGCGGGTAGTGATCCTTGGGACAAGCTTTGTTGAGGTCCCGAAAGTCTATACATACTCTCCACTTATCGCCTGGCTTGGAGACCAACACCACATTAGACAACCAGGCCGGGAACTGGACCTCGCGGATGTGCCCAGCCTCCAGCAGTCTTTCCACCTCTGCCCTAATGACCTTGTTCTGCTCTGGGCTGAAATCTCTTTTCTTCTGCTTCACGGGTCGGGCGTCAGGGTAAACATGCAGCTTGTGCTCCATAATCTCGGGCCTGACCCCTTTCAGATCTTGCTGAGACCAGGCGAACACATCTTGATTCTGAGTCAGACACTCTATCAGCTGTTGCCGGAGGTCGGTCGGCAGCTCCGGAGCTATTCTCACCCTGGTCTCTTCTCGGTCGGGCAATAATTGGACTTCTTCTCTTTCTTCTTTCATCTCGTCCCAGGGGGAGGGCTGAGAGGATTGCACCATGTTACAACTGGCTGGGGCAGTTCGGCAAGCCTTGCTGACTTCTACTCGGACATCATCAACATAACATCGGCGGGCGACCTTCTGATCTCCTTTGGCTTCCCCCACTCGGTCACCTACAGGGAACTTGACTTTCAAGTAGAAAGTTGACGTCACCGCCCTGAACTCGTTAAGCGCCGGTCGACCCACTATGGCATTGTAAGCCGATGGTGCATCTACCACCAGGAAAGTAGACCATCTGGTCCTTCGTAAAGGCTCCTCGCCGAGTGATATGGCCAACTTGATTTGACCCAGCGGTTGAACTTCATTGCCGGTGAACCCAAACAATGGTGTGGCCACGGGCTGTAACTCAGCAGTTTCAATTTGGAGCTGTTTAAATGCCTCTAAGTATAAAATATTCACGGAACTTCCAGTATCCACGATGGTCCTGTGGACTTGATAATTTGCTATGATTGCTGTGATGACCAAGGCATCATCATGAGGTACTTCTATGCCTTGTAAGTCTGAAGGGCCGAAACTGATCTGCGGCCCCTGAGCTTGGGTGGAGCTGCAGCCCACTTGGTAGATATCAAGTCGCCTAACTTGTGATTTCCGAGCCCTGTTGGAATCTCCATAGGTAGGGCCTCCAGAAATCACGTTGATGGATCCATGTACTGCATTCTGTTGATTGGCCTGCTCTTCGCTAGCGTTCCCTCGCCCGGGGGAACTGGGGGTCTGGAATAGCTGTCTGGCTGTTGGGGCGATCGGCCGGGCGGGGGACTCGGACTGGCTCGGCGATCCTCTTCCTCGACCTCGACCACCTCCTTGATGAGCTCTTACTGTACTCCCTCGACCGGCACGGCCCCGACCCCTGCCAGCCTGCCAGCAATCCTGGAGGTCGTGGGTATGGCTGTTATGAAAGGAACAATAGGGTTGCCATCTGGAAGGAAAGCAACCCTGGGCCACTTGTTGTACTATTCCTCTTTCTGTTCCTTGCCGATGACCCGCGGCTCTAGGACTCTTGAGGGATCCTCCGGGGAGTACGCTTCTCTGATGATGCTGAGTGGCTTCGGGTGTGGGCCTAACCTCCGGCCGCCTAGCAGCTTGCGCTTCCTCGACATCAACATACTTACTAGCTTTGCCCAGAAGGCTCTCAAAGTCCTTTGGGGGCTTTCTGATCAAGGATATAAAGAACTCGCCTTCTTGTAGGCCCTGAGCAAAGGCACTCACTAGTACCTCGGGCGTGGCAGTCGGTACATCTAATGCAACTTGGTTGAATCTTCTGATGTAGGCTTTCAGAGACTCCTTGGAACCCTGCTTCATGTTGAACAGGTTTAAGCTGGTCTTGTAATGCCTCTTGCTACTTGCAAAGTGTTGCAGGAACACTCTTTTGAAGTCAGTGAAATTTCTTATTGACCCTTCGGGGAGCCTGTCAAACCACCGCTGGGCTGGTCCGGCTAGAGTGGTCAGAAAGGCCCGGCATTTAATGTCATCCGAGTACTGGTGCAGCAGTGCAGCGTTCTCAAATTTTTTCAGATGCTCCTCGGGGTCCGTGGCCCCTCCGTACTCGGGGATGGAGAAGGGTCGGAAGTGCTTGGGAAGCGGTTCCTGCAGGACTTGATTGGAGAACGGGCATCCAGTCAATTCAGTCGGGACTTGAACGAGCGGAGCCTTGCCTTTGCTGGTTCGGGCACGATTAGAGGAAGCTTCATGGGGGTCAGACTGTCCCGCTCCCTCGGCCGGCCTGAACAGTGCTGGGTGGAAAACGGGGCTATCACCTTGCCGGGCTCCTCCTTCGGTGCCCGGACGAGCAAGGGGCTCGGTCGGACCCTCCTGGGTGAGTCGAGCGGCTGCCTGTTGTTCAGCCGCTAACTTTCTAGCTCTAGCTTCGACTAGCAGATCCAAGTCTTCTTGTGAAAGCATCACGGGCCTCCGGTTGGAGTCACTCATCTTCGTCTTTCGATCAGGCAAATTCCCACAGACGGCGCCAAATTTGATCCTGTCGACAAGCGAAGACCGGTTCTCACTCGGAAGACTCGGTCTGACCAAGATGACCCGGTCTGCTGTAGCTCGGGGGTCGGGGTCGGGCTCAAGTAGAGAGAGGATTTAAGTCACTCGGCTCGGACCGAAGTGGGGCTCACAAAGAGGAGTTGAGGTTGCAAAAATGGCAGCGAGCCTTTCTCTGAGGCTCAAAAGGGGTTTATATAGGGGAAGGAAAGCTCTCTGCCATGTCAGAGACGTCCCATCTCATTAAGGATGAGTCAGTTGTCAGACTGTATAACCGGCAGCTCTGGTAGTTTTGTGAGGCTGACACAGTCGTCTGACAGTCTGTCCAGGTTGTCCCTCCAGACCTTCATTAATGCTGGCGGCTATGTCAGGTCATGATTATGTCAGAAATCCTCTTCGGACAATGGGGAGATTCGGATGATCTTTACTGCTGTTGCGACCCTTCATTCGCTCTGGGTCGGTCACTCTGGGTCGGTCGAGTGAGTTCGGGTCATAAGTCTCTTCGCGTGGGGCTACCTCGGGGCGCTCGGCTGGGGACAATTGAGTCGAGGGACCGACCTCGGGCGACTGACCCCGAGTGACGACCTTCGGTGGCTGGCCGAGTGGCCGACCCCGGGTAACTGATCCCGAGTAGCTGACCCCGAGTGGCCGACCTCCGGTGGCCGACCCCGAGTGGCCGACCCCGGGTAACTGATCCCGAGTGGCCGACCTCCCGTGACTGACCCCGAGCGGCCGACCCCCGAGTAACTGATCCCGAGTAATCTCGCCCGATATGAGTTATTCTCCCCCGAACCCGACCGGGCCTCCGATCCTCCTCCAAGAACTACCCGACCGGATCAGCTCTGAATCCTGATTTCTTTCCTTTTCTTTGCCCTTGATTTTTTAGGGATATATACAACATATATATGGTTCTATACAACATATAGAATCGCTCTCAATTAGGAAAGTGAATTTTATGGATTTTTAGTTTTTATTTTTTTTAACTTGAACATATTATAATTGGTAAGATAAAAGCCTATACTAAAATAAAAACAAAGGGTTAACTTTAGGACTATTTTTTTAAGTTTTGTATCCAAATATCAAAAACAAATTAAGTTTGATATCCAAAATATCTGTTTGAATAAATATATCTCTTAATAAATTTATTATTTTAAATCTCATTATTTTTGTGCCAAGACCGCCATCTTTTAAATTGTATTCGATGTTAGTGAAGTTATGTGACCTGAAAGAACAAGACGGTGAGCTACATTTTAGGTTAACTGCATCGCTGGACCTCTTTAAAAAAAAATCATAAGGGGTGGAAAATACTATAATGTCTCCTTGATTCTGAGATGTCTTAAAGGATGTATTAATGTCCATTAAAATATAGATTAAAAAGGATTAATGCCTTGATCTTCATTTTATCCGTGTCACTCATAAAAGTAAATATACATATAAATCCGATGTAAATAAATAAAAACTAAAATCAGGGAGTTAAATGAGATTAATAAATTAAAGATACGATGATCCATGCTAAAAAAATAGATTGAAAAATCGACTTTAAAAAGATAGCATAGTTTATATTAAATAAAAGTAAAATAAATGTGTTAATTTATATTGAACCACATTATAAATCTTATTAAATAAAAAAATTATTATTGAATATTCAAAATAAAATTATAAAATTAAGATTTTTCTTAAATAATGAATATAACTGTCGGTTCAAATTGGTAGTTGAACTGACTCTAAATGGGTCAATTATAAATTGGGTTTGTTGAGCCGTCTCATTAGATGCCATGGAATCCACTTCGTATTTACAATATTAAGCAATCATGTAAAAAAGTTTTTAAAATTATAATTGAGTACTTAAATATTATACAATTTAACAAAAATATATTAGTTCTAATAATTATAAGATATATTATAAAAGTGGAGATGAGAGAAGGATTGAGAGTTAAAGGTTATTTGAGAAAACAATAGTATCAAAACAAAAACAAAAAAACAAGATTTCAAGGCAAGCAGCCCGTTGCAGTGGGCAGGAGCGGAGCTATAATTGAGTACTTATATAATATTGCTCGATTTAATTCTAACGACAGGCTTGACAGTAATGTCACGGCTGAAGCTCTCCACTTCGCAAGCCGTGATAATATTATATGACCGAACAATGACAGACTCTAAATCACAATAAAATCATAAATGAAACGTAGATTTAATCATTTAAGTCAAATATTGATATATTATCAACATATTAATAGAAAAAAAACTAAAAAGCATAGTATGCAAATATGGTGATTACAAATAACTACAATAGCAATTACAATAGCAGATATTTTAAATCACTTACTATATGAAAAAAATTAAAATCATTAAAATCAGGTCTCCATTTGATTTAATAATCAATTTATTTATTATGTGTAATAATAATTTGTGTTTTTTTTTTTCAGATCCAGATCCAGTGTGAGTGCCCCACACTGGGCCTGAGCTGGCTCCACCCGTGGCAGTGGGGATAACGTATTTATTTCAATGGAATATCAGAGTACAACAGTTCAAAATCCAACGGGAACAAAGCAAGTTTTACGGTGGATTTCCGGCTGTAAAAGTCGACTACTAGATGAATTACCGCAAGAATTTTCAGATTTATCCGGCAAACGAAGAGTGAGGTACGTCCATTTCCGGGACTAATTAGGCCCAAAGCCTAAACAACTGGAACAAAAAGGCATGTAGTCGTCTGCCCATTTTAAACTGCAGCAGCAGCAGCAGCAGCCTTCTTCGGAGGAGTTGCTTCTGTCACTGAAAGTAGATATGGGCAATTAAGTTGGTGAAGATTGCTCTGGCAATGGCAACGGCAGAATAATAATCCAACTAAAATCTAAAAGAGCATTGATGAATGAACTTAAAAGGGAATGAAATAATGTTTAGTGGCAATGAATCTATTCATGATGCTTAATTAACTCACCCCCACCAAGTCTACTTCCTCTTTTCACCATTTCAGTTTGTAGAAATGTATAAGCTAAATCCATCGTTTCAGTATTTGGAGCTTAGAAAAGAAAATATAGTCTGACTGATCTTGGTTACTGGAGAAGGCAGTCTTTGTTTCGGATTCGTTATGTAAAACAAGTCGATGCCATTATATATGATAGAACACAGCTAGAAATGACAAGGTATATTTTGTAGGCCAAGTAAAAAAACACGACGATCATTCTTCCGAAACTCGTGTGATCATAATCCAAGCCATAGCGACCGTCGAATCAGTTCACTGCAGCAGTTTTAGACCATTCGTGAAGTGAGCCAAAAACTCATCCATCTCAGACTTGGTCGCCACCAAACCGATCTCCACTCCGCCGCGCTCATCTCTGCTCTCCGACACCGAAATCGCTCCTGCCCACATTATCGACGGCACGTCCACCTTCACCGGCCTTCCCCACCCGAAATCCACGTGGTAAACTTTGAAACTTGGCGACCCCGCAACGGTCACCGGCCTCTGCAGCGCCATCGCCTGGTACTTCTCCGGCCACTTGTCTGCGTCCTTCAGCGGGTCTTCCTTAAATTGTTCGATGGCTTCCCCGATGAGTCGAGCCGCCGCCGCCACCCCATCTTCTCCTGTGAGGTCGACGGCCTTCGCATGGGGGAAGGTGCCGCCGATGCAGTTGCCGAAGTACTCCGCCGGCAGCGGGGGCTGAATCCGCTCCCTGCAGTTTCCGGGGAACGGCATGTGAGCAGTGGTGTCCGCGTTGTGCCCTCGCGCTTTGACGAGGGAAACCCACGCGTAAGCGTAGGTCGCCACGATGTTGGAGCAGCGGAAAGCGGAGCTGTGCACTTTGGAGGAAATCATCTCCTTTAGCTTCCGGAGATCGTCGGGGGTGAGCGTCACCGTGCCGATGACCGCGTCAGGCGGCGGGAATTGTACCATCGTAGACTCCATGTTTTGCGCGTAGGCGACAATGCTGCTAAATTTGGAGCACGCATCATTAGGATCCGGAACTGAGCTCCGATCGAAGGAGGGCGGCGCCGGCGCCTCCTCCACGCGTCCGGAAGCTCTACAAGCCCACGTCGACAAGAACCGGATGGAGCTTGAGCCGTCGCAGGCAGAGTGGTGGATGGAGACGGCCAAAGCCAAGCCTCTGTTTGGGAACAGAGTCACCTGCACGGCCATCACCGGCCGCCGGCCATCGTCAGTGGGCTTCGGCAGCTGGGCAATTAATGGTTTTATCCTGGTGTATTCGCGCGGGTTGCTTCTCGAGAGGTCGTCGAAGTCGCCGTCGTGCTCGGCGACGACGAAGGGAACAGAGTCGCCCTCGGCGTAGTAGAGCTCGAACTGGTTGTGGCTGCCAGGGGTAGGGCGGATCTTTCCGGTGAGGGGGTAGAAGTCTTGGAGGGCGAGGGAGAGGGAGGACTTGAGGGTGGAGAGGTGGGAATCGAAGAAGTGGGAGGTCGAGTAGGGGAAAGAGTAGAAGAAAACACGTTGCACCGGCCGGCGGAGAAACAGATTAAGTCGAAGAAGGTGAGGGGGAGGGAGGATTCCGGCACCGATCCCGGCGGAGGAGCAACGCAAAAGGTCTCGAGGACTCGGAATTCCGTTGTTACTGACATTTTAGAGATGGAATCGAAAATGAAGCTTTACTGATGAGCTGTTTGCCACTTCTCCATAGCGACGACATTATCATTTATAGCCGTTCTATTTTCTTTTTTTTAATCAGGTTTTTTTATTATTATTTATTGGATCTGCTGTTATAATTTTTTTTTTATCAGGTTTATTGTTATTATTGTTTTGTTTTAGATTTTGTTAATGAAATAATGTTTTTATTTTTGATAAAACAATTTTGTTTACGCGTCAGTTGCCGTATTTGACGGGAGACGGCGATGACTTCGATGCTAAATTTTCTCTGTCTTTATCACACTCAACAATTATTCAATTTTATCTTCTAGAGCATCCACAATCCCCTTCGAGAGCTTATGGTGGCGTCCATACTGCGTCAAAAATAAAAAATATATATATATTTCTTTATTATGTGATTTCTGCCCTTTTTCATAATATATTTTTCATCCTTCTTATTTATTTTATCTTACAAATAGTTAAATTTTTATAAATTTAAATCTAAAATCAATTTACTAAAAAATTAAAGAAACCAATTGAAAAAACTCAATTTAATAAATCAGCATATTTTTTTAAAACAAATATTAAATAAAAAATTAATTTAATAAAAAAATAAACTCGAAGACGAGTGGCTCCTTCTGGCAAAGCAAGCTCCCCCCTCCAAGTGCCACATCCTCAGTGGATGCTAGATAATAATTATTAACTTTTTTTCTCCAAGGAAAATAAAATGAAGACGGCAACTCGTGGATTATAAAAATGAAAACTTTTGTCATGTAATTTTGTCTGACTTTGACTAGGGAAAAACAACGACAGAAAGAAACGAGTCAAATAAGACGGCCAATGAATATATATATATATATATATTGTTAATATATTATAAAAATAATTTATTAATATATATATATATATATATATATATATATATATATATATATATGGTTTGTTTTCTCACTGCTATGCGGACGTCGATCAAAAATCATATCGATCAACCTTCTATCGCACGATTCCACAAGATATATATATATATATATATATATATATATATATTTCAAACATTTAATTTAACTAAAAATATAAAACTAAGTTATACATGTTTATTCTAGAAGCCATGGAATCTTCTTTATAATTAATCGGAAGTCAATGGTTGAGTCGATGCCCAATGCCATTAAATGAATCGTTCAACATAATTGACTATGAATAAAATCGTACTATTTTGACTGAATAGAAATATCTCATTAGTCACCCAAAAAAAAATTCTTCCTTTTGACTTTGACAAGGAGGTGGAGCCCTTTCTCCAATTACTTCAGAAAGTCAAAAATGGAATGTTAGCCCATTAGCTTGGGGTATACAGCCAACTGCTTTATAAGCAGGCCCAATAAATTGGGTATCTATCCCATTTTAAGCTGGCCCAATAATATGCGATGTGTAATATGCCTTACCAATTAACATATATTGTATGATTTAATTATTAATATTTCAAAAGAATAATAAAGTTGCAAGATCATATGAAAATCCTTGGGAAATAAACAAAAGATTAATTTATTCTAAATACAAGTAATTATTGCGAATTTACAGAAAGCATGGGAGATAGAATATGCAATATAGTCCGCGAAGAGTTTAGGAAACAGAAACTTAAGCTAATGAAAATATGAAAAACAGCACGAAGAAAAGCTGGCAGTGATAAAGCAAAAAACCGGAATTCCAAAAACAATGCAACACTGTATTCTTCCAATCAAAGCAAGACAAAAGTGACGTCTAAACTCAGTCTCAAACAAAAATGTTCCGAGAAGAATAGCAAGTAGTAAAGAAAACCTATTTCCTTTTGATTCAAAAGAAAAGCATGTAATTGTCTACCCATTTTAAACTGTAGATGCCGCAGCCTTCTTCCTAGGAGCTGCTTCTGTCCCTGAAAGTAGATATGGACAATTAAGTTGATGAGGATGAAACTGGCAATGGCAACAACAGAGTCATGATCTAACTGATATGTTAGAGTTTGTAAGGTGTAAATTTAGTCCCACATTGAGAAATACATGAGAAAATCATTGGTTTATAAGGAATTTCATATCTCCATTGGCATGAGGCTTTTTGGGAAGAGTCCAAGAGCAAAACCATGGGGGCTTAGGTCCAAAGTGGACAATATCATGTCATTGTGGAGATATCCTAATTCCTTTTGGTCCTAACAAATGGTATCAGAGCCAGGTTACTCATCCAGATCTAACCATGTGCGTTAAGCCTTAAATAAAGGATATGTGGACGCTCATCCAGATCTAATCATGTGCGTTAAGCCTTAAATAAAGGATATGTGGACGCTCATCCAGATCTAATCATGTGCGTTAAGCCTTAAATAAAGGATATGTGGGCTCCCGTGTCTTGATCAAGAGGACCAGTTCTAGTTGTGGCTAGGTGGTCCTAGTAGGTCAGGTGGACCGAAGGGTAGAAAGCCCTGGTGGATCAGACATCTAAATGGAAAGTGTTTCCATTTGTAGTGGGGGCATGTGGTCTTTAGTTTGAGGGGGGATTTGTTAGAGTTTGCAAGGTGCAAACTTAGTCCCACATTGAGAAACACATGGGAAGATCATTGGTTTATAAGGAATTTCATATTTCCATTAGCATGAGCCTTTTGAGGAGAGCCCAAGAGCAAAACCATGAGGGCTTAGGCCCAAAGTGGATAATATCATATCATTGTAGAGATATTCTAATTCCTTTTATTCCTTTTGGTCCTAACATGATATCTAAACGATCACTGATGAACGAACTTAAAGGGGAATAAAATTGTGTTTAATTGAAACGAATCTATTCCAAAACTGAGAAGAGTTTAATTTTCAGTGAAGCTTGTTCAAGATTAAACCAGAACAATGAATCAGTCATTACTAAAAATGATTTGCCAATAATTTCTATGCTTCAGCAGTTCAGTTCATTTTCTCTAAGTCATAGCCTCACAGGTGTTTCGACGGGCAACTCTGATCACATGGACTACGTATAAACACTTAGCAATCACATAAAACCTACAAGCATCTGGTAAATATGCATTAAGGAACTAGTTCAAGGCTTAAATCCTTTCTTGATTATAATCAATGCTTCTCAGTGAATTGGGCCTGCTATGCAAAGGATGTGAAAGCAATACCTTCTCTGAAATTGTTCTCGAACCTTCTAGGTACATACGGAGAAGATACCTGGTTCTTCCTGTACCAGTTGTCTTCTCCTTATCGCCTTCACACTCCAGTTGTCTGTTTCAAGAAGATAATTATCATTACAACGATAAAATTCAACATAACATAGGAGAACACAGTAAGAATCACTGAAAGATTTAAACGACATCTATCATTTGATGTGGAGTTAACATGTTTATGATGTCCATTTATTAAAAGCAAATGTTTCTATGTAGTATGTTGGCAAAATTAAATCCAGATGCTGTACTGCAAAAATCTAAAATAATAACAATAAAAATTCCTTTAGAAGGTTAATGATCGGAACTGATTGCATGCAATATATAAAGAAAAAAAACTACCTTTTCCACATATATCTACACAATATTAAACATTAATAGGAGAATTAACATTTCACTGCTACCACAAACGAAGATAAATGGTCAAGAAAGTACAAGCATCTCTATCAAGAAAAAAAACACATGCATTAATTAGCCATACAAGTAAAATATTGATCTCAAATAAAATAAAGAAGTGAGGGTTTTCATATCCAGATAAAGAGGATCAGACATCAAGTAAGAAGTCCTGGTCAACATCCAGACAAAGAAGTCCTAGTTGCGGCTATACAAGGAAATCCTAGTAGGTTGGTTGGACCAAGAGACAGAAAGACCTGGTGGGTCGAGGACCAGATGTCAAACAGATAGGCTTTCCTCTTTAGGGGAGGCCTTGTGGTCCTTCATTTGAGGGGGAGATTGTTCGGGTTGTAAGGTTTCAAATAAAGTCCCATACTGAAAACATATGAGAAAGATCATGGGCTTGTAAGGGAAAGATATCTCTATTATTATGAGATCTTTTTAGTAAAGTCAAAAAATAAAATCATGAGTGCTTAGGTCCAAAGTGGACAATATCATATCATTGTGGATATATCTAAATTCCTTTTGTCCTAAAGATCTGCAGATGCTATGAGCTGGGCTTTTCCGACATTCAATAAGATGTTCATGAATTAATCCTTCTAGTGAGGGAATCCATCAATGTGGTGTGATATACTTTGATCCTGCCTAGGTGATGAATGAACTACCGGTGAGTTGGCCTTAGGGTTGACCAAGTCGTCTATCTCCCAGGGACCGCGAAGGCTTGTGGAGAGATTTGCATAACCCATGGACTGCGGGGGCCTTGTGGAGAGATTTACCTAAGCTTGGAGAAAACCAACAAGGAAGAAGAGGGTTAGAATGATGACCGGGGTATTCCGGCTTAACCACTCCAAACGCTCAAGTAAGTCTACAATGGGGGAGAATGGAGAAGAAGAAAAGTAGATGTTCTTGTGCCCAAGATGGATACCCCCTACGTCTGCAAGGTCAAGCAACCTTTTATAAAGTTATAGTTGTAGTCACGAAGTATTCCGAGATCCACATTTACGTTACCCACGTTCTTTGAAATAAATAGCTGTGTTGCCCACCTCTTTGGATAAAATGACTACGTTTTTCATGTTCTTCAGGGGAAAATGACTGCGTTGTCCATATCTTTAGTGAGCAACAGCTCAACGTCTTGCCTGTTTGAAGTCAAACATACTGGTCGGATCTAGAAAACCCTGAGTCGAGGATCATCCAGAATCATGAATGACTTGGTGTCAGGTATCACCTGGAGTCGGGAATGGCCTAGAGTCGAATCACCAAGAGTCCTGGACGACTTAGAGTCTGAGAACGACCTTGAGTCGGAGATCACTCGGAGTCGGGGATGGTTTGGAGTCAGAGATCACCCAAAGTCAAAGACCGGCTTGGAGTCATAGATCACCCGGAGTTGGGGGCGATCTAGAAAAGGAGATCACCCGAGTCAAGGACAGCTTGGAGTTGGAGATCACCCAGAGTCGGGGATAGCCTGAGTCGGGGATAGCCTAGAGTCGGAGATCATACGGAGTCAAAGAGCGGCAATTTGTTGACTTTGATTACCACTTCAGTGGAACTATTGACTTTTTCTTAACCACTTAATACCCTTCGATATCTCCCGTATCATACTTCTTTTTCCTTTCAATTTATAGTAATTTATAAGCTAAATCCATCATTTTAGTAGTTGGAGCTTAGAAAAGAAAATATAGTTGACTTGTTCTTGGTTGCTTGAGGAGGCATTCTTTGTTCAGGATTCTTGTTATGTAGAACAGGTCGATGCGATATAATCGAAAATATATAGGGAGGAATCCTCACTGATATATGATAGAACACAAGATAAGGCATGTTTTGTAGTTGGAGAAATAAAAAGAACTGCGATCATTCTTCTGAAACTGTGTGATCTTAAATAGTGTGATCTTAATCCAAGCCATGGCGACTGTCGAATCAGTTCACTGCAGCAGTTTTAGACCATTTGAGAAGTGAGTCTCAAACTCATCCATCTCAGTCTTCGGCACCACCAAACCGATCTCCACTCCGCCGATCTCATCTCTGCTCTCCGACACCGAAATGGCTCCCGCCCACGTTATCGACGGCATGTCCACCTTCACTGGCCTTCCCCACCCAAAATCCACGTCGTAAACCTTGAAACCCGGCGATCCAGCAACGCTAAGCGGCCTCTGCAGCGCGATCGCCTGGTACTTCTCCGGCCACTTGTCTGCGTCCTTCAGCGGGTCTTCCTTAAACTGTTCAATAGCTTCTCCGATGAGTCGAGCCGCCGCCGCCACCCCATCTCCTCCCGCGAGGTCAAAGGCCTTCGCATGGGCGAAGTTACCGCCGAGGCAGTTGCCGAAGTACTCCGCCGGCAGCCGGGGCTGAATCCGCTCCCTGCAGTTTCCGGGGAACGCCAAGTGCGCAGTGGTGTCCGCGTTGTGCCCTCGCGCTTTGACGAGAGAAACCCACACGTAAGCGTAGGTCGCTACGATGTTGGAGCAACGGAAAGCGGAGCTGTTCACTTTGGAGGAAATCATCTCCTTTAGCTTCCGGAGGTCGTCGGCGGTGAGCGACACCGTGCCGATGACCGCGTCAGGCGGCGCGAATTGGACCATCATAGACTCCATGTTTTGCGCGTCGGCGACAAGGCTGCTGAAAAACTTGGAATACGCATCATTAGGATCCGGAACTGAGCTCCGATCGAAGGAGGGCGGCGCCGGAGCCGCCTTCTCGCGTCCGGAAGCTCTACAAGCCCACGACGACAGGAACCGCGTGGAGCTTGATCCGTCGCAGGCAGAGTGGTGGACGGTGACGGCCAAAGCCAAGCCTCTGTTTGGGAACATAGTCACCTGCACGGCCATCACCGGCCGCTTGCCATCTTCTGTCGGCTCCGGCAGCTGGGGAATCAATGGTTGTATCTTGGTGTATTCGCGTGGGTTGCTTCTCGAGAACTCATCAAAGTCGCCGTCATGCTCAGCGACGGCGAAGGGAACAGAGTCGCCCTCGGCGTAGTGGTGCTCGAACTGGCTGTGGCTGCCAGGAGTAAGGCGGATCTTTCCGGCGAGGGGGTAGAAGTCTTGGAGGGCGAGGGAGAGGGTGGACTTGAGGGTGGAGAGGTGGGAATCGATGAAGTGGGAGGTTGAGTAGGGGAAAGAGTAGAAGAAAACACGTTGCACCGGGCCGGCGTAGAGCCAGCCTATGTCGAAGAAGGTGAGGGGGAGAGAGGATTCCGGCACCGATCCCGGCGGAGGAGCGACGCGAGAGGTCTCGAGGACCCGGAATTCCGTTGGCACTGACGGCATTTTGGAGATGGAGTCGAAGATGAAGCTCGACTGGTGAGCTGGTGGCCACTTCTCCATGCCCGGGGCATTATCATTTATAGGTGAAGCAGCTGTTCCATTTTCTTTTTTATCAGATTTTTTATTATTGTTATAGTTTTCTTTTTTTAATCAGGGGAGTTATTATTATTGTTTTGTTTTAGGTTTTGTTAATGGAATAATGTTATTATTTTTTATTAAAAATTTTTATTATTATTTATTGGGTCTGCAGTTATAATTTTCTTTTTTTAATCAGGGTAGTTATTATTATTGTTTTGTTTTGTTTTAGATTTTGTTAATGAAATAATGTTATTATTATTTATTAAAAAATATTGTTTATTTCGTCAGTTACCGTATTTGACGGGAGACGGCGACAATGACTTCGATGCTAAATTATATCTTCGTCTTAAACACTCTCATCAATTATTCAATTTTATCTTCATTATCTTTTAACTTTAATATACTTTTTAAAAAGCGTTAATCTTATTAAATAATGTCGCTTATAAATAAAAGTAAAATTGATATAATTTTTAGTTTATAATATAAGACGGAAGATAATAATTATTAACTCTTTTTTTCTCCAAGGAGAATAAAGTGAAGACGGCACCTCGCGGATTATAAAAATGAAATATTTGGTCATGTAATTTTGTTTGACTGTGACTATGGAGAACAACGAAAGAAAGAAACGAGTCAAACAAAGACAGCCATTGAATAATATAATGAACCGTATATATAATAATATGCTTGTTAATATTATTATAACAAAAACTCATAAGTTTAATTAATATATATAAGATATTTATAATGTTCAAACATTAAATAAACTTCTATAGTCCTTTAGGAATATATAAATTTTTTAACATTTAATTTAACTAAAAATATAAAACTAAGCAATACATGTAGAATAATTTTATTCTAGAAGGCATGGAATCTGCTTTATAATTCATTGGAAGTCAATAGTTGACTAGATGCCAAGTACTACTAAATGGATCGGTCAAACGTAATTGACTATGAATAAGATCGTGCTACTTTGACTGAATAGAAAATATCTCATTTACTGCTTCATTTGACTTTGGGAAGGAGTGGAGCCCATTCTCCAATTTCTTACTTTGGACCAAGTCAAAAATGGAATGTTAGCTCAAGCTTGGGCTAAAGATATACAGCACAACTGGGTTGTAAAGCAGCCCAACAAATTAGGTTAGCTAAGAGTTTAGGAAACAGAAACTTGAGCTAATGAAAATATGAAAACAGCACGAAGAAAAGCAGGTAGTGATAAGGCAAATACCTCAATTTCAAAACAATATAACACTGTATTCTTCCAATCCAAGCAAGCCAAAAGTGACGTCTAAACTCAGTTTTAAACAAAAACGTTCTGAGAAGAATAGCGAGTGGTAAAGAAAACCCATTTCCTTTTGATTCAAGAGAAAAGCATGTAATTGTCTACCCATTTAAACTGCAGCCGCAGCAGCCTTCTTCCTTGGAGCTGCTTCTGTCCCTGAAAGTAGATATGGACAATTAAGTTGATGATGAATTAACGAACCATAATCTAACTAAAATCTAAGGGAGCACAGATGAATGAACTTAAAAGGGAATACAATTGTGTTTAATTGCAGTGAATCTATTACAAAACTGAGAAAAGTTTAATTTTCAGAAAAGCTTATTCAAGATTAAACCAGAACAATGAATCAGTCGTTACTAAAAATGATTTGCCAATAATTTCTATGCTTCAGCAGTTCAGTTCATTTTCTCTTAATCCATAGGTGTTTCAACAGGGAACTCTGATCACATGGACTACGTACTAACACTGAGCAAATCACATAAAACCTACAAGCGTCTGGTAAATATGCATCAAGGAACTAGTTCAAGGCTTAAATCCTTTCTTGATTCTAATCAATGCTTCCCAGTGAATTGGGCCTGTTATGCAAAGGATGTGAAAGCCGTACCTTCTCTGAAGTTGTTCTTGAACCTTCTAGGTACATGGCGAAGATACCTCATTCTTCCTGTACCAGTTGTCTTTCTCCTTATCGCTTTCACACTCCAGTTGTCTGTTTCAAGAAGATAATTATCATTACAACGATAAAATGCAACATAACATAGGAGAACACAGTAAGAATCACTGAAAGATTTAAAAGACATCTATCATTTGATGTGGTTGTAACCAATGTAATATTACTTGGTTACTACCAAGTAACCTTTGGTGCCTTTTACTTTGAGTTAACATGTTTAAACCATTTGAACAACATAACCAAAGGTTACTTGGTTGTAACCATTTGATGTGGAGTTAACATAGGAGTTAACATATTACTTGGTTGTAACCAATGTAATATGTTGGCAAAATCCAGATGCTGTACTGCAAAAACTAAAATAATAACAATAAAAATTCCTTTTAAAGGGTTATGTAAGTACTCCGGATAGTTTTGATGTGGTCAACTGAGTTAAATTAGGTTTGTTGATTTTTGATCCCTATGTCTAAGTGTGCAGGAGTTTAGGAGCACAAGAAGTCGAGCGGAAGACGCAGCAGATGAGAAGAATGACACGGAAAGAGAACCGACAGGCTCGATGCATCAAAAGGACGCGAAGTCAGCAAAAGAGTACACCGGTGGAGCGTGTAGTTTTGATGTGGTTAACTGAGTTAAATTAAGTCTTGTTGATTTTTGATCCCTATGTCTAAGTGTGCAGGAGTTTAGGAGCACAAGAAGTCGAGCGGAAGACGCAGCAGACGAGAAGATGATACGGAAAGAGAACCGACAGGCTCGATGCATCAAAAGGACGCAAAGTCAGCGAAAGAGAACACTGGTGGAGCGTGAAGAACGCGCGCGACGTCCGAGGCACGAGAAGCCGAGGAGAAGATTGCTCGAGGAGAAGGCCAGAGAAGGATTCAGGTGAGCCCAACTCCGGATGACTGGAGATCACCTAGGAGCACAGGAAGAAGGTTGGTCAACTGAAGCTTGACCAAAAACAAGCTTGCTGAAGCTTGTCTTCCCAGGCACCCGAGTGGATTCGGGCGCTCGGGCATACAAGCGCACGAGTCAAATCGGGCGATCGTATATACAAGCGCCCGTCTACATACGGGCGCCCAAGAATGGTTGAGCTTATCAACAACGGGTCGTTTTTCGACCGTTGCGACGTGGATAGGCATTGAACACTATGAAGTGCTGGTATTGCACTCATGCGCCCGTGATGTGCCATGTTAGCACGTCGATAAGATTTTCCAGGGGCTATAAATAGGTCTCTAAACTCAGAACTTTCAATCAATCAATTTTGTAACAACTTCTGAAATTAGTTCTTGAGTGTTCGCTGAGTTAGAATTCAGTAAGAGACTTCTCCGCCCGGACAAGGAGTTAACTTGGTGACTGAGCTTTCATCTGGCTTGGATTAGCAACCATCCTAGTTACAACCAAGTAACCTTTGCTGCCTTTTACTTTGAGTTCGTTATTTGTTTATGTTATTGATTTGGTTTTAATTAACTCTATCTTTGTTCAAAAAAAAACAAAAGATCTAGTTAACTTGAAGGGCTGTTAAACATTAATCGGAGAATTAACATTTCACTGTTATCACAAATGAAGGGAAATAGTCAACAAAGTACCAAGCATCTCTATCAAGAAAAAAAAACACATTAGACAATCACATAGGAAGAAAACTAGCACTTTATACATCTATTGGTTCTTTCGATTAAACTCGTTTTCTTAATGTCTCGATACTGGGTCACATTCTGAGAAGCAACGTCGGCAATTCAAGTTCAACAACACAGCTCCATTGGAAAGAGAATAATGTTCCGACAAACAAGATGGCATCGATTAAGTAGACCAATCCCCGAACTCGCGTGTTCCAATGAAAACGCCATCTTGTAGAACAATATAGCTAGAACCAAGTGCATTTGAAAACCCTCGCCCTTCATGGGTTTTCATGCGCAACAAAAGCATGGAAAATAATGAAAATATCAACAAAGTTGACTTCTTACACTTCCGAATCCGAGCAGCTGGGTAGCCGCAGGAGCCGCACCGGCTCTTCTGGAGGTGGAAGCTCCTGCGCCCACACCTCACGCACAGAGTGTGAGTCTTGTTCCTCCGCTTTCCGAAGCTTCCCGTGCCCTTCCCCTGCGACAAGGAAACGCCACCGCAAAGCGAGAAAGGGATCAAAGAGAGGGTCCTTCAAAGGAAATGAAAAGCTAGCCGATATGTATCAAGCAAGAACCGATGAATTCGAGAAAGCTACTGACCATGGCCCTTCTCGCAGCGTCGCGTTGCGGCGGAGAAAGAAAAGAAATGAAAAACCCCTAAATTAGAATACTGGTCTGACACTTAAATACCAAGCGGCAGCCCTAGATCGCAATTCCTCCTTAAGGAACATCGCATCGTAGCCGTTTCAATATAATATTCGTTTTAAAATCGATATCTTAATGGGAAATTTATTAGGCAAAAAATAATTGAAAGTCGTCAAAATATGACAGATATGGGACACTATTTAACCATTATTTTATAAATTTTAATTTGGTAACTTTTATTTAAGTTTATTAAATAAATTGTGGAACTAAGTTTATAGTTCATTTCAAAAAATATACGAGATAAGTTTCGCGTTTGATTTGAACATATTGTGAATTGTGATCAATAAGACATAAGTCGTGATCTCTATCAACCCAATTTGCAAAACTTCTTTAGTCAACTTGTCGCATCGAGTTTCATCACCTTGATTTTGTATGTTTTATGATATTAATTTATGTAATACAAGATCAATATAAAGACTTGACTTCATACCGTCACCAGCTTCAACAGACGCATACTAACACATAAATGGATGATTCATACTGTCTGAGGTTTTGCAGAGGCAGAGGTCTTCTTCCATGCCCTGTAATTCTTACTCTCCAGCATCTTCTCCACCTGTTCGAATTGCAAGCCTTTGGTTTCGGGAACAAGCAAGAAGATGAAGACGAAGGCGACGACAGAGACTCCACAGTACAAAAGGAATGTTGGAGCCGTGCCCAATGCCTCCGTCAAGCTTAGGAATGTCTGCGAGACGATCAGGTTAGAGACCCAATTGGCCACCGCTGCCAACCCGCCGCAGAGGCCTCGGAATCGCAGAGGGTAAATTTCCGAGTTGATGATCCATGGCACAGTACCCATGCCGGGGGAGTAAGAGATGATGTATGCTCCCAGGGCAATGAGAGCTAGCCATCCGAAGTTGCTCGGACAGCCTCGAGTGTACCATTCGCGACCGTCCGCGTGACAGGCATCTCGAACTGTGGCATCGGAGACGAGGCATGCTCCAGGAAGAAGCTGCAAAGAGATTCAACGTATACGTACATCACAATTAATGATTTCTAGCTAGCAGGATGAGAATAATTGAGAGAGACTTCTGATCAATGCTTACTTTGTTCCCAGCATGAGCACAGAAACCACACTCGGAAGTCGCTTTCACGCAATCCATACACTTCCATCTCATGCCTGAATCTGGCTTAAGATCAGGACATGTGAAATTGCCAAAATGTCGAGCTGCTTCTTCTTCGCCAACGGCTGGGGAGTGTGTGGCTGCTGCGAAGAACACGCCGGAAAGGCAGGCGAGACAGACCATGATTCCGATCAAACTCACAAGCAGTAGCTTTCTCCTCCCAGCTCTGTCGACGAAGTACATGCTGACGATGGATCCAATGGCGTTGAGTCCGGAGGTAATCAAAGAGAGTGCCAGAGCAGTACTGTTGGAAGCAAAGCCAGCCAACTGAACGATGGTGGGACTGTAATACATGACAGTATTGATTCCCACAAACTGCTGAGCGACCTGGCAAATGATGCCTGCGACAAGCCCTCTTCTGACAGCTACGCTACTCAAAGCTTTCCTTAACCTACCGAAGAAGCTATGCCCACCGATAGAACCTTCCTCGGCGATTTCAGCTTCGACGGATTGACGTAGAGCTTCAATTTCTCTGTCAACTTCATTGGCAGGGTATATCTTTCTCAAGATAACTGCAGCTTCCTCTTTCCTATCCTGGTAGATAACAAGAAGGTAAAGTTTGCACATAGAAGAAGAAAAAGAAAAGAAAAAAAATAGGGAAAATTGTAGTAAAAAATTAATACACAACCTTCCTATATAGCCATCTTGGCGACTCAGGAAGTGACCACATTAAGACAAATTGAACTACTGCTGGAATTCCTGCAACCCCAAGCATCCAGCGCCAAGTACCCGGTGCCTGAAAAACAGAAGTGAAATTTTATCTCTGCTGCAAGAGATCTTTACGTGTAACAGTTATCCCAGTCATATCAGAAATTCAGAATCCTATAGAACCTTGGTGAATGCTAAATTTATAAGGTAAGATACAAATTGTCCTCCTGTTATGAGTAGCCCGTTCATGCTCACGAGAGCGCCTCTGATTTTTGCGGGCGAAGCTTCAGAAATGTAAAGTGGAGATGTCATAGAAGCCATCCCGACCCCAAATCCCACAAAGATCCTCCCCAGTATTATGATTCCAGGAGTAGGTGCCAAAGCCATTACTAGAGCACCGACGAAGAATAGCAAATCAGCAAATATAATTGAAGGTCTTCTTCCGATTCGATCATTCAACCATCCACCAAATCCAGCACCGATAATAGCTCCAGCCACGGCCATGCTCACAATGGTTTCCTACACAACAATGGAACATATCTTAGTTATGTGAAATTGTATGTAAGAAACCAATATCAGTTGCCGACAATATTAATGAAGTTTACCTGCAACACAGTGCTCCTATCAACAGAGTTAAAGTCATCCCTAATGTAAAGAAGAGCTCCAGATATAACACCTACAATTAGCCATTATAACCAGGTCATTAACTAAAGATTCATAACAAATTTGCCATTGCTTATGGTATGAAGAAATTAAAACATAAGGAAAATAAGGAAACAAATTTGACTGGAAATGAACAGACTCACAGTATGTTACCTGTATCATAGCCAAAAAGCAAGCCACCTATGCCAGCAGAAAATGCAAGGCGAAGTATATATGGTTGCTTCCATGTCAAAGCTAAGCATTCACTAAACTCAGTTTTCTCTGGTTTGTGAATACCACCCTCCATTGCATATGAAAAATAATATTAAACTGTATGAGAAAAAACAAAAACATGGAATGATGCATATCAGGTGACGCCAAGCAGCAAGAAGAAAAATTAAGAAAAAAAAAGAATACCTAATGAAAATAAAGAGAAATGGGCAAACTTTGTTAATAACAGAGGATGAATCCTCAAAAATAATTAAATAGTTATTTATATATAATCTAAATCTTAAGACTAAAAAAAAAAGGAAACAAATCATAATACACGTAAAAGAAATTCTTCCAAAAAGGAAATTTCTTAACGGAAATCCTAACTGAAAGAAATGAATAAAACATGACTTGATATTAAAAATCCTAATTCATAAATACTTAAAATATCAAAAATATCCTAAATTTCATAAAATTAAAATTACTAAACATAACAAAAAGATATTCGGAGGCTCCAAAAAAAACCTAAACCGTATTTTTTGGACCGAAACTTAGCAATTATAGGTTTCCAGTAACAAACATAGATCTTTAAATTTTGCATGCATGAGTGCTAACAAAATTGGATTCCGAATCTCGAGTCAAAAATTATAATATTTTAAAATATAAAAAATCATATTAGATTGGTCATGCATCATCAGGTATGAAAAAATAATAATATTGTCCAGCATGTAGAACTAGATAGCTGATACAAACTCAGCCCAACTAAAAAAATGGCTGTGATTATCTTACACCTCGAAAACAAAGTCTGTCAGAATCAATCTGACACTTATGGAATGTTTGCTTCATAGAAATAACTATTATTCCATTCATGGCGATGGAATGGCTGTGCTTATACATGGTTCAAATAATAGTATCAGAATTCAAATTCATAATTTGTATTACTTTATATCCATTTCTCTCAACAAACCCAGTTATGGTTATTATGACCTATCAGATTTGTTATTTTTCAGAAGAACTCTTTATCTCCTATACAAATGAAAATGGAGTATATAATTCCCTTCCTTGAATCGAACTGCAGTAATCATATTCATGTAATTGTATTAAATTTCTAAAATAATCATTCTACTCTTAGTCAAATTGCATTCCACGAAACAAATGTAGTATTAATTTTTCAGAAATAAAAAAATAAATTGCTATTCAATAGTCATTGACCAAGTAAGTCTGACTACTCATCGAAAAATCATGCAATTTAAGATGATATGAAGCTGCCAAAAAAATATCAAAAAAATACCCGCATATTAAGGACTTTTTGACCTAAAAACTCAACTTTAATGAAGGCACCCATCATTTACTGATGGAACTACTTAAGAAGATAAACCTAGGAAAACCCCTTTATCACTTCCATTGAGGGGAAAAAAGAGAGAAACTTCTTATCTCATACCAGTTCTTTCAATTTTTATAGAACAAAGGACTATTGTCTACCGTACTCGAATTCACAAACAGACAAACGAGACATTATTTAGGGAAAAAATAATCATACCATTCAAACGATAAAATAATAATAAAAACTAAAAGTCCTATTATTATTATTATTATTTTTGAAAACTGGGTTGACCTAACCCTAGACAGAGCACCGAGTAATGGCGAAAAGGATGTTTTCTCCGAAATGAATGACGGCGGCCACCAGGGGGGGTGCAAAAAATCTCATTTACAACTATTAAGAAGCTACAGAATCGATAAAGCCGACAACGAATAACCGAAAAAAAAATCTCTACAAAGATGACAAAACCAATGCGATTAGACTAACCCAGTAAGTCGCCTTTCCCTCGCCGAGCCTTGTCTATTCTCTGGTTTTGGGTGAGTAATATTTGGATATCGATCTGATTTTATCACTAACCTCGACGACGAACAACAAAGCGTTTCTGCAACAGAAAAGTAGAAGAAGAACCTAAAAAGCACATTAAACAACGGAGATGAACCAAAAGAGGCAAGTGATTGAGATGGTTTAATGCGCTGCGCTGTCATGGATGGATACGGAACCAAAATCCATGTCCAGGTTCGCTTTGCGGTTGACAGAACAGCAAAATTAGCCGCAAATTAATGGCCATTAGCAAGACTTGGCGTTCGGCGATTGGTGGAAGATCCATTAATCAGGCAAGGTTTATGACGTGAAACCTTATCGAAACTCCAAACAATATCCATACAAAATGCAAGCAACGTCGATTAATAAATTTTATCCAATTACAATAATATATATATATATATATAATTTGTTGATTTCTCAAACTCACAGATATCAGTAATTAGTAATTAATTAGAGCAAAATCAATCTCCTGCAATAGTGGGAAAGGAGAATGATAAGAGTGGATAATTTAACAAAACGTGGATCCCATTGTTTTTTAAATTTGCTTATTTGTTGCGATTTCTCGTGATTATCGAACCGGTCCCACTATCCGATGCGTCTCCAGAAGCTTCCCGTCGCTGGCTGCGACATTTCCGCCCCGGGTCGACGGGCTTCTCGCATGTCCCACGGTCTTCACCAAATCGTTGCAGGATCTGGAAAAGCGATTCCGTTCTAAACAGAGGAGAGGCCGCCACGTCGTCTATGGTTTTGATCCCGTACTTTCTTTCGCTGACGTGGCAGTCGTTTAGCGGCCTTGTATATATTTTTTTTCTTGCAACCTCTTCGCCGCTGTGCGGAACCCCTAAATCTAATCATCCCTCCCCCGTCGTTGTCTTGGCTGTTGTTTGCTTAACGCCGCGGTTGGGTGGCCTTTCCCACAGGCATTCCTTCCTCTCTGCTTCCTCTGTTTCATTTTTCCTTTCTTATTTGTCGAGGTGTTTTTTCTTTTTTCTTTGGATCGGCGATCTTTATTTTTTGCGTGATCTTGTTCAAGGCTAATTTGAATCCGAGAGGAAAGGGTAGATCTTCGTGCGTATTTGCATTTATTTCTTTTTAATTTTTGTTTCTAGTTTGAATTTGATAGTTTTGCATAAGTCTTTGCTAACTAGCTTTATTCAATTGGAAAAATATCTTTTTTTTCTCCTTTAATCTGTCCATTTTTCTAGGGTTTGTTCATGACCGCCCAAGAACGAGGAGTATTAATAGTCATGTTTTTTTGTTGGTTTGCCTTTTTTTTGTGTGGAAGATATGGGCAACTGATGCGGCTCTTTCCTGCTTAATCCGTTCGTGATCTTAGGGTTTGTTGTTGATGTTCGAAGAATGTTTACCTTTTTTTGGTCAACTTCGTGGATTAGACGCTGTTAGAAATTTGATTTATTTTTCCCGTGCTTTAATCTGTTTATAATCCTAGTATTTGGTCGTGATTTTCTCTCTGTCTGAATCCGTAACAATGCCGACTTAATTATTTTTTGTCCTCAGGTTTTCTGGCGTTGAAAATTCAACCAAATTTGTCAGTCGTCTAGAATTATGGCAGAGGTAGAGAAATTTAATCGGGGCTACTCTAGGTTTTTCAGTAACCATTTTGTTTCTGTGTTTCATTTAATTTTTTGTTTTTGTACTGCAGGATGGGTTCAAGGTCAAGTTACACATCTATGATCTGAGCCAAGGACTTGCTA
Organism: Boesenbergia rotunda; assembly: GCA_024364735.1. NCBI lineage: Eukaryota > Viridiplantae > Streptophyta > Magnoliopsida > Zingiberales > Zingiberaceae > Boesenbergia > Boesenbergia rotunda. Next base: position 188,515 of record JAGFNQ010004268.1, on the reverse strand, counting down.
GGCAACTTTCAACGACATTTCTGGGAAAGGCCATCGAGGCTGTTTGGTAAGCGTTTCGCTCCCATTTTCATAGTTTACTAGTCTTGGAAATTCAATTGGGGCTATAGGGGGAAAAGGAAAATTAGAAATAATTTTCGTAAGCATTTCGCTCTCATTGATTCATCGTGGCTCGATGTTTTTTTTTATAACTGTGGCGAAGCAGGTTTGCATGTTGCGTCACGGGGTTAAAGTTTTGGCAGACATCCACTTCATGAGATATTGTGTATACCTGCTGATTCTTAAACCTCACATATAACATATCGATATTCAAGCTTGATATTTCCCTACATCTTTTCTTTCCATAGATATTTCCGTTCCCCATAACAAATTGGGCCTTAAGATTATCCAGTAGAAAAGATGGAGATCTGGAGGAAGAATGGGAGAAGAGGATGAGGGATTGCACACTTTTTTGAAATAGATGAGGGGGACAGCTGATCTTCATTATTTCCTTCTTTTTTTCCTTTCTCTGTTTTTCTCGACAAAGGTGAAATTGGTAAAATGGTAGGGTGGAAGACAATAAATGCTTTGTGCTACTTATTGAACAAACAGAAAATATATAGTTTTGGAAGTCAAAATCATACTAACCATGATTTATATTGCAAAAGATCTGGACAATCTCAATGAATCTTTTAGTTGTATAATCAGTTCAATTCTTGATGTTTTTTTGAATTTCTTGGGATCTTGCAATCTAAGAAAAATCCTATTGAGTTTTGAGACTGCGGGTTTTAGGACGTGTCAACATCTTCTTAATTGTGCACGTCAACCTGTTTATGAAGTTGAGTTGGTCAATATAAAATACTGCAACAATTTCTTGAATGAATTCACTAAGTGGTAATTACTCAAGTGAACTTATGGAATCAGAAACTCCTAGTACACACTAAACTTCTGGAAAAATGTGTAAGCTACCATGCTAGTTTAAGGTATTGTTTTTTACCACCTTGGTCACATTTTTTGTGGTGTGCTTAACAGGCATACCGGTCTTGTAGTATATGGAAAGGAGTATTACTTCTCAGGAGGCATTCAACAAGATCCAGCTGGAAGGACTCCGTATGGAACTCCGATGAGGGTTGTGGAGTTAGGCGTGACACATGTTCCTGAGGACGTATTTGAGTTGTACTTGCAGGAGATTAGTCCACGTTTCACAGCTGAAACTTACAACCTTCTCACCCACAACTGCAACAATTTCAGCAATGAGGTAGCACAGTTTCTCGTTGGTGCCACTATCCCAGACTACATTCTTCAATTACCTAATGAAGTGATGAACAGCCCAATGGGTGCACTATTATGTAAGCTCTTAATCTTATTTTCTTTTCCTTTTAGATTTGCTTTGCTATAATACAATGCCCAAGATTTGTCCTTTAAGGCTACCATATAAACATTAGAATGGAGGCCCCTCCTATCGTATTGCCTATGCCCTATAATTTACTGATGAATGTGTCTGAAACCAACTTTTACTAGTCATGTTGACAAGTACCTAGGATAGAAGTTTTTGGCCAAAGTTTTACTCTGGAAAATTGCATAGTCAAAAAGTTTGGTTGATTATGAACAAATAAATAGATCAGCATTAGTTGACTAGTCATACTGATTCCGGACCTGTTTTCTTTTTTATTTTCATTCATATCTTCAATAGAAAGCTCATACAATGATCATCATGTTTCAGATCCAATGCTCCAGCGACTAGAGACTACTCTCAAGTCTGGTGCTGTGCCTCAAACTCCTCAGTTTTATCCGCTCTCTGCTGCCCAGTCCAGTGCTGTGTCTCAAAATCCTCATTTCTATCCTGTCTCTGCTCCCGCCAGACCTGTCACGAGTGTTGCTACTTCAACCCTGACTAAGGCGGCCGTGAATGAGCAAACCGCCAAGAGTGTCGATTCAAAAACATCAACCGAGACATCTCAGAAAGGTAATGCAGAATCAGCTGCTGCAAAATCTGTGAAACAGCCCGAGGTGGGTGATCCTCTTGGTGAGGCTCGCAGCAGAGCCCAGGATGAGATTGCCAAGGAATTTGCCGCAATTATGGCAACCGGTACACTTCGGGCAAGTGAGGCTGCTGCCCTGGCAACCAGAAGGGTTATGGAACGACATGGGCGTTTAAATGCCTCAGTTCAGCAAGGATAAGTTTAATTACAATTAATTCATACCATTCTTAGGAAGCAGCCATGTAATTTGATCTTCACTCTTTCATGTCTCTGCTGGTACCTGTTAAGAGATTTAATATGCTTGATTCACTACTTTACAACTTAACTATATTTGCCTAATTATCTTGCTTAATATCTGTTCCTAATTACTAGTAAGTATAGCTAGTATGGACATTTGGGTTTTGTAACCATTCGACGTAGCAGTCTGCGTGCCGCCACTAGTCCAATCAGTGTGGATGTGCGCCAGTTCGGATCCTCTGTACCGAAATCTCTCTGTGCCTCTGTACCGAACGCAAAACGACAAAGAAAATCGCGTGCAACTCACGTGATTTCGCTCGCTCGCGTGAAGAAGTCGAACCGCGCGTCCCGCTCGCGATCAAAAACTCTGCTCTGCCCTAAATCCCGAGGAACCATCGGCTTCTCCTTCTCGATCCGTGCTTGATCGCGAGCTCCGGCCTTCTCCCCTCTCCCAACCCCGGCCTCAACGTTGGCGACATCGACGCTAGCAGAGGGACCTCCTTCTCGCTTCTCGTGCTTCGGCCTACCTTCATCGTGCTCCCGACTGCGTCCTCGCTGCCCAGTCTCCTTCTCGCCGACTGCGTCCCGCTCCGGCGAGTTCGCCGACTCTGTCCTGCTCTCCGGCGAATCTCCTCGCCCGACCCCAGTCCCGCTGCCCAGTCTCCTGCTCGCCGCTGCCCAGGAACAAAGGTCGGATCTTTGTTACCTCACTTCCCTTGTCGACGAAGAGATGCGTCCCTTCCTTTTGGTGAAATCATTTTTCCATTTCTCGGTCCAGGATTCTTTAAGCAAACAAATACAATTTCTGAATATTTATCTGCCTTTGAGTGCCTAGTTTTGCAATTTAATAGCGGAACCAAAAATTTGCTCTCTTATCATTCGGAGAAAGTTGCTCCATTTTCCCCTAGTAATCCTTCATCTCTTATGCAATTGTGCAGGGAAAACTACCTTTGTGAAGAGGCACCTTACTGGTGAATTTGAGAAGAAATATGAACGTAAGTGTTAGGGAGAAACTAAGTCGTAAAATACTGGCATTTGGATAATTGCAGCCACTATGGAGTTGAGGTTCATCCATTGGATTTCTTCACAAACTGTGGGAAGATCCAGTTTTATTGCTGGGATACAGCTGGGCAAGAGAAGTTTGGTGGTCTCAGGGATGGATATTAGTAAGCCATTGTTTGTTCATTTTTTTAGTTTCAGCATATAGTTCCATTTTCTTCAATGAAATTCATACGAAAGTGCTTGCCTTCCTTGTTTGCTTGCTAATAGAAAATGTCATATTGCATTGTCAGTAAACTTTTGGGGTGATAGTAAATACTGAACTAACTAAATTATGCCTAATGTTGGTTGACAGCATCCATGGCCAGTGTGTCATCCTCATGTTTGATGTCACTGCCAGGCTAACATACAAAAATGTTCCGTTTCAGACCTTCAATTGTCCTATCTGTTATGTTTCCAGGGTCTGTGAAAACATTCCAATTGTTCTATGTGGCAACAAGGTTGATGTGAAGAGCAGGCAGGTCAAGGGAAAGCAAGTTACATTCCATAGAAAGAAGAACCCCCAATACTATGAGATTTCTGCAAAGAGCAATTACAACTTTGAGAAGCCCTTCCTTTATCTTGCTCGGAAACTGGCAGGGTAAGATGAACACAAATTGTAGATTTAAAAATATTATTGCTTTTGTCTTTACAAGGTAAATCTGTTGACTACAATCTTAGGGATCCCAATCTTCACTTTGTTGAATCACCTGCTCTTGCACCTCCTGAAGTCCATATTGATCTGATTTCACAGCAACAGTAAGCTAATCTTAACACTTTATGTATTTGTACATAAACTATCGTAGGATTAAGGCATGCTCTGTTAATAAATATGTTCCTCCTTAGTAGTCATCTGGGCAATGCGTGGATGGCTTTGCCTGGCTGTCGCCTTCCTACTGCCATTAAATCTGTAGCTCAACTGCCTTAGTGCCATTTACATACGACTTGCGATTTTCACTTTTCAGGCATGAAGCAGAGTTGGCTCAAGCTGCTGCTCAACCCCTTCCAGATGACGATGATGATGTTTTTGACTAAACTGCCGTTCGTTCAAGTCTGTATTCTGCAAGATGTTGAAAAGTGTCATGTTTCGCTTGTATCTGCCTTGTGTTTTTGAACAACTTGAGTTTGATCTCTCTTCTAGATGAGATTATGATATCTTTTCAGAAATTAATTTCGTTTGGCCAGTTTATGGATTTTGCCTGTGTATCAAATATGCAGATGGAACTTGCTTACTAGACTGGATGCATGTATCGACATTTCACTTAAGGCCTTAATTGATTTATATAAAGGCTTGATATATTTTTTCTGCTACATAGTAAAAAAACACAATGATAAAACATACAAGACACCAGAACTTCAACTCTAATGAAGCATTATTGTCAGGTTTAGAACATCAAATACTACACTGAAATAACTACAAGGAAACTACCTTTCAGGCATTCCTCAAAGGGAATAGCAAAAATACGTCTATTTTGAACTTTGGAAATCAATCTAAAAAAATTGATCAGAATATACAATAATAGTCTAGTAAAAGTCTTGCTGCAGATAAAATAAAAAGATTTAGTTTTGAAGCCTTGAAGGGCTACCGCGGAATACATCACTTTAACTGACAGAACATAATCTACACGCATCAAAGAATCCCTGCTAGCGATCACCTAATGGTGGACATCCAGCAGCCAAAGGTAAAGCCAGGTTTTCAACGGTCCTGAATGTTCTTGGGACCATCTTGTCAACCTAAAGAGTACCATCTAAATGATCACACTCGAGTTGTAGAATGCGTGCCTGCCAACCACTAGCATCGATCTTTATGGGTTGTCCTTCGCGATCAAGACCCATAACTTCAACCTCAAGGTAGCGCTCAACCAATGATCTGAATCCATCAACGCTGAAATGGAAGGGAATGATATAGTTTGATACATGCAGCAGAAATCTAAGTGTCAAGTTAAATGCATCTGAGCACATACATCCGCAAAAATCTAAGTGTCAAGTTAAATGCATCCAAGTTTGAAATTTTAACCTTTTAGAAGTTATATATCATGAGAAGTAAATATAGGATCACTGGTAGTAGTTACAAACCTAGACTAATATTTTCTTTCATTTGTAAACTATATAGAACTTCAGCAAAATGCATTTCAAAACCATAAGGCCTGAGACTACCTATTGGAAACCAAATGAGTTTAACAAGCATCATAAATCGCCAAAAGATTATCTGAATTTGTTAGATAAACAAGAATATAAACTATGAAATTTCAGTATCATCATTGAAGTGGATTAAAGAAGATAAGTATCACCTTTTTCAGAAAGATGAGGGTGTGACAGATTGGACAATTAAGAGTTTGGCTGATTGGAGAGTTAAGAGAGATCCGCAAGAATACATGTGTGTTGTATATTCATATAGAAATAGATGTTGATATGGTGATATGGTCATTCTATAGTGACAACCATATTGTGATAATAGAGTCAACACAGATATGATGCTATTTTAAGCAGGGACTAGAGACTGACCCTAGAACCAAAATAGAAATTAAAGCTACAGATAACAACTACAAACTAATCATCTTTTGATCAATTCCCCGCTTATTTTGGTGATCTCAGTCATTCATTAATGGAACGTTTTGTGTAAACAAACATTTTCAATTAAAATAATAAAAACATCAGTCAAAAGACAAAAGAAAGGGAAAAGAAAAACAGCAAAATAAGAAACCCATATATGGGCTGAATTTATGTCTAAACAAATGAATTAAATCAATAAATAAAAGTAGTTGAGCGTCATTTTGATGTGTTTTTTGGTCGTCCATATGATTGAATGAGATAGATCAAAAGCATGATTAACCAATCAGTCAATTTGCTTGTTGGAGACCACCATCAGTCCAACTACAAAGATCTTAAAAGCTGTTAAAGGTGGCAATTGAGATAATGAAGAAGTGTGCAGATGAAAGAGAGTATATCAAAATTTTGACAGAATAGAAAAGGATGTCTTGCTGTATTATTAGTTAAATAATGAACAATTTACCTCAAACATCCTTCAAAAAACAATGCGGTCTTGTCGTTCTTGTTTTTAAGCTTTGGGTTGATAATAATCTGTCTGATGAGAACTGATGAGTTATGGACAATTGATCAGAAAGTAAAAAAAAAAGAAACATAAGAGGATCAAATTCTTCTTGTTAATACCAGAAGATCAAAAGGGCGACGGTCTTGAGCTTTAATTTCATTCTTAGGAGCATAACTAATGTACTCTTCAGTATCTTCAAGAACAATAATCTGCTAACAAGAATATATGTACGATTCAGTTCTGATGCCAATGCTAATAAGCATATTGAGCTACAAATAAGAGCGGGGTAGGAATCTCTCATACGCACTTCTTTCTTTTTCAGACAAAAAAAACATTGTCCGTGATGGAAATGTCTGCACTTGTCAATAAAAGATAGGTTATACACATTCCACCTAGCAATTTCTGAAGGTTTTATCTCTTAGGAAGATCATGGCAAGGCACTACATGGGTAGACGCTAAAGTTGGGAGATTCAAGTTGTTTATGAGGAAATGGCCATGGCCAAACAAAATATCAAAGCAGAAACAATAGCGAATAACTTCCAAATGGGTGGTAATACACCTATTTTGGCCTGAGAAATCGGAGCATAAGTCCAATCTACCTCTTACGAAAACCAAATTACCCAAATCCTGGAAATAGAAAAAGTGAGAACTTAAGTTTCCGAATAAACAAATATCAAGTAGCTACTTTGAGGGCAAACGCTCTGCAATTTCACATTGGCTACAATTTGACCGAGAAATGGAAAAATGATTTCACCAAAAGGAAGGGACGCATCTCTTCGTCGACAAGGGAAGTGAGGTAACAAAGATCCGACCTTTGTTCCTGGGCAGCGGCGAGCAGGAGACTGGGCAGCGGGACTGTGGTCGGGCGAGGAGATTCGCCGGAGAGCAGGACAGAGTCGGCGAACTCGCCGGAGCGGGACGCAGTCGGCGAGAAGGAGACTGGGCAGCGAGGACGCAGTCGGGAGCACGATGAAGGTAGGCCGAAGCACGAGAAGCGAGAAGGAGGTCCCTCTGCTAGCGTCGACGTCGAGGCCGGGGCTGGGAGAGGGGAGAAGGCCGGAGCTCGCGATCAAGCACGGATCGAGAAGGAGAAGCCGATGGTTCCTCGGGATTTAGGGCAGAGAAGAATTTTTGATCGCGAGCGGGACGCGCGGTTCGATTTTCTTTGTCGTGCGTTCGGTACAGAGGCACAGAGAATTTTCGGTACAGAGAACTGAGTTCGGATTCTCTGTACCGAAAACTCTCTGTGGATTCACTGGTCAGCGAGAAAAGGAAAAAGCCTCGTGGATTCTTCTCATGTGGATGGTTACGTTGGCTTTTACTTGTTAATGAATTTCACGTCATTGATGGTCGTCCAGCTCGTTTACGGCTAACAATATTAGATACGGTAATTTACCAAAGGACATATCCAATTATTCGTAATTATCGAAAGGAGTACCATAGTTTCTATTATACTAAAAGGCACATCCTATATAGTGAAGTTACTTTTATACCCCTCCCGCCAAAGAATGACTTTATCAAACACAGTTTCGAGACAACCGAACTACTTTATCAATAAAATATTAATTTGTGGTTCGGATGGGTAGCAGTCGAATTTTTCTCAGCCAATATATATATGTGAAATGATTTGCACAAGTCAAATGATCACGAATGTACGTATATATTGCTTCCTTGCACAACTCGATTCATCACCAAAGCACCTGAGGAAAATAGGTTGTCGAAGGAGAAAAAGGAAGCAACAAAATATGTTGTCGAAGGAGAAAAAGGAAGCAACAGATTGGTAACTAAGAGAAATAGGAATGTACGTATAATTGTCATCTTTGATATGGTATCAGATATAGTTTTAATCAAGTTAAACTCTTTGTACTATTTTTATTTTGGAGGAGGCTTAGGGTGATATGCATTACATGATATCAGGGCCTGAGAGTGCATGATGTCATTAGATTTCAGGCAATAGGAGAGGCTGAAAAATTTTGTTTCAGGCCCTCGGAGGGACTGAAATAAAAGAAATTCAGGCCCTCCCAGGACCTGGCCTGAATTTATTTTATTTCAGGTCCAGGGAGGGGCTGAAATCAAATGATTTCAGGCCCTCCCTGGGCCTGAAATGTAATGAGGTGTGCCCGGAGTAGGCCTGAAAGGAAATGATTTCAGGCCCTGCCTGGGCCTGAAATAATTTTATTTCAGGCCCTGGTAGGGCCTGAAATCAAATCCCTGGGCCTGAATCAAATGATTTCAGGCCCTCAGGGGCTCCTAGGGCCTTTATTATCAATTTCAAAGTTTGATAAAGTTAATTGTAATTTTTTTCAGGGATGATAATGTTGTTGACGAAATTCTCTCTGAGATATGGAATACTCTTGATGATAATGTGGCTACGGGGAAAGGATTAGAAATAACTAGTAATAATATTCCATTATCTTCCCAGTATGGTGATAATAGCATTACAAGGAATTTGGCAATTGATCTAAATGAAGAAGCAAATAATTTAGAAGATGAGGGTTTGAATTCTTCTACAAGAGTAGTTGAAATCTTTCAGCCAACCTGGAGTGGGGAGGAAGAAATTGAAATCCGGAATGCAGAAAAATTTGTACCCAGTACAAGTGTACTAGAATTCCAAGCTGATGATATGCAGATTGAGCAATATGAATTCCCCCCAGATCAGTACAGTGACCTAGAGGAGGAGTTTCCATTAGTTGAAGATCCATATATTTTGAATTCTCGATTGCTTGCTGGGCCAATTCGAGAGCTAGAGGCAAGAGATGAGCATGAATTTTTTGTGGGGCGGATATTTCCATCTAGAGAAGAATTCAAGAATGCACTTGTTAAACATGCGATGGTTAAGCATATGAGATATAACCCAGTTGACACCCGGAAAAACAGAGTTAAAGCAGTGTGTTTTAACCAACCATGTACATGGAGAGTAGTAGGAAGGGGGAAGTAGAGTTCACTGTTACAAAATATATAAAGGAACACCAATGTCGAAGTGTTAGGGAAAGTGCTGATCATCATGCATGCTCTTCATCATTTGTTGCTTCTTTTGTTGAAGAACAATTTTTTCATAATAAACAATACAAACCAAGTATGATTATTTCAGATATTAAAGCTAGATTTGGAGTGACGATATCATACAGAAAAGCATACATAGCTAGGGAGAAAGCATTGAAAAGGTTCTTGGAGATTATGATGAGGCATACAGAGATCTCCCACAATATCTGCGTGAGTTAAGAGCTAGAGATCCTGAAACTTATGTGGCACTATGCACGAATGGTGACAATCAGTTCCAGAGGTGTTTTTGGGCTTTTGGTGCTTGCCGAAGGGTGTTCAGGTCTTATTTGCGTAGACTTATCGGAATTGATGCGACACACCTAAGAGGAAAGTATCCAGGAGTATTGTTGATTGCAACGGCGATTGATGGTAATGACAATGTTCTCCCAGTTGCCTTTGCAATAGCTGAAGTAGAATGTGGGTCTGCTTGGGAGTGGTTTTTGGATCATACAAAGAGGTTCTTTGCTGTTGATGATCACTCACTCACCATAGTATCAGATAGACATCGGGGCATTATATCAGCAGTCAGAAAAGTATTCACAAACGCGCATCATGCTTTTTGTTGCCACCACATGTCTTGTAATATGGTAACTGATACTGGAAGTAGAGCTGGTGTAGGTTTGTTTTGGGCAGCAGCACGAGCCAACACAACACTCCAATATGATATGATAATGCAGACAATGCTCGAAAAACATCCAGATGCTCATAAGTGGCTTCAGAACATTGACCCTAAAAGGTGGGCAAATGCACACTTTACTGGGAGAAGGTACAGAATGCTTACCACGAATTGTGTGGAGAGCTTGAATGCTTTGTTTAAATCTACACGTGAGCTTCCCATAAATAGGTTAATTGATAATACAAGAAGAAAGGTAGCTCAATGGTTCTATAACCGTAGAGAGGAAGTTTCCAAATGGCATGTTGCTTTGACACCTCATGCTACAAAAGAAATGGAATCAAGGAGAGAGAAAGCTAGAGATTATAAGATTCACCCTTACTCTCAATCAGAAATGGAGGTAGAAACATGGGGCACTTCATACATTGTTGATTTGGAAAAAAACTTTTGTTATTGTAGGGAGTTTCAAATTTCAGGACTCCCTTGCTCACATGCTATAGCTGTAATAGTTCACAGGAATATCGATACAATCCGATATTGTGAGTATTATTTTTATTCTGAAACTTGGAAGTGGGTTTACATGGATCGTATTTACCCTTGTAGAAGCAAGCAATTTTGGCCTAGTGGAGTAAACAACATTATAGTTCGATGTCCCCGTAGCCTTGTGCAGCCTGGTAGACGAAAGAAGGCACGGATTGAGTCAAGACACAATGGCAAGGTGAAACTTAAATGCAGCCGGTGCAAACAACTTGGCCATAATAAAAGGACATGTAGAATGCCGCCAGCCCCAAGGTCTTGAGTTAATTGGTTTATGAATTGCAGAAATTTTCTGATGGAAGTGTTTATTTTGTAAGGAGGATAACTGAATGTATAGTATTCTTTAAAAAAACTAGTTGTTAATGTTGTGACTTATAGAAGTATTTCAATATTATGATACATTTTACCTTGTGTTATAAGCAGAATATATCAGAATCGAAGTCGTATCATTTGTAAACCCAAAATAATGTTATTTCAGGAACTTGAAGTCCTGAAGTCCTGTGTTTTCTGAAAATCTGTTGTTTAACCCCCTCTGATTTTTGCTTTGTTAAATGAGTGTTGTGTGCCAACTGATACTGTATCAACACAGTTTTAGATAATAATTAGGACTTTGTTTGGAGACGAAAAATAGCATATCCTAGCTAAAATACCAATAATTAGGTAAAGTCTGAGAACTGATAATGAGGTTTGAAAAATCCAAATATGCTAGGTCCATCATACAAACCTCCTGATGTGCCAAATTCTGATAATATGAGGTTTTGATGTGAATGGAATTCAATTGTGGTGTGCAATGTGTATTTAGGTACTCTCCTTCTTGTTTATCTTTTAAAAATGTGGTCACAACATGTTCATTTATTTAAAAGATTGGCGTATAAAAATTTAATCATACTGTAAATAATTTTTTTGCAACCAGAGGCGTGGGCTTGAAACAATATGTTTCAGGCCCAGCTTGGGCCTGAAATGATAGCATTTCAGGCCCAGTGTGGGCCTGAAATAACTCATTTCAGGCCCAAGCTGGGCCTGAAATAATGTCATTTCAGTCCCAGATAGGGCCTGAAATAATATCATTTCAGGCCCTTCTTGGGCCTGAAATACTAGCATTTCAGGCCCAGTTTGGGCCTGAAATAAATCATTTCAGGCCCCCTCTGGGCCTGAAATAATGTCATTTCAGGCCCACCGTGGGCCTGAAATCAAAATAGTTCCCTAAAAAATTACTGATGTAATTGACAACAATTACAGTTTAAAGATTAGATATTACAAAAAAACCATGGATCGAAAGAAATGCTCCATTGATTTCAATATCAATTACATACATTATAACTACAAATATACACACTTACATATATGGATTGTAGCAACAAAAAAAAAATTACAGATTTAGAGGACAGAACTTGTCTCTCATTATTTTGTATCCCAACTGAAAACGATAAGGGTTCATTTGTTTTTGACTATTTTTGGTAGATCGTTGAAAGACCATACTTTCAGCAAACAGCATGATGAAGAAAGCACAATCCAACCTGAAACAAGCATTATGAGTCAGTGTTGTTAGCATATAAATTAAAGATGTGACAGAATATTCTATATTTACCTACAAGATGTGACAGAATACATCATTTGACACACAACAGGGCAGCAACTAGCACACAACAGTGCATTGTCAGTTATTATATCTGACCGTATCACTTGGTACACAACAGTGCAGCAACTGGATTTGAATAAACATCACTCAATTGTTTTGTTTTTGTTAACAATATATTATATAGAATAACAACATCTACATAATCATAACAACATCGACATAATGAGATTTTTCCATACAAATGGAGGTCAATCGACAGCAATGGATTTTTACATCACCAATATAGCATTCAGATTATCTCAAGTTTTACAAAACATGTCCCTCAGAATATTAACTGTCAGCTCAAATCTGATTCTACTCATGTCTCCTTGTTTGAAATCCATCTTCACATCGAACTAGTTGTTAATGTTGTGACTTATAGAAGTATTTCAATATTATGATACATTTTACCTTGTGTTATAAGCAGAATATATCAGAATTGAAGTCGTATCATTTGTAAACCCAAAATAATGTTATTTCAGGAACTTGAAGTCCTGTGTTTTTTAAAAATCTGTTGTTTAACCCCCTCTGATTTTTGTTTTGTTAAATCATTGTTGTGTGACAACTGATACTGTATCAACACAGTTTTAGATAATAATTAGGACTTTGTTTGGAGACGAAAAATAGCATATCCTAAGCTAAAATACCAATAATTAGGTAAAGTCTGAGAACTGATAATGAGGTTTGAAAAATCCAAATATGCTAGGTCCATCATACAAACCTCCTGATGTGCCAAATTCTGATAATATGAGGTTTTGATGTGAATGGAATTTAATTGTGGTGTGCAATATGTATTTAGGTACTCTCCTTCTTGTTTATCTTATAAAAATGTGGTCACAACATGTTCATTTATTTAAAAGATTGACGTATAAAAATTTAATCATACTATGGAAATAATTTTTTTTGCAACCAGAGGCGTGGGCCTGAAATGATAGCATTTCAGGCCCAGTGTGGGTCTGAAATAACTCATTTCAGGCCCAAGCGGGGCCTGAAATAACTCATTTCAGTCCCAGATAGGGCCTGAAATAATATCATTTCAGGCCCTTCTTGGGCCTGAAATACTAGCATTTCAGGCCCAGTGTGGGCCTGAAATAAATCATTTCAGGCCCCCTCTGGGCCTGAAATATTGTCATTTCAGGCCCACCGCGGGCCTGAAATCAAAATACTTCCCTAAAAAATTATTGATGTAATTTACAACAATTACAGTTTAAAGATTAGAGATTACAAAAAAACCATGGATCGAAAGAAATGCTCCATTGATTTCAATATCAATTACATACATTATAACTACAAATATACAATGTTTGTCATTACACTTACATATATGGATTGTAGCAACAAAACAAAAAATTACAGAGTTTGCTTCCAGAACTTGTCTCTCATTATTTTGTATCCCACCTGAAAACGATAAGGTTTCATTTGTTTTTGGCTAAAATTGGTAGAGCGTTGAAAGACCAAACTTTCAGCAAATCGCATGATGAAGAAAGCACAATCCAACCTGAAACAAGCATTATGAGTCAGTGTTGTTAGCATATAAATTCAAGCATGAAAGATTAGGTAGTGTTAAACCAAAATACAAAAAATATTAGCTTACGATCTGCTTTGGGTGGGTCCTTGTACTACAATTTGATTAAACTCTTTCCCCGATATTTCTGGCAAACCTTTATTCCAATTCAAATAATATGACCAGTTCAAATTTTTGAAAAACGCCACCTACATAGAAATTACATTAGTCAAAATTCTAGCTCATCACATAGTTTTTGTAAACGTTTATATATCAAATAGAAAACTTACAGTAACTTCACTATATAGGATGCGCCCTTTGGTATAATAGAAACCATGGTACTCCTTTCGGTAATTATGAATAGTTGGATACGTCCTTTGATAAATTGCCGTATTAGATATGATCTGACTCAACTAAAAACAATATTCAAGCTAAGAATAATACCTAGAGGCAGTGCAAGCCGCACTCAAATAGACAAAATACCACCTTACCAGAAACAAACAAAAGCTTCTCTGCTAGACACGAACATGTTTTTTCTGTAAAATTTATTAAACTTACTACTGTACATTTGATAAATTTGAAATAAGAACTCCCGACCCATGATGCTTTGCTTTCCGCAAGGGTTTAAAGAATAAGTTGTACTTGAGCTACAACTCTAAGCAATCAACAGTCGCAGTGAGACACAGAATTGCTGAAACAGCCAGTTTTAGGCTCAGTTTTTCGTACGCCGGCATCGTGAATTGACCTCATGTCGAGGGACGCTATAAGCACCCTGTCCATCATATTTATTTGAGGAGCTTCAAGGATTGCCTTGGGCGGCGACAAGGCCCATTGCATTGCCCAAATAGCAAGTGGCCGCATGTAGATCAGCGAACGGTAGTGACCGTCTGTCGTCCATCCTTCGGGAGTTTGAAACCAGTACCTGCATGATCACCTGAATCATAAATAAATTTGTCATAAGATGAATGCATGCTACAAGGATCGGACTTACCCATATCCTTCCTCCGACCAGCCTGCCATGAAAATTCCTTCAGCAGTTGCAAAAGCTTGATGCTCCATTCCGTGAAGAAGCATGGTGGCTGCCAAGCTATACGTCACGCCGGTCCATATTTCACGCGACTGCATGCAGGAGTCGTCGACCTTTCCGTTCGGTTTCATTCCATTGACTGCTCCCATGCGACCTCCCCCCACCTTCATCACGTTAAACTCGAATATCTTCTGCAGAGTGAGTCTGATATTAACCTCGTCGAAAAGTGGGGGCAGCCCCGAAGAAGCAGCATACCACTGACCGGCCAGTTGATCGGCCTGTATCGAACGGCTGTTGCCGCTGCTTCCACTGTCATAGTTGAAGTAGGAACCATTCCACAACTTTGCTTCGAACACCGGTTTGGCTTTCAGAAATTTGATCTTACATTTTTCAGCGAAAGCATGGTCTCCTAGCCGTTGCGCCATTGCTGCTCCAGCTTGAAGAGCAGCCAGCCAGAGACAACCGCAATAAGCACTGACACCGAGTACAGTCCACGCATCATACGTCTGATCTGGGAACCCATCGTTCTCGATCAGGCCGTCGCCGTCGCGATCAAACTGTTCCATGTAATCGATGGCGGCGCAAACTGCGGGCCACACGTCCCTTCCAAAAGACATGTCGCCTGTCGCAGCAAAATCCCTGTACACCTGGAGCACGAACTTTGAATTGAGATCCTTCCATTTACTAGTGTCGTGGATATTGTAGGCGTTCATCTCGTTCCATGGATCGTGCGTTCCTAAATCATGAGGAACTGCACCTCTCACCTTGCGAAGTCCCCAGGCACCATCAGCTAGAAACTTGACTTTCCCTCTGTCCTCATGCAACACAGCCCTAGCGAAATCTCGTTGAATTGTCAACTCTATCTTCGGGAAGAGATCCAGAAGAGCGAATGATGCGTAAAAGTGCACGTCGTACGTGCACCACATGATGTACTCTACTCCTTCCAAGTAGAGAAATCTCCCAACATTTTCTGGGTTATGCTGTTCTTGCAGGGCATAGTCGGATTCAGCAGCCTCACTATTGTCACGAGGTGCCATATTTGGTAATACTGAAGTTGGGGATAGAATTCTCTCATTCATCGACTCGTTTTCTGTAAAAGTCTGCTTCACAAATTTCTGATCTCTGCTTTTCACAGATTTGTTGTGACTGGAGCCGTAATTTGCTCTCTCCTCGATCCTTGGGGGTTCACCATCTGCATTACGTTGATTAGTCCTAAAACAAATGAGGCAATGAAGCGAGAAAGAACGCAGCAACCAACAATTATGATTTACCCGTCCAGACAGTGCCACCCGCAACAAGAAAATAGAGCTCATTAAAAAGGGTGAACTTATACCTGCAACAAACAACCTTGTTGATTTGATACATGAAAACTGGACGAAGATGTTTTAAAACCATAGTGTATGAAATTACCATTCAGGAAGCTTTTCATCCTGCAGTATTGGATTTTGCCATTTTTCAATCTCTTCTTCCCACCACTCATAGTCTGATAATGGTTGAATTGCAGTTAAATACCAAACCCGTGGATATCAACCAGAGATATAATCCAGAATTGTAAGATAATCGATGAACACTGATGTAACAAAATCGCATATCTAATAGGTTTTAATGTGTACATACTCTTCAATGCATCATGTACCAAATTAACAGCTGATTTCTCTGAGGTACCATAAAATTTCGTGTATCTCCTGTAAGAGAATAGTAATGAGTAATGCATAAACTAAAATGATGCAAGGATCTTAAAAGATGTAATATCCAAATATGGTGTTTGACCATAGTGCAAGAAGGAGAAGATTGTAGAAATTAGGATATTTTGAACTTCAATATGGAAACACTAGAGATGAAAATAGAAGAAGAGCAGCACAAAGACCCTACCTATGATATGTGCTTCCTTTCTGAAACTTCACTTTAGGCGACGACCAAGCTAAAGCAAATACGACGGTGCGCCTGCCCTGTGGTTCAACCCATGTAGAGGCTGAAACCGCTGCGCAAAGTGTATCGCCTGCAGAAGATGGAATGCTTGGACCAGCATTAAAATTCTCCATTTTGAATTCTCCATCCTACAACAAAAACCAATCATAACTGATCAGATCATTCATTAACTTTCACATTCCTCAGCCAATTAGTGCACCAAAAGGGGGGAAATGAATGCTTACTTGCACCATCATGTCCCACATGTCCTTGGCTGTGGCATGATTTTCGCCGGCAAGCTCAAAATTCGGCAAAACCGTCACAGTGACATTCTGAGTCTGGCAAGCAGCTATAGCAAATGTCACAGGAGGGTTGTCTTTTGCAGACCTGGATGGTGCCCGAGATAGAGAACTTAGTGCATACTTCAGAAAACCACAATATGAATATGAATACAAACAATAAAAATAAGGTTAGAAACTTGCTTGTGATGCAGAAGAACCCCAGACACTCCATCCTCTCCTCTGCATATATATAACAGAACATGTGTTAAGGAACAAAATATATATAAACTTGCGAAACAGATAGATAAAAACTGTGAATAAGACTTGCATGAATGGCTCATTGATGTGGCCGCCACTATGATGAGATACTCCTCCAATGGAATTCTGCACCATATAACAATTGCATGGTTGAAGTATTGTTCAGTTGTTTGTAGATCCCAAATGAAAAATAACTGCACTCAGAATATTCAATTACCGCCCAGGTCATCAGAAGGCTAACTTTTGCTCTTTCTCGTCCAGTGTTAACTAGCTAACAGAACAAGAAGAAGAAGAAAAAAAGAACAAAAAGAATTATGAATACAAGATCTAATTATGTTTTTTCCATTGTAAATAAAAAATTGAACAAATCACATGAATATTTTCAAAGAAAGCATGCGAAGTTGGTACTTAATGAGAATGTAGAACACACTCACTGTATAAACAAAAACAGCTGTGGGAAGACTGCTTTCGCGATAATTATGAGGTATAAATGGGGATATTTGGCGACATGAGATCTTGAGGTCGGGATCTGGTTCACCTACAAAAAAATGAGAAATTTTATTAAAGCAATCTGCATGAAATAAGAAAACACAATCTGGCATATCACATCTTATCAATATGAAGCAATGCATAATTGCTTTCATCTATAATGCCTAATATGTCACTGAGATTGCATTGAAGATGAATAAAAGAGTACCATCATAAACAGTCCATGCCCTAGGGAACAAAGCATGATATGTTGAGTGTTGACCAGTCAAGTTCCAGTCCCATGAGGATATACCGAGATCACCATTTTTCCTGAGAAATCGTACAAGAAGTTGACAGATCACAGTAAAATTTTGTAACTGTCGAAAGAGTATGATTAACTAAAAAACATGTAAAAGATAGAAATTGACAATTGATTTCCTTTGGTAATAGTCGTCAAGTTGCAAAAAATGGTCTAGAACACAAAAGTAAAACTAACAAAAGTTTCTTACTTTAATCCTTCATGATGTCCAGGTGCTAAAACTGATGAGCACTTCTTGTTTCCTCCTCGTGACACAAAAATCTACATGTTCGAGTAATGGAAGGTCATGCAGTTGCCTTAGGGTTTAGAAAAACATGTATCAGTTAAAAGTGTAATGAAAAATCTATCCTAAACCAATTGAAAGGCTCTAGCACCATTGGCAATTAAAAAAATCTCAATTATATAATTATTAAAATTTTAAATAAAAAGAAGAAAAGAAAAGCAATGACAAGCAACCATCTCAACTTGGTTTTTGTGATCCCTATATCTTTTACAGTTCTTGAAGGTGCTTCTATGAAAATAAACTTGAATTTGCAATAGAAAATAGAATGAGAAAAATAAGTGGGGAAAGACAAGGCAAAACCAAAATCAAGTGAAAAAATTAACTAGAAGCACAATGCTTTTAGATTAGGAAAGTTAAAGAGGAAGATGAAGTGAAACAACACCAAGAAGAGAAATGAATTACAGAAAACTGATTTGCCATAACCGGAGAAGTTTCACATGAACCAGGAACAATTTGCCAATGCTTGAACTCCCCTCTAAAACCTCTTGAAATGCTGCCACTTCTGCAAACAGAAACAAGAATCAGAAGGGCAGACTGACAAAGAATATTCACTAATTAATAAACTTCATACCCCATTCCTCCAAGTGGCACACCTTGTGAAGCCGAAGGTTTACATTGCTCTCTTGTAAAAGGATCAATAGGTGCTTTCTGTATATCAAAGATGAGGAATCAAGAGGTGATCCAGGAAAAAGTGAACAGGAAAGAAAATATGAAACATGATGTCTAGAGTCTGCAAAAACAATAAAACTATAAACAAGTTAATCACTTACCCTTCCTTGAGAAGCTTCTTCTCTGACATATGACCAAAGGCGAACACCAAGTCTTAGCTGAATTGAATTTGATAGAATATAAAATCAAGATCAAAATCACTCACTATGTTAACAGTGACAGTTATGAGCCAAATACCATTTGAACTGCCTCCATGAATGTCACGCTGAATTCCTTTAGTCTATTAGCATGGCTATTTAGCCTTCTCCTCCATGCATGTTTTGGTGGAGCACCTCCATCAAAATCCAGCTATAAGTGCATACACAAATGGACATTAGAAATTCAGCAATGGCTTCCATTATGAAGTTCGTCAAATAAATAATTGATTACTATGGTTCGTAATCAAGAACCAGATGAGCATGAAGTCAAGAGGAATATCAAATCAAAACTTGGGATTAACCATGAAATAAGTAGATGAAGTCACTTGAAAGACTCGAAGCTTTTCTCTTTCTTTCTTTCTTTTTTCTCTTTACAATAGAAGCAACAACCCTGTGCGAGTGATGACGATAAAAAGAGAAAAAATATTGTCTCATGCGCAATCATAATCTACGTTTTGAAAGGAAACCGGATGCTGTAGAGCAGAGAAGATGTCGATCATATATGAAAGCAACAACTCAAATTGATCTGATCCCGAAATACTAATTCAATGTGGGTTTTCGCAATTCATAAAAGCGAAGAAGAAGGCTCACCAACTGCAACGTGGCTCTGCTGACATACTCTTCCGCAGGCCATGAGCTTTTCCTGTAGTGGAATAGGCTCCCGTTCACCATCTTCACACTTCGAAGATCCAAATCGAAAACAACGCAACAGATCCAAATCGAAAGAGTGATTTTTTTTTCAATTAAGATCTCCTTAAGCTCAAATCGACAAATTTTCCACAACCAAAGAAGCAGCCGAACACCACCAGCAACAACCAAGGCTGCAGATTCAGTAACAATCTAAAGCCAGGCAATTCTCTGCAAGTAAGAACTCAACCGCCGAACACCAACATTCTTTTGGAGAATATTTGCAGATTTCCCCAATCCAATCAACGAGCAACCGCCCAAAGCGAAGATACTGATCTTGTATGAGAAAAAGAAACAAACTGAATCAAAAAGATCCCCTTTTGAAATCCCTTTCGAACACGGCGAACCAACACCCTAGTCCCGCCTCGAAAGATCAACGGACCACTGAAACCGGAATCGCAGGTGCTCCGCTCGCTCACCGCCGCGGCAGATGATAGTAGAATTCTCGATTCGCCGCCCGAGATTCCACAGCGAGCCGACAATCGCGACGGGGTGGGAGGCCGCCTTCTGCTACCGCTGCCGACTTCTTTAAAGAGGGAGAGGAAAGCAAAACGAAGCGACGGGAGCAACGAGTTGTGTGTCCCTCCGTAACGGTCCACGATGCCGTTATGTACCCGCATTCACTTACGCCTTCATACACCCACATTGTTATCTCGGTAATCCTGACTTCAAAATGTGGGACCGTTCGGTTCCTCAAATAACAACGCCGGTAAACCAAGAAGAAAATATGACACCCAAGTCAGAAAATGATGAAATCTGCGTCACAAAAGCACTTTTTTAGATTTCCAATGGTCTATGCGTACTACTGCACGGCCTCTACTACGCGGATCACCGCCCCGTTACTATTATTGTTATTATATGATGATAATAATTGAATGGCCACGCATGTATTTAAGTGATGACGATCTACTAATAATCATTTATTAGTATACTTCCTATTGTAGTTTAATGGCCAATTCAATATTAATTAGTTTTAATCGTAAAAATTTTTAAATGAATTTACCTATAAACAAATTTTCTCCAAGTATCTGACAATATAAATATTTTAAAACAAATTAAAATAATATTAGGACGGTCAACATATTATTTTTTTAAAGAACTTAATAGAATGGGCATCGACTCCACGTCTTTATGAGTCACATGTTTAATATCATTTGTACCGCATGGGTTGGATCGGATAGTAAAGCGTCTGATTATTTACATGGAAGTCTCAGGTTCAAGGTTGTTAGTTATGCACGAGGATAAAACCCTGATATGCTGGTATTAATTCCTCGACCTCAGACGTCTCATTATATCAGTGATAACTATAATTTACCTCCTCATATTGATCCTGAGACGGATAACGGAGCACTGGACGAACGTTTTGCCTTTTACATGTTTAATATCATTTGCCTTTTGCTATCCACCCGATACCATTCTGATCCACTGAAATAATTCACTTTTCATATATATTTTTTTAAAAATAAATTATAATGGACACAAATCACTTTTTCTTTAACTTATTCCGTATAAATTCTACCAATCGACTATAACCCACTTAACCGAATCCTATTCACTTTCCAGAATGGTGCGGCCGGGGGTTTAGAAAGTTTGGGTTGAATAATTAAAGCGACATTAATTAATTAATTAATTAACTAACCATTAAACATCTGAAACACAATCACATGATGCTGCACGCATTCACGTCGTCGTCGTTGAACAAGTTGCTGACGCGGTCGTCGCCGCGGTGGGTCTCCGGCACCCGGCCGTGCCGGTCCCCATTGTATCCGTGCTTCCGGTAGTTGTAGCTGTCCATATACGAGTCCTCGTCTTCGAAGTAGTTCTTCGCCGTCGTGAAGTAGAGCGGCAAGTCCGGGTTCGGCCAGAACTCCGCCTTCTTCCCACTCCGGCGAACCTGCTTCAGCACCTTTCCCCGATCCACGTACCCTGTCACCGTCACCTTTTCCATCTCCACCTCCACCTCCACCGACTCAACCCCTGCCATTAATATATCAGAGCTTTAAGATACTATTTGTGAATTGATATATATATATATACTTGAGTAAGAGTAAGAGTACCTCTAAGCTTCATGAGAGCATGTCTGACGACCCTCTCGCAGCCTGTGCAGCACATCCTCACCTTAAGCTCCACTGTCTTTTGACCCTCACCGACAATCAGATCATTAATTAGAGCTAAAGTTGTATATCAATCAGCAATGTTACTCTCTAAAACCGACCTGGAGAGATGGAGACTTTCCCTTGGACATCTTCCTGTTGATCATTCTTCTGTCTTCGGTGTAGTAGTAGATGTTCCTGTAGCTTCTGTTACTAGTGTTGTAGTAGTAGGTGCTCCGGCTGCGACTCCGGTGGTGATTGCCGGAGTAAAAGATGGAGAGCAGAGTGTTCAGAGCTCTTCCCATGGCTCACAAGGCACGTACGTTACCTTGCAGATTTAAAGGGAAAAGGGACATGGATTACCGGAAGCAGAAGACATAATTGCTTGAATCATGGCGATACGTCCCCACCCTAGGAAACCTTTTTGTTAGAAAGAAAAAGAAAACAAAAAGTATGTTGCAAGAAACAGAATGTGAGGAGGGCTAGAATTTGAAATCTTGCTTATTAATGTTTTTAATCTTCAGTCCACGTCCATCTTGGGAAAAGCAGCAGCTGCATCAATTAAATACAATAAACAAGTGCCCAATGGCTAACACTTTCGGCAGAAAAAGAAAGTTAAATTTCAACTGCCAAACCATAATGGAAGATTGAGAATGATCATTAAAAATGGAACATTAAAAATTATGCATTTGGCCAAGAACATAAACATTAGGGAACATATTGCTTTGTAGTTATGATTACAGATCATGCTAGTTTGGTGGCGATAAGGCAAACAATTGATTACTTTTAAAAAAAAAAAAAAATTGGTGCTCTGCAACATGCACTTCCTAAAGTTCTCAAGTATTGTTTCTCAACCATAAGAACTTAAGAAAAGGTTTAAATCGATCTAAATAACAATGGCAGTAGAAGCTAATGTTCATCCATACATGCTTACAGTACCACAAAAGGAATACACATTTCAGATGAACGGTCATCTCTGATATGTTCTAATTTGCATTCTGGACAAAGGAAGCATGCATGTTATCAGGAGACATCGACACCATCTGCAGAAGGCTAGAGTTTGAAAATGTGACCTCCAGTTTAGGCTCTATTCTGCTACTGCTGCACATATTGTCTTGCATGATAAATATCAGGTCTTTCACCACATCAGCCATGCACAGTCCGCCATTTTCCTTACTGGACAAGCACTGAATGGCAAGGCCTACCGCCTTTTCAATCTGCTCACGGTGAAGTGGCGGCTGCTCATGAAATCTGAGATATGGATCCACAATCTCTTGAAACTTGTTACTTTCAATCTTAGGCAAGATTGTATCTAAAAAATTTCCAGGTTTGGAGCCCGTGATTAGTTCAAGTAATATAAGACCAAGGCTGTAGATGGCATGAGTATCATGAGAGACCACGTATGAGCAGGATCCATTGACAAGTCCAGATTTTAGGAACTTGAAACCAGTAACTTTAGCAGAATAATAAGTGTCTATAAGTATGTCACTGGCCTTGAGATCTTCAATATAGCTTGGTATTGATATTTCGTATTGCAGGTATGCAAGGGCACTTGCAATTTCGGAAGCAATATTCATTCTGAGGTACCAGCTGAGGCCAATGCCTCTTTCATGTCTTAAATGTTCTTCGAGTGTACCATTAGAGAAATGCTCATGTACTACAAGTAGAGTCTCAGCTGAATCAAAGCAAAACCCAATGATCCGGGCAAGGTTTCTATGTGAACAATGAGAAAGAATCTCTGCTCTGTGCAAAATTTTTCTGAGGCTTTTTTGGTTCTGACATTTAAATTTTTGAACAGCCACATTTGTGCCATCACCCAGTCTCCCTAAGTGAACTGTGCCATCGACAACATCAACAAGCATTTTATCATTTTCAAACCCTCGTGTAGCTTCATTCAGCTCTTTGTATGTAAACCGACGTGTGCTACATGCCTTTCCAATAATATTGGGAAGAAAGGATGGATCGAGATCGGACATGTTCTCCTTCAAAAGTTTTCTTAAGAAAAAACATAATACGATGACGGCAAGTAGAATAAGTACAGAAAGAAGAACACCTGTTGGGAAAATAACCATGAAACATGGCAATTTAAAGTAAAAAAAAATAGATATAAAAAGAAGACAAACAGATTTAAATTTCGCATGTTATGAATACAAAAATAATAATATTGATGGCATGTATAATGTAGATATCATTACACTTCTTTATCATTGTTTCTGTATTTTAGTAAATAGTGTTCAACCTTTAAGAATCAGAGATTCAAGAGTTAACAAGTGTTCCATCTTCGCATCTAAGACTAGTTCATTTATATATAGGTATTGAGACTGACATTAAGCAAAATTCTCTTTCAAAGTAGTTATTTGAATTTTGGATCACACAAATTGTTTAAAATCTATGTATAGCAAAAAGTTCAGTAGAAAGTAGAAATGCACTAACAAATCAATATTAAGATCTGGAGATGTAAAAATATACAATAGAAACAAGATAGATAATGGGCACGTACCAGCAAGAATAACCATTCTTTTTCTGCAAAACCTCCCCTTGCAGGACCCTACGTCATTCTCATCTTGAGGATCAGTGCTACAAGCTGTAAATAAAATTAAATTTTGTTTACAAACATCTTGACTTTCACATTCTTTATCGAGCTGCTAAAAAAACTAACAACTCCATCAAGTAATTAGCAGAAGATGAAAGAACGCAAACTATATTGCCAAGTATTGCTGCAAAACATGACATGCTAGAACAAATCTGACAGGTATAAATTGTGATAAATAAGAGGTGAAGGGAAGGAAGAGTTGGAACTAACGCGCTAAGGATGATGTTAAAGGCATTCAGACAGAAACAACCAAACTAACAATTCTCAACCTTGAACCTTCAGTGTGATCTAAAAACATAGTAATATAATACTTACTTAGCAAATGATTCGAACAAATAAATCATCGTAATGCAACCTATTGAGAGAAACAAGCTATAAACAAAAACGGGCAGGGAAAGCAACAAATCAAAATGCTATCTTTCTTTTTGTTTGTTTGTTTGTTGTATTGGAACGTAAGGCAGTGAATATGAATAATGTCTCGAGTCTAGCGATCTCACATTTAAGACATCCGGTGCCCCCAGCAAAACCATCTCCAGTGAATCCCGGTGCGCAAACGCACCTAAAACCACCTCGCACCGCAGTGGCGTTCACCACCACAGCACCAGCCGCGCACTCAGTACCATTGGCGTGCCCCTTCGGCACCGCCCACTCGACTTCGATCCCCCTCTGAGCGGTAGCCGTTCCATTGCCGGAAACGGACCTCACCACTGCCCAGCTGGAGAACCCTCGACACCCGAACTCGCCGAACACCGAAAAGCCGCTCCCGACCTTCCACACACTCCCGTCCGACAGAGGGTAGCAGCAGCCGAAGTTGGTAAGGTTGGCATCGCAGCCCCGGGAGGCGCCGATCCGCTCACATCCGGCGCGGCAGATGGAGGAATCCTCGCAATCGTAGAGGCGGAGTAGGTTGTCAGCGGTGACGGAGAAGAAGGGGGTGGAGTCGAGGCCGAAGGAGCGGTTGACGTCGGCGTACCATCGATCGCAGGAGAGGGTAGACGGGGAGGAGTAGTCGAGGAGGAGGGATCCAGAAGGGAGGAAGGAGAGCACGCGGAGGGCGGAAAGTGGAGAGAGGGCGAGGCGGAGGTCGTAGTCTGGGGCGGAGCAGGAAAGGCGAAGGGCTGGGAGGGAGGGGCCGCATGAGTCATTGAGGTAGAAGGGGAACGGGATGGGGAGGGAGCCGCAGCGTTCGCCGCAGCGGTTAGGGACGTCCGGCTGGGCGGACGAACGGAAGACGAAGAGGACCAGAAAGAGAAAGAAGGGAAGAGGAGCCATTGCAGAGGAGTGGAGTGAGCTGAGTCCTGAGGCATTTGGGAACGGAAGAGGAGTCGAGTTGTCTTTGTAGGAAACAGGGTCGGGGAGGAGGACGAGCGCTGCTCCCTTTCCTCTTCTAGGTGCGCGCGAGCGAGGCGAGAAGGTGGCACGTCGTCGGAAACAGAGATATAAACAAGCACATCGCAGAGAACGGAGCGGGCGCGGGGATCTATCTACAGACAGCGCACAGCGACGAGAACCACTCCCCAGTCTCCACCCATCCTAAACTGGCATCCCTTCCGAAACGAGGTCGCGAAGATGCAGGAACGCGACGCGTGGAGGCCGGATAAGCATTGAGCAAGCGTGTCCTGTGTGCCGCCATGTTTTTGGTTCTTTATCGGGGATTTTTATTAGTTTTGGGCAACATAAATTAGTCCTGGTAAACAGCTCAAAAATATAGCACGTGGGAGGCAGTTGGTACAGCTCGCGTACTGCTCCCCAAGCCGGATATATCGATGCTCACGAGCACGTGACACGCACGTGGGGGTCTCTTCCCTCGATGAGCAGTCAAAGTAAACAAGTAGCTTTCAGATACGATATCCCAGCAATCCCCAACACATCACGAAGCCGGAGATGATGCGCTGAAGAATGTCGAGGTGTGTGAACGATCATGATCGATTGTACGGCCTATTAATTTCCATAATATATTACTTACAAGAAACTTTTGTTCACTATTATTCCACAAATATTATGAAATTATCTACTATGTATCTCAAAAAACTTGCTTTTCTTATATATAGATGATATGTATTTTTCTCATTAATTAATGATAAAAAAACTACTTATTTTTCTGCTAATTACCTGTTAAATTTAGTTTTCTGCTCGAGTTGTTCACTAATTGATCTGATTTTGCTTTTAGAAAAAAGGAAAAAAATAGTTGAGATGAAGGAATAAGAATTAGTAATTCTAAAACATTAACATTCTGCGAGGGTATAATTGTTGTTGTCCATGTAATTTTTTACGGTGAGTTCGACGTCTCATGATGGCGTAGTATTAAAAATTTTAGGACGAGACTGATTTATATTAAATCATAATTATAATGTTATGAAATATATTGAATCATAATTATGAATGTGAAATGTTGGAAGATAAATTTCATATTTATCCATCGGTAATAAAAGTAAAGATATTTAAAAAAATATTAAAAATTTACACATTTATGATAAAAAAAGAGAGAAAGTACTGAAAATCTTTAAAAAAACAAAAGTTTTGGCGTATCTACAATTATATAAATTTGAAAATATCTAAAATTAGTGTATTTAGAATAAATGAGATATTTGGTTTTTATTATTTAATAAATAATAAGGAATAATTGTAATTATTATTAAATTAGTTTATTTTTATTTAATATATGTATTAATGAGTCTAGTCTATAACAAAGTAGTCTATATTTTAATTATTTAAAATTAATACAGTTTGCAAATTTACTTTTCTACGTGAGAATTTTTTTAATATGAAATTATTTCTTTTTCATTTTCTTTTTTTAATTTCAGGATGGTTCTACGGTTTAATTTTGATGCCGATCACATTACTGATATTTAGTTGTTAGTCTCAGTATAAAAGTCATTTTCTAAAACTAATTATTGACATATTGATGCGTTGGAAACTAATCTGCATGCTCATGCTAATATTAATGCTGCGTCATAAAATTAAAGATGACTAGTTGTTATCTAAATATTTACGATTCAATACCTAATTATAATTTATTTTGTAGAATTTTTTTTTAAATGAGGGACAATTTTGGGACGTTAGACTTTTGGATTTTATACGTGATCATTTTTTGATTTACCTAATGACCGATGAAAATTTTCGTGAAATCAAATGATCGCTGAGATTTGCGATGTTAAGAGTGGGATGAACATTTAGACAAAGAAAGTTCAACTCTCATCTAGGGGTATGTTATTTGAGTTGTTTGAAAAACGCTGAATCGTTCGTCAGAGTTTATTTATATTTTTCGATTTACTTAGAGACTGCTCGATGGAAATTTTAGCGGGTCCAACCAATCGTTTCTAGAATTAATCAAATCATAAAAACTGAATATTTAAATTTAAAAAAAAAACTAAATTGACTGCCCTTGTACATGATGCGATAGGAAACACTAGGATGAGCTCATACAATGAGGATGCGATTTGCGATTTTCTCACAGATCGATATACCCATGGTGTTCAAACTACTCTTGATCCTGAATCATTCATCAAATTCATTTATACTATTCGAATTATCCCAATGAGTGAGAAATTTTTTATGGACTTAATCCATAATCTTCCCGATTAATAAGTTTCAAAATAGTTTGGGTTGGATAGATGAATGTAAAAAAAAACAAATTGGCTGGAAAAATCTAACTTAGATTCCCTCTCTCTCTCTCTCTCTCTCTTTCTCGATTATACTCAGTGAGTATCTAAATTTTTTTTATCTTGAATACTATAACTAAGAGAGAAGCCTAAACTTTAGAAAAAAAATTCTTATTAGCTTAAACTCACTATAACTTAACTCCTAAATTCTAAAATCTTAAATCCTAAATTTATATAATATACCTTTAGTGTTCAGAGTGTTCAAGCTAAGTTTTTTAAGATTTTATCTTTAAGTTCAAGCTTTCCAACTAAGTTATAGTGGTCAAGCTAAAAAAAAAAATTTAAAAACAAAAAATATTAGGTATTGATGGAGTATATTAATGTATTTACGGTTTTATATTTGAAAAAATATTGATTTTTGAAAAATAAAAAATAAAAAATCTAGACGTCTCAATCATTGTTTTTAAAAAATCACAATGCAATTGAAGAGGCCTCGAGTCGCACGAGCATCTCTTTCCGACTCCACAGGCATTCTGGAGTCATGAGATCGAGTTTAATATTATCTCCCGACTTAGACATAGTCGCGGATCGACCTATTCTCTCTCCGACTCCAGCGGTACTCGAGAGTCATGAGATCGAGCTTATTATTATCTCCCGACTTGGACATAATTGCAGATCGACTTATTCTCTCTCCGACTTTATTAGTACTCGGGAGTTAGGAGATTAAGCTTACTATTCTCTCCCAGCTTTGATACAGTTAAAGATTGAGCATTTTCTCTGTCGGGACAGAGTCACCCTTATTCCCTCGACTATGACTCAGCCATGAGCTTAACCTGGAAAGTACTCAGTCACATGGACCCGGACGTTCGTAGAGCATAATACATGTTGAGTTAATCAGTCTACATCCTCCTTCAACTAAACTTGAAGAGGATGCTTATGATACGGAAGTAAGTAAGGGGTCCATGTTGCCGGTCCTCGACCCGATCTACGGGGAAGCCATGTGATAAAGTCAAAGCTTAGTCAATATAGCCTCCACGTGGCAAGACTCAGTCATCACAACGCCCATGTGATATCTCTTTTTACTTGGTCAACATAAAACTTACAAGACACTCCTTAATGCTCATTTTAATCCTGCTTTAATTTAATACTCCTTAATGCCCTTTATCATGCTCCTTAATGCCCCATTTTAAGGCTCTTTGAATGCTCATGAAAAAGATATTATTAGAGATTGAGGCTTCTCCTTATAAGAGAGGCGAGGAGACCAAAAGAATGGGGTTCTATTTTGGCTATCTAAGAGGTTTTATTATGTGTAGGGATGACAGACAAAATGGGGTGAATTGCCCTACAAGAATAAACAATCAAAGATAGAATTAGCTGTAGCAAAATTAATCAATAACATAAGTAAAAGAAAGAGACATAGAATATACTTGGTTTGCAACTAGGAAGATTGCTAATTCAAGGGAAATGAAAGCTCAATCTCCAGATATACTCTTTGGGGCGGAAAAGCCTCTTACAACATTCAAACTCAAAGAAGACAGGGGAGAATGAAAGCAAAATGCTTACAATTCGAATAAGTGATTTGCTCTAAGTTCAGGGTCTATTATAGCCCTGAGAAAACTTATCGATGTGCCAACATGTCACATCATGGGCGCCGGAGTGTACACGGACACCTAAGTGCGGTCAATGCTTATCCACGTCATAGGCCGTTGTCAATAAGCATCAAGTCTCGGGCGCCTGTATGAACTCGACCGCCTATATTGTCTGACACCCGTATCCATAGGAGGGTCTTACTACCTGGGTGCTTGAATTCACTCGGGCGTCTGGGAGCTAACTGGTCAACTTTGGTTGACCAACCTTCATCCAACCTCCCGGATAATCTCTAGCCACCAAGAGTTGGGTTTATCCGAACCTATCTCCTGCCTTCTCCTTTAGCAAACTTTCTCCCCGACTTCTTGTCCCTCGAACATCGCACACGTCCTTCTCGCTCCACCGGTTTACTCTTTCGTAGCCTTCGCGTCCCTTGGATGCGTCGAGCTCGTCGGCTCCCTTCCTACGCCATCCTTCTCATCTGCTGCATCTTCCGCTCGACTTCTTGTGCTCCTAAGCTCCTGCACACTTAGACACAGGGATCAAATACCAACAGAACCTAACTTGACTTGGTTAACCACATCAAAACCATCTCGGAATACTTACAATCTTCACCTTTTTGATGTGCAACAAACCGAGTTACATTAGGGTTAAACATAAACATAGATAACAAAAATAGGTAATAAAATATTGTAATTAAATAAACAAAAGATTTGCAATTTGAATCCTCCCCATTTATTTAACTCCTAATTTCTCCCCCTTTAATCACATAAAAAAAAACTAGTTAAGAGGAAAAAAAACTTAGAATAAAAATGAATGGTTTTAAAAATTAAAGAATTTTAAAGTAAAAGAAAATACACTTTTGTAGAAAATTATCTAGCCACCCAAATTTTTCAAAATTTTTTTTGAGAACATGTCAACCCTAAAGGTTAGTCTTCAAAAAATTTAATTTTTCAAAAATTGATATTGAGGTATTTTTAAAATTAAAAATATGATATTTGAGAAAAAATTTATAAAAAATTCAGCTACCGATAAAAAATTCTCAAAATTTCCTACAAAGTGAAAAAATGATAGGTTTGACTTTGTAAATATTTTTAAAAAAAATCATTCTAAGTATAGTAAAATATTTTCCATTACCAAACTTAGATATTTTTGAAAATTATTTTTTTGGTATTTAACAAAAAAATTAAAAATTTCGCTCAACCTTTAAAATATAGTTTATTGATCCTGAAAAATCAATTTTTTCAAAAATAATTTTCTAAGTATTTTTTTAATATTAAAATCAATTTTCGATCAAAAATTAACAAAAATTTAACTGACGGTCGGAAAAATTTCAAAAAAAATTTTATGAGTAGATAAGAATAATGTCTATCACAGAAAAATTTTAAAAAAGATGAATTTTGTGCAAAAATTAAATATTCAAAAAAAATTCAAAAATGTTAGATAAAAATTCACAAACATTAATTATTAAAATAAATATAACAATTCATTATAGACTTAAGGATGCTTGTGATACGGAGGCAAATAAGGGGTCCATGTCACCGGTCCTTGACCCATCAACGGGGAAGCCATGCGATAAAGTCAAAGCTCAGTCAATATAGCCTCCACGTGGCAAGACACGATTATCACAATGTCTATGTGGTATCTCTCTTGACTTGGTTAACATAAAGCTTACAAGACACTCCTTAATGTCCCTTTTAATCATGCTTTAATTTAATACTCTTTAATGCCCTTTTTACCATGCTCCTTAATACCCCTTTTTAAGGCTCCTTGAATGCTCATGAATACGATATTATTAGAGATTGAGGCTTCTCCTTATAAGAGAGGGGAAGACACCAAAAGAATTGGGTTCTATTTTGGCTATCTAGGAGATTCTATTATGCTCTACGATTCTCATATGCTTACTATAATCTACTTTACTATATTTTTCACATGTTTTCTCTACTTTATCTCTATCAAATCTCAATGTTAATTTAGGCATCGCAGTGGTCTCTCCGGGCTTCCTAGCGAACCATTTGATATTTGTTTTTCTCCGTAGGAAATCGTTGTGCTACTGGAGGAAATTAGGAGAAGGCCTACTCTACGTCATCGTTCTTGATGTTGGGATGAATTTATGTCGTCGCGTGATCGTGGTGAAATTTCTGGACCAACGAGGGGTGGATTTCTGCCACCACGTCATCGTAGTGATATTCACACAGGATCAAACTTCAAATATTATTTCAGTTTAATTTTTTTTGGACAGGCGTGCATACGAAGTCGCATAGATATCCTTATGCGGATGCAAAGCTCGAGTCGAAGGAGTGCTCAAGGTTGTCCGGTTAGAACGGCATACCTCTGTCACTAAGGCTGTCCCGGGCATACAATCTTGAGTATCTCCGCTTAACGGATACTGATCTACACAATCCGTTCAATCAATACAACAATCATGCAAGGACTCAAGAGATCTAAGTATAAAATATTCATAGATGCATTTCATCAAACAAAAAATGTTCCAAAACCACATCATCAATCCAAGAACATTACAAATCATAGAGTTATAATCAAGTACACATTACATATACTCCCTAAGCCTTAGAACATAGAGAATCTACTCAAGAAACATAGAAACGAACGAAGACTCGAAGAAATAGCAAGCTTCTAACAAAATAAAGAAGAGGGAGAAGAGAAGCTTAGCCGTCGTCAGTGAAGAGTCTTCGAAACCAATCCAATACCTTTCGAAGATGTTGGAGCATCGGAGATGAGGTGGAGAGGTCGAAGACCGCTGGAGATGAGAGGTGGAGCCTATGGATGGTTGCCCTCAAAGGGGAAAACTGTTGGGACCTTGACGTACGGCTAGAGGGGGTGAATAGTCGTTCACCCACTTTGGTCGCCGATTCTTCTTACAATGTTAGCGTGTGCAAGCGGAAATACTAATAACACAAATAAACAAACGCTAACACAAACCGTTTACGTAGTTCGAGATAAGGCTCTACTCCACGGCTGTCCGTAAGGTGGACGATCCCGATCCGTCGGTGGATGAGTCCCCGGAAGACCTTTAGCTAGCTCTTGTCGCTCCTTGTGGGTGGAGAAACCTCACCACAAACTCCCGACAACACCTGAGCACTAGGAGACTACTAATAAGCTCTAACCAAACTTATTTCGTCAACCATTTCCCAGCCAAAATGAGCTCTCTTAAATAGAGCTCATAGTTGAAAGGAGTCGTTACCAGTCGACTGGTCCAAGCACCAGTCGACTGGTCCACTTGGATTCGAACATTACAGCCCAACGTTTGAATTCCAATCGACACCAGTCGACTGCACCTAAGATCAGTCGACTGATCTTTCTGTGCACTTCATCAGTTGACTGATCCATGCACCAGTCGACTGCACTACCCTAAACCTAGGGTTTCCCTTCCCGAGTACAATTCTCTCAGCACTCGGACCCTCACGACTTAGCTGACCCTTCCAGCAGTCTCGACCTGTTGCCTTCAAGCCTTCTTCGACTTTGGCTCTCGTCCCTCGGATGCATACGAACCCGCGGCTCGTTCTCATGCCACCATTCGCGTATGCCTCGAAGTTTGCTTCCCTCGGCTCATCGTTCCTGCTTTGTCCACGGACCCTCCATCCAGCAGCCTCGACCTGTTGCCTTCAAGCCTTCTTCGACTTTGGCTCTCATCCCTCGGATGCATACGGACCCGCGGCTCGTTCTCATGTCATCCTTCGCGTATGCCTCGAAGTTCGCTTCCCTCGGCTCATCATTCCTGCTTTGTCCACGGTCCCTCGGATGCATACAAGCCCACGGCTTGTCTCCTCATGCCATCCTTCACCGGACCCGAAGTTGTCCAGCTAAGTCTATGTGTATCCGGCAAACCTGCACACTCACATACACACATCAAATACAAGGGTGAACCTAACTTAAACTCTTTGCCCAAACATCAAACACATGGTCATTTTGGACCATAGATTGCTCCAACAAAAACTTCCTCTATAAGAAAAGGGGAGGAAATCCCCTTTTATAGCTAGGGTTGCGCGACCCTCATGGCACAGGTCATGCCTGGTGGCACGACCAAGTCGTGCCAAGTACGGCCGGGGTGGCACGGCCAAAGACAGGGTCATGCCACCTTCGTCAATTGGAACACGTCCAAAGGCAGGTCATGCTCTGCTGGCACGGGTAGAACTGAAATATAAGCACGGGCGAAGAAGGGTTATGCCCAGATGACACGGCCTCACGTTGGATGTGGAACACGACCCGAGCATGGCGTGCTTGTAAGGCACGGTAGGAACTAAAATGAACAACATGGGTTTTGCCAGGGGCACTACCCTGCCGTGTAACCTATAGGGGGCTGCTCCTCTTGGCCTATAAACAATCTTGCACGTCTCCGGCTCCGACTTTCTCCTTTTACACCTTTTCTACTCCAAAACGCTCCTGAAAATGAAAATAAAGGAAAAGCATACCTCCGAACCAAAAATAGGGAATATGCTGACAAAGGCTAAGAAAGGATATAATAATGCAAATATAAATCAGTAATAACAAGTGAATGAGTGTAAAAATAAATATAAAAACATATCATATCTACGCTCATCACACTCCCAGACCTAAACTTTTGTTTGTCCTCAAGCAAACATCCTACACGTACTAATGGTTCAGTCGCTATGTATAATGATCTCCAATGATATAACATACCTCTATCAAACAATTTCACTAATGAGCATGTTATCAAAATTAATCTGAGAATAGCCTAAGTAAAAGTTTTTCGTGCTTGGTGCGATAAGTGGCCATAATTACTCAAGTGTCAATCCAATGCCTAGTCAAGTCATCATTTAACTGCATTCCTTGTAATCCCGGTGATAGGCACTTACCTACCACACGCTTGGTTCATCCCCTTCAAACTGCTCAAGGTCTCAAAGGCGTGCTTGGATCAAGGGAAGCCTAGCATTCGTTTCCCCAGTAACCTAACTTGATCTCAAAGGGAAAATTGCTAGTTTCCACACAAAACTATTTTTTTATCCCTTATTCAATTCATTTTTTTAATTTTTTTGAGAGCTTTAAGAATGTAGCACTAACTAAAAATCTAGCTCTGATTATACAAACATGGGATTTTGATATTTTCGAGTGAGCTTTAATGATCCAAGACATATCCAATAACGAACTTTAATGATCCGAGACACATCCAGTAACGAAAATGTAGTTTGAAAGATCAACATGGGATACAACTACTAACAAGTTCTATGAATCATAACTATTTATCATGATGTTAACTTTTTAAAAACAGACAATGTGAATAAAGATCCTAAAACTAAACTAAGCTCAAATATCTCAATAAAGTATCGCTCAAGTTATGCTAATTAAGATAGAGGCAAGCATTCAATTGACATACTAACCGAAGCAATTGATTGTTGGTGCAATCGACCCAAGTGTGATCGAGTGGATCATGGGTTTTGATGTGTGTGTCAATATGATTAAGTTAGGTTGTCATGTTGGTTTGATATGTGTGTTTGAGTCATGCTGGACTTGGTGAATCACACATGAAGTATGCATCCGAGGGACGAGAGCCGAAGGAAGAGGACTCCGAGGGAAAGCCGGCGAAGTAGACTTCAAGGGCATACGCGAAGGATGACATGGAGGCAAGCCGTGGGCTTGTGTGTGCATCCGAGTGACGAAAGCCAAGGGAAGAGAACTTCAAGGGCGAGCCAAGGGAGTGGACTTCAAGGCATACGCGAAGGATGGACTTCGGAGTCAGTTTGAGTGGAAATGTAAGCTGGGCAGTCACTGAAGGAAGGGTCAGTCGACTGCTAGCGCAAAACTGAAACTCACAGAAAGATCAGTCGATTGGTCCTGGCACCAGTCGACTGATCTGTTCGAAAATATAGTCATTGGCTAGCCACTGACTGGGCATCAATCGACGACCCTTGGGGCAGTCGACTGGTGTCAGGGGTTGGGTTGTTTGAGGAATAACTCTCTCCTCTATTTAAGGAGAGACTTTGGAGCAGAATAGGGTTGCGGTTCTTAAGTGTATGATCCTATTCTAAGTGCTCAAAGTCTCCATTTCTTACTCTCTTCCTCATACTCTAAATTCTATCTTGTAAGAGAGGAAGAGAACATGTTGTGAAGGTTTCTCCACCTTGAAGGAGAAGATT
This sequence comes from Boesenbergia rotunda, assembly GCA_024364735.1. NCBI lineage: Eukaryota > Viridiplantae > Streptophyta > Magnoliopsida > Zingiberales > Zingiberaceae > Boesenbergia > Boesenbergia rotunda. The sequence goes on along the minus strand of JAGFNQ010004268.1, from coordinate 152,828 downwards.
ATAGTGAAGCTTGTTTGCGTGGTGTGGATCATTAGATTAGTCACCTCTCGGAGGTGGATACCAAGTAAATCAGGGAGTTAGCATTGTTTCTTTTATCTTTTGATTTTGTTTTTGTGCTTTAGATAACATTCTGATAGACAAAATCGAAAAGTAGCTATTCAACCCCCCCCCCTCTAGCTAAACGCCAAGGTCCTAACATTGATAACATAAATATAGAACAGCGTTGCGAAAGTATTCACACAAGAACAAGGCAATCAACAATAATGTGTATCCAATGACTATACAAAAAAGTGGCCACTAAGGCCAAACTAAAACCAACTAACTAAAATGCAAAAATGTAAAAACTGCAATTGGAACAGCTGCAACTGAAACTAATTGAAACTGATACTAGCCGAAATCAACTACAAACAATTGCAAGTGACTATATACAATATGTGTAGGATCGATGCACGTGAGAGGGGGGGTGAATCACGTGCGTTTTTCAAAAATCAAAGCGCTTTAAAAAGCGTGCACAGCGGAAACAAAAGAAACGAAAAACAAACACACTAACACAGACGAGTTTTACTTCGTTCGGAGCCTTCGTCGACTCCTACTCGAAGGCCCAGGTCCCTCGGACCTTTCCGTTGGGCAATCCACTAGTATTCTCTACCGGTAAGCACCGATAGAGTAAGCGAGTACAGAGGAATTGAAAGTGTGACAACCCCACACTTTCAAGCAATTAAATGCAATAAAATATTTATTAAAAAATTATCTTTTTACCGACGTCCGGAGTAGGTCGACTCTTTCGGGGCAGCAGGACGTCGTCGGCTCGAAGTGAAGCGTTTCCGGAGCAAGGCGCGAGCGTAGAAGAACTTGGAGACTTTGGAAGAAGTGTTGTGCTAGAATAGGGTCGAGGCCCTCTTTATATAGGGCAGGGGGCGCCCGACATGCTCGGGGCGCCCCCCACGTGGCTCTTGATCCGGCGAGCCCTCTGGTCAAGGCTGATCTCTGCTTCTTCGGGATCACCTTTGACTGGGGCGCCCGACGCGCGCGGGGCGCCCGATTTGACCGGTCAAAGCCTCATCTCCTTGGCTTCGCGAGGGCGAGCTTCGGCAGCTAGCAGTGAGTGGCACAGGGGGCGCCCGCGACACGCGGGGCGCCCGACGCGCGCGGCTGTCGGGGCGTTTACCTCTCTGCTGACTTTGGGTTGACTCTGGGGGCGCCCGACACATCCGGGGCGCCCTGCTCAGCTACGGCCTCACTCCTTTGAGGCTCTCTGAGCTGCAGAAACACAGTCCTTTGGTCCTGCATCCAGGGTTAGTCCAAAACAGCAAATAATAAGTTAGTTAAAACAGCCTTAGCTGTCTTGGTTCTGACTTTGGGTCTCCAAAATGGAGCCCTAGGTCGAACCGACGCCTAATGTTCCCTCAAGGGGAACGCGTCCTCACTGGTTCGCTCCTCCAGTGACTTACCTCACTTACCTTGTGCAGCTCTACTTGACTTCTTGACCCACCAGGACTTCCTGCCAGGGCTCAACCACCTTGGTCTTCCTGCCAAGTCTCAACCAACTTGGTCTTCAGCCAGTTGTCAGGTCCCGCGGACCCAACTGGACTTCCCGCCAGGACTCAACCATCCTGGACTTCAGCCTGGTGTCTGGTCCTAAGTCTTTCAACCCTGCACACTTAGTAAAGAGGTTAAACACCAACAACCCTAACTTTAACCACTTTGTCATACATCAAAACCCGAGTTTGACCGTTAGTGCAAACTGCACCAACAATATGTACATACACCCAAAACCCCACAAAGATAGTGTTATGCATTACCATATGGATATGTGAAAAATAAGATTAACCAAGTGGGTCGCCTTAGAATAAGAAGGTTCAAAAATGTCTTGTGCCCCTAACTTAGTCCACAAGATTCCCCTACAAAAGTTTTGAGCGCTTGTTGCAAACCGCTATGGGGAAGGTCAAAACAAGAATTAAACTTATTAATTAACCATGTGTAGCATTCAATGAATAGCCTGAAGGAAACCAAACCTGTCACGCCCCGAGACCCAGGAGCCGCTGTTCCAATATAATATCGGACAGCACCTCCCCTGTCCGGCGGACAATTTACATATACACACAACAACTATAACAATACCACGCAGTTTATATTTGGCCTTAGGCCTCCAAAGTAAATAAACACAATATAAAGACACAAGACAACTAAGTAAATCATACCTGACTGCGGACCGGTCCGACTTACGATGAAACAACCAATACAAAAACCCCTTAGGGCACACGACAACACTCCCAAGAAATATACAAGTCCAATAAGTAAATATACAAATAGACACTACTAAGTACAAAACGAAACTATGCCGTCGCGATGGGTAGGGACTGGCTGCTGGGCTCTTCTAGCGACTCCAAGTATCACAACCTGAAATAAAAACATATGGCAACGGGGTGAGTCCATAACTCAGCGAATACCCAGCAGATATGCATAGTATGTTATAATAACAATAATCATCTACGTTAATACAGTCTCATATCAACAATATGGAAAAACTAGTACTGGAAATACTGAGGTAGATACATACCAGAATCCAGCTAACCTGAAAAGAGGACAATGAGTACCATGGAAATACCATTAGTCATATAATCTCAAATAACAAGTCTCCAGAATATGCATGTCAAACAAGTGCAAGAATCAAGTGCAGCAAACAATGCACGATGCAAAGTATGCACATGGTGCAATGACATGTGTCACCCCCTAGTCCCAGTCAGGATATCGTCCACGACGTCCGCGTGGGTAGAGCTGTGACAAACTGTACGCACCCTGCCATCACTGCTCCTGAGTGACCGGGTGGACAGGATGCTGGCGGGGGACCACCCCCCTACCCCAAGCAATGGGGGAGCTCCGCTCTCATCTCCTCGTGGCTCAGTACGAGAAGGGACCCCTGGCTGCTACCACGCCCGCGCTCACCCTCCTCATAGTGGCCGAACGGAGCAATACAGAGCAAATGCACACATCTACGGTATCCACTAACCCATGAGTGGCCGTGTGTGCATATCATGTACCGGAAGACGATTAGGCTCAACCACAAGGGAGTCGCTGATCGCCGGCATGCAACAATGCAAGAATGATGTATGATATGCACACATACATCCCTCATGTCAAATACAAGAGATACATTCCGATATCTAAGCATACATATAGATATGGCAATACCTGAGACTGTATGAAACTAACAGCATAATAACTCAGGGATAAACAACAAGTATCCAGAACAAGCATAATAACTCAGGGATAACTAACAAGTATCCAGAACAGGCATAATAACTCAGGGATAACTAACAAGTATCCAGGACATGCATAATAACTCAGGGATAACTAACAAGTATCCAGGACATGCATAATAACTCAGGGATAACTAACAAGTATCCAGGACATGCATAATAACTCAGGGATAACTAACAAATATCCAGGACATGCATAATAACTCAGGGATAACTAACAAGTATCCAGGACATGCATAATAATTCAGGGATAATTAACAAGTATCCAGGACATGCATAATAACTCAGGGATAACTAACAAGTATCCAGGGCATGCATAATAACTCAGGGATAACTAACAAGTATCCAGGACATGCATAATAACTCAGGGATAACTATCAAGTATCCAGGACATGCATAATAACTCAGGGATAACTATCAAGTATCCAGGACATGCATAATAACTCAGGGATAACTAACAAGTATCCAGGACATGCATAATAACTCAGGGATAACTAACAAGTATCCAGGACAGACATAATAACTCAGGGATAACTAACATATATCCAGGGCATGCATAATAAATAAGACTAGCGTATAATCTTACTGCTATCTATAACCAACCATGCATAGCAATATGACAATATCTAAAAGATAAGTCAAAGGGTACCCGCCTCAATCGTAAGATGCTCGTATCAGAAAGAACCTCCCGTCTGATAATCAGCAATGCTAAATCCAATCAATGTCCTGTATCAAAGGCATAATGTTTAGCTACAATAATATATAATCTATAGCTAAACGAGTTATCTCAATTAATTAGGATCGTCCTAATTATCCTATTTCATTTAATTACTGGTTTACCCCATTTCACATGGCTAGGATCATTATAAGTCAATGAAACTCTCAATCGATCCATTATCAAATCCTTCAAAGATGAGAGAAACCAAACAGGATAATTGTGCTATATATATATAATCCAACTTCAATTCATTATCATCCAAAACTAAGAATCCTAGTTCATTCACACCTCACACAGCAAGTTTCCCCAAAGCTTACGTCATGGTATCACAGAGCAAATCAACAACCATTCCTTAGTACTGATTCACATCAGAACATCCACCAAAACAAATCGATAGTAACATCAAATTAGAGGGTCTACCAAAACTCAAGACCGAATTCCATTCTAAATCCAAATAAAGAACTGTGGTTCCAAAACAGGATTACAACCCACCAACTCAACACAATGCAAATTCAAACAAAACTTTCCATACAAACCGAATTCGTCCCCAAACAGAAACCCCTACACAAATCAATTTGCTATCCAAAATTCAGAAAAACACTGCTAACAAAATATGAACCCGAGCATATTGAAATTCAACCAAGTCGAACATTAACAATCCTTACAAATCAAGCTCCTCAATTCAATCCTCAAACTTGAATTTACCATAGAGCTACATACCTATAACCACACGGCAGCAACAGAACTGAAATAGAATAGCCCCAAATAGCAAACATGGATTCTTCTACAACTGTATCAGCTCCGGCGACAACCCTTCTACCCAGATTTGACACGGCGAGGAACGGGAGAGATCAAGGTCAGGTGGGCGGAATGGATCGCCGACGACAGCAGACCCTGATGACGAGAAAGCGTCGAACGGTGGCGCTCGAATGGAGTAGGGGAAAAGAGGAAATCATCGAGGAGACTCGGGTTGGCTTGCTTTGCGTCGCGTGGAGAGGAAGAAGAAGATTGTGGCACCGAGTTTCTCTCGGATGCGGCTAGGGCAATGAGGAGTAGCAATGGTCCGATGTGTTCTTCTTGGTTGCGGGCGAAGCAGAGAGGAAGATGAGAGGTCGCCGCCTGGCTGTGGCGGCTAGGTCACGCGAGGGGAGGAAGAAAAAGTGCCGATGCTTCTGCGGCTAGGTTCGCGACTCACGGCAACAAAAGGTAAAGTATATATGTGAGGAGCTTCTCCTTTGTTTTTACAAAAACGCCCCTCAACTTTCAGAAATTCGTATTCTGCCCTTAGGATAAGGGTTTTAACTGTTTAACCCTCCAATATTTTGTAATCCACCTCAATAAATCTCTAAGGTTAAATTATTTACCCTTTCCGTAATTTAAGAGTTTACCTGTACACCCTTGATAAGTTCTAAATTTTTACAATAAAACCCCTCGGGCTCCTCCCGTAGGCCGGAACCCTTAGACTCTATCCGGAAAAATCCCAAAAATTTTCTGATCCGGATTTTCGATTTGCCGTATTTTACAAAACCTATACCCTTGCAATCATAATGATAGTTAATCGAACTAAGTACCTCAAGAACAATTCTAGGATAGGTTAGGTGGTTAATCCTTATAAAATTAATCGAACCTATCCTAGTGAAAAGCCAATTTATATTATCTCTAAATTCTAAAATGTCAAGTGTAGGAAGATCCATAAATTTCATGCAAAGAATTGGATATTTTACTAGAGAGTCATAACGTAACTTTTGATCATCATCAACGAATGAAATACCAAAGTTATTGCTTATACCTTTGAAGCGTGCACAAAAATCCTCTTCTTCTATGATTTTTCCCTTCTCTTTGCTTGAAGAATCTTTCTTTTTCGAGAGTGCTCCCTTCCTTAGGTGCTTCAACATCATGAATCTACAATTCAAGACAACAACAAGAAGAAGATGTTGAAGAGGAGAACAGTGGGTGTTGAGGTAGGGGCGCGCGTTGGGGGGTGGGGAGGTGGAGGGAGCACGGGCATGTAAGGCAATGACTGTTAGGGCATAAGGCGTGTGAACCACCCTACACCTTTTATTCCGCCTCCCCCCTTTCTGAACCGACACGGCATCAGTGAGGGGTCGTGCCTCTTGGCATAGCCCCGCTGTGCGCCCTTCGGCAGAGTCCACACGACTTGACTGAGATCGTGCTGGATGGCATGACCCAACCGTGTGGCTTTCGGGGAAAGCCACACGACTCAGCCATTGAGTCGTGCTAGTTGGCATGGCTCCGCCGTGCGTCTCTCGGTGAGCCAAACACGAAGAGAGCTGAGACCATGTTGATGAACACGGTCTGGCCGTGGGATCTACAAGAGGGTACACGACCTTTGTGCTGGGTTGTGCCAAATGGCACGGCTAGGTCGTGCACCTTGCGTTGGGTTGCACGACCGACTCTAGTGGTCGTGTAATGTCACACAGTTTGGCCGTGTGGGGGTGTTGCTGTGTAGTTTACTCGTTCGGAAGGGGATCAATTATTATAGTTTATCCTGGACCTACAAAAAAAAGAAAAGAAAAACAAGCATTAACTTCTACGAAATGGTAAAAAATAAGGAAAGAGATGTCAAGTAAGAAAAACGAAATATGAACAAACGCTTGTTTAAGGTCATGAGCTCGACCCCTAATTATCAATCCGGAGTTGGTGGTTCCGTTAAATCCAAGTCTTCATCAATCTTGATAGGCATCTCAAAGAAATTTCTTTTGAGTCTTTGACCGTTTACCTTGAATGTCCCCAAATCTTTACTCCAAATATTGACTGCCCTATAAGGATATACCTTTAAAATTTTGTATGACCTCATCCATCGTGATTTTAATTTTTGAGGGAAGAGTTTTAATCTTGAATTGAAAAGCATAATTGACTCCCCTTCATGAAATTCTCTCTAGACAATGTGTTTATCATGTCATCTCTTTGTTCTCTCTTTGTAGGATTAGACATGCTCATAAGAACCCAACCTTAATAAGTCCAGCTCATTGAGCTGTCCTTCTTTGTCTTGCTACTTGTAGATTAAAGTTTAGTTTTTGAATTGCCTAAAATACTTTGTGTTCCAACTCAACTGAAAGATGACAGTGTTTTAAAATCTAATAAAATTAATGTATCTATGTGTTAATCATACAATCGTCTATTTTTTCCATCACGAGTGCCTTAGATATTCATGCCGTGCAAGGCTAAAATTAGGAATGGGCGGGGCTGCGTCTTTTGTTAGATATCTAGCGTCTATGCCCACATATTGACGTCACATGCATCTACGTCATGCAAGGTACCGAAGCGATGATCTCATCCTCATTCCGTCACTGAGACGACACCTCAACGCCCGAGCACAATAATATTTTTTTTTTGTGTTTGAATATGAAGAAAATTGTTAGCATCAAAAAATTCTTTAAAAAATCAAGTTAAAGGAGAAGCGAATTTCCTCCTACATGCTCCGATTCCGTGTTTGCTTTGAGCCGTGTAAAAAAATTTATGCAAAAGTGTTTAAATTATGATAGAATCAATACTCAATTATGTACACTTAATAAATTCTTCGGTAATGAACATGACGTTATTCGCTCACAGTCGACTTAAAAAATAAGAATAATACTATTCTGCCAGGTCATCATGGAATTTTCTTTCCAAATGAAAATACAAAAGTCAGGTACGTAAGTTTTCGAAGATATTATAAAAAATTGCCCGCGTGACATGACATGTAAATAATAAAATGCATTTTCTCATTATGTTAATAATCGCACAGCATAAATTGGGGCGATCCTATCAACTACTGTCCGCAGCAGATTCAAAAGGCGACACGTCTGGACACTCTGGCATGACACAAACCGCTGCCCTCCTACTTGCCGATGTCGCGCGTCGCGCTAAGGATGTGCCTTCCCGGTACATCCGCCCGCCTTCATCGCGCCCAAATATCGCCGACGTCGACGCCTCTGGCGCCGCCACCATTCCTCTGGTCGACCTGAGTGATCTGTCCGGCCCCGGTCGAGCCGCCGTGGTCCAGGCCATCGGTTCAGCTTGCCGAGGCCATGGATTCTTTCAGGTCGTCAACCACGGAATCCCCGACGACGTGATCACCTCCATGTTGCGCGTCGCCATGGAGTTCTTCCGGCAGCCGGAGTCGGAGCGGCTGAAGATGTACTCCGACGATCCGTCGCGGACGACGAGGCTGTCGACGAGCTTCAACGCGAGGACAGAGGAGGTCGGCAGCTGGCGCGACTTCCTCCGCCTCCACTGCTTCCCTCTCGAGGACTACACCCACGAGTGGCCGGCCAATCCCCCTGCTTTCCGGGAGGCGGTGGCGGAGTACGCGGTGAACGCGAGGCGACTGGCTTTGAGTTTGTTGGGAGCCATCTCCGAGAGCTTGGGGCTGGAGACGGATTGGTTGGTGGCGGCGCTGGGGAAGCAGGCCCAGCACATGGCGGTGAACTACTACCCGCCGTGCCCTGAGCCGGAGCTCACTTACGGGCTCCCCGGCCACAAGGATCCTAATGCCATCACTCTACTCCTACAGGACGGCGTCTCCGGCTTGCAAGTTCTCGGCCAGAACGGCAGATGGATCGCCGTCGACCCTGTTCCGGGCAACTTGGTCATCAACATCGGCGACCAGATTCAGGTACGTTACATCCATTTTTTCATGTACAATCTCGATGAATCGATGGATCGTCGTATTTGTGATACGTAGGTGCTTAGTAATGACCGATACAAGAGCGTAGTCCACCGCGTGGTCGTGAATAACTCCATCGACAGGATTTCGGTGCCGACGTTCTATTGCCCGTCGCCGGAGGCAGTGATTAGGCCGGCGCCGGCGCTGGCGGACGAGGAGCACCCGGCAGCGTACCGTGAGTTCACGTACGGAGAGTACTATGACAAGTTCTGGAACAGAGGCTTACGGCGAGAGAGCTGCCTCGACATGTTCAGAGTCGAACGCCATCCAATTTAGGGAGCTTTTGGTTCAAGCTATTATATATATAACTTCATTATGTCATTCATTATGTCATTATCAAGTAATCACATTATCAAAATTACAGGGAATAAAACATACGTGAAGTTGTTTGGTTCAATTTAGATAATCAAATAAAATCTTATTTGTTTGGAGGTAATAGTCTATAACCTAATATAATATTTTACCGTATTACCCTTTAGAATTTGTATAGATAATTTTATTTGTTTAGACATAAGGGTGTCGACGTCGATCGTCGATGTCCACGTAGGCAGTCGGTATCCAACACCGGCGATCAATTGTCAGCGCTAAGCGCCGACCGCTGACGATCGGCGCAGATCGCTGACCAGCTCCAGCGACGGCGATCGGCGGTGGTTGCCGGCAACCGGCGATCGTCGTCGATCGCCGGTCGTCGGCCGTCGACAATCGTCGCCGGTCGTCGGCCGCCGGCGATCGTCGCCGGCCGTCCACTGTGGTGGTCGACCGCCGACGATGGTCGCCGGCCACCGACGATCGTCGTCGGTTCGTCGGCGATCGTCGCCGGTCGCCAGCGATTGTCGTCGGTTCGCCGGCGGTGGTCGTCGGTCGTCGGCGGTGGTCGCCGGCCGTCGTTGTCGGTCGTCGATCGCGAATAATGCTTTTGGAAGTTAATACATTGTAATGGTTATTTTCGTCTTAAATATAAATATTGGAGAATAATTTTGGAAAGATAAGTTTCATAACCTGGGAATCAAGAAAAATCTTAGGGGCGTTTGGTTTGTATTTTTTAGTCTGTTTTCCATTTTCATTTTATGTAGAAAATATGATTTTCTGGAAAACATGTTTGGTTTGCATTTTCCAGCTTTGTTTTCCAGAAAAAAAACATAACGTTTTCTAGAAAAGTGGAGAATGAAAAAAAGTCATTTTCCAGATAACTAAAAAATGCGATTTTCTGGAAAATGAAAAATGACACAAACCAAATGCCCCCTTACTTTCCTAAGGTTTTCCGATTCCAGATTGCATATCCCTTTTGCTGACGTGTATCATTATTTGAGAATCACTGATTATCTAAATCAAATAAAATTTTTATTGATAATCTTGAATGGATAACCAAAGTTATCATAGATAATCCATAATCAAACACATCCCTAAAATTTTACCATGAATAAACAACGAGAGAGCTGCCTCGACATGCAAGTTCAGAGATTCCCCAGCGGCTCAGCTTGTTGATTATTATAATGTTAAAGACTGAAGTCTACGAGACGAAACTATATGTATATAGTTTGTCGTATGCCTTGTATCAATTACCTTTGTACTGTCATTACAGAATATAAATTGGGGCTTTCTTACGTGGAATTAGTTCGGAAGATAATTATCAGCTAGCATTTTTTTTAAAAAATTGTCTCATTGTTGTGCAATTGATAATTAAGAAAACCTTCACTTTGACTGATGAATTATCTCGCACGATCGAGTTAATATTATCTCCTGGCAAACAAAGTCAGTATATCCATCATTCTCACGTGTTAGTCACAGCATCCGGGTTAATAGTCCTCGCGATTTACCTTTTCCATATTGGCCTTGGGACAAGTTGGCGGGGGCACTGGGGGCGAACGAATCGCCTTTTGCCACCACGAATAATGATGTCGTTGGCGTTATGATATTGTCGGCATCCTACCCTATTGATAAGGTGGCAAAAGATTATGCGTTTGTCCTCGTGTCTCTGTTAATCCGTCTCAAGATCAACATGAAAGAGGTAAATCATAGGTACTACTAGCTCGGATGTTGTGGTTAGTACGTGGTAAAGACGAGCACACTGTTTTGCCCTCCAGACCTCAAGATGATAACACCCACGTATCCTACCCTACTGACGAGGTGTGTTGGGTGGTCGTCAGGTGGCCATAAGGAGGGTAAAGGTCGATCAAAGGCTAAGTTAGCATGGCGCAAGTCTATGAAGATAGCAGGGCCCGCTCGGTTAGGTCTGACCTGCCTCAGCCACCTTACTTAAGACATAAAGGGCATCTCCCGAGCGGGTAGAGTTTCTTAGTTAGCCGAACTTGATTGGATGAGAGTTTCTCCCAAGTGGGATGAACCTACCTACTGAGACTTAGTTTTAGAAGACTCTCTCGGGCAAGGAACTCCTCCCGAGTGGGTGGCTCCCCGAGGAGCAATTCTTGTCTAGGTAAATTCAATTTTATGATCTTATTACTACCTGGTGCGTTATAAAGAGACAATAAATACTCATGATGATAACCAGAATGCAAGCAGACCAGAGAGTGATAAAGAGGCTTTGAAGCACAAAGACGAAATTAAAGAACGACTTAATGATGAAAAGTACAATAATAAAACTTCTAATAACCATAATAATCGTGACATTAATGAGGAATAAGTCATTAATGCAAATGAAAAGGAACAGTTTGGAAATAAAAGATAAAGAAAGTGTTGGTGTTAGGAGCACCAAATAATCAAATCTGATTTTGATATTGATAACGGTTTAAAGTTTTGGTCTGTGATGATCTAATGTATTATACTGAGTATGCAGGAAAGTTCTAATGTAACTAGGCATGAAATTTGGTTTAGAAGACTCGGCACAAAGACCTAACCGGGGGTTGGGGACCGAAGTCCTGATCCGGAAGATCGAGCAGAAGTCTTACCCGAGCGAGGACAACAGACAGAAGTAGGGACGGGTCGAGATACAAACGAACATTGCGAAATTTGAAGCCTTCAAAGACCGAGCAAAAGTCCAACCGGAAGTGGCGGTTGGCAATAGGTAACTTTTCCAAAGTGGAGTAGGTGAGGGTGCGTTCCTCGGAAGAGGGAACAGTAGGCGTCGATCCAATCTATTATTTCAATTGAAACTTGAAAATAAGATCGGACAGCACTGGATGTCTTGCATGTATTTCTTTTGCATATTATTATTGGGCCAACCCTATCTTGCACCTAAGAGAACTGGAGACCTACAACACTCAGGCGCCCAAAAACACAAGCGCCTGAGAGGGACTCGAGCACCCATGTACCCGTGACTCAGCCTAGGCGTTGTTGAGTTGGCGAACGCTGACTTGAGCCTCCGCATCAGCAATACAGGTGCCCGAGAAGTAGTGAGGCGCCTGAGTAGGGATAAAACTTGGACCAAGCAGGAGATCAGGTCGTGGCTGGATTGCATCAACATGGGCGTCCCCACATGAGTGCATGTATGACCTATATAAGAGGTTTTCGACCAGAGGCTCATGGCAACTTGTTCACAACTTTTGTGCTCTCGTGTGTTGCTCCGAAACGATCTAGAGATAACAAAACATTGCTCCGACAACGATGCGCCTTTCCTTTATTTTATTTGAACTTGTCAGTATTTTTATTCTTTTTCTTGTACTTAAACATTGTATTCTTATACTCATTGCGATTTATAGAATTGTTCAAAGTAAACGATCAAAGACTGTGGATTTTGGAGTAGGAGCCGTCATAGACTCCGAACCAAGTAAAAATAAAGTGTTAGCCGTGCTTTTTTACTTTACTATCCGCTGCGTACTCGCTTACTTTCACGAATTTGAAGAATTTTTCAAATGCGATATTCACCAGAGGCTCATGACAACTTGTTCACAACATTTGTGCTCTCGTGCGTTGCTCCGAAACGATCTAGAGATAACAAAACATTGCTCCGACAACGATGCACCTTTCCTTTATTTTATTTGAACTTGTCAATATTTTTATTCTTTTTCTTGTACTTAAACAGTGTATTCTTGTACTCATTTGTGATTTATAGAATTGTCCAAAGTAAACGGTCAAGGACTGTGAGCCTTGGAGTAGGAGCCGTCATAAATTTTGAACCAAGTAAAAAAAATAAAAGGTGTTAGCCGTGCTTTTTTACTTTATTTTCCGCTGCGTACTCACTTACTTTCACAAATTTGATGAATTTTTCAAATGCGATATTCACCCCTCCTTTAGTAGTGTTTTTTTAACTTTGAGGCTCCAGCTTGCCTACTTCTTCCACTGTCTTGATTCTTTTCCATACCTTGTCCCCTACTTGAAAACTTCGGGGCATAACCTTCTGGTTATATTGACGTCGCATCCTCTGTTGGTAAGCAGCCATGCGGACTGAAGCCTTAGCTCTGACCTCCTCAATCAGATCTAGCTCCGCCCGTCTTTTCTCCGCATTGTCTTCCCCATACAGATGTCTTCTGTCCGACTAACAGCCGACCTCCATGGGGACCACAGCTTCACTACCGTATACTAACTGGAAGGGAGTGCACCCTGACCCTTCTTTGGGGGTGGTCCGGAGAGCCCACAGAACACCAGGCAGTTCGTCCACCCAAGACCCACAGACCTGGTCTAACTTAGCTCTGAGCCCTTTCAGAATCTCTCTGTTAGCTACTTCGGCCTGGCCGTTACTCTGGGGATAGGCCACTGAAGTGAAGGCCTGTTTGATTCCAAATTCCTTGCACCACTCTCTGATCATTCGACCTTGAAACTGCCGACCATTGTCTGATACCAGCTTATGGGGTATACCATATCGGCAGAGAATGCTCTGCCAAAGGAATTTTTTCACTGCTTGCTCGGTGATCCGAGTCAAGGCTTCCGCTTCGATCCACTTGGAGAAGTAGTCTACAGCCACCAACAGGAATTTCTTTTGACCGGCTGCCCTGGGGAAGGGTCCGACTATATCCATGCCCCACTGATCAAAGGGACACGATACAGTGGACGTCCGCAGCATCTCGACTGGTCGGTGTGATAAATTTTGATACTTCTGACAAGAAAGGCAGGAGAGGGCTAGCTTTTGAACATCTTTCTGTAAGGTAGGCCAAAAATAACCGGCTAGCAGGACCTTCCTCGCCATAGACCGACCTCCCGAGTGGTTACCGCAGGATCCCAAGTGTACTTCTCGCAACACGTAGTCTGCCTCTTCTTCTCCCAGACATCTGAGTAGAGGTCGGGAGAAGGCCCGTTTGTATAACGTGTCTCCTATCAGAGTGAATCTGGCTGCTCTTATCTTTAGTATCCTGGCCTGCTCGGGATGATCCGGGAGAGTTCCCTCCTTTAGATAGGCGACGAATGGGGCTCTCCAGTCCCCTTCTATTTCCTTTTCGGCCTCTCTTTCAACTTGGGCTACCATCATGATTTGAGGAGAAGGCTTGGGGAGGACCCACAGACGGACCGAGCTGGCCAGCCTAGCCAATTCGTCCGCCTTGACGTTGTCTCCTCGGGGAATCTGCAAGATCTAAACTTCTTGAAACTCTGCCTGTAACTGTTGGTAGGCATCCACGTAAGTTTGTAGCTTTTCATTATTTATCTCAAACTGCCTCGCCACCTGCCAAGTTACCAGTTGAGAATCTGAGTGCAGGATGACCCGAGTGGCCCCGACCTGCTTGGCAGCTTGCAGGCCTGCCAGGAGGGCTTCGTACTCTGCTTGGTTATTGGTGGCCTGGTACTCTAGGCACACCGCCAAATGAAGGGGGTCTCCCTTGGGAGATAATAGTAAGACCCCTACGCCGCTCCCTGCCCGAGTGGTCGACCCATCCACATAGATCTTCCATATTCCCTCCTCTTCCTCTGCATGGAGCTCACTCAGGAAATCAGCCAAAGCCTGAGCTTTGATTGCGGTTCTGGGTTGGTACTGGATATCATACTCACTCAGTTCGGTTGTCCATTTAACCATCCGACCTGAGACTTCAGGGTTGATCAACTCCTTACCGAGCGTGCTATTGGTCAGCACTCGAATAGGATGAGCCAAAAAGTATGGTCGTAGTCTCCGAGCCATCAACACAAGGACATAAGCTAACTTTTCGAGTGTAGTGTATCTACACTCGGCTTCTTTAAGTAGGTGCCCAAAGAAGTAGACCGGTTGTTGCTCGGTCTCCTTCTTGGTTACAAGCACGGCACTCACAGCTCCCTCAGTAGAAGATAAATAAACATACAATGGCTCTCCCTCCTCCGACTTAGCTAGTATTGGCAGGCTGACCATGTAAGTCTTCAGTTCTTCAAAAGCTCGATCACACTCGGCATCCCACTGGAACTTGGAGGCCTTACGCAGGATCTTGAAGAACGGCAGACTTCTATCAGCTGACCGGGAGATGAATCGGGACAAGGCAGTGATCCTTCTCGTCATGCGCTGGACCTCCTTGAGGTTTCTGGGCGGAGGCATGTCCAGTAGAGCTTTAACCTTGCCGGGATTAGCTTCTATCCCCCGTTCGGTCAGTATGTATCCGAGGAACTTACCACTCTTGGCTCCGAACAAGCATTTGGCCGAATTGAGTTTAAGGTCATATCTCCAGAGAGTACAGCAGGTCTCTTGCACATCTGTTATCAGGTCGGCAGCTCGGAGGGACTTGATGAGGATGTCATCCACATACACCTCTACATTCCTCCCGATCTGCTCCTTGAAAACCTTGTTCATCAACCTTTGATAAGTCGCTCCAGCATTCTTAAGTCTGAAGGGCATAACCGTGTAGCAATAAGTGCCTTCAGCCGTGACAAAACTGACCTTCTCTTGATCATCGCGGGCCAAGGGCACTTGGTGGTATCCCTGATAGGCATCCAACATGCAGATAAGCTCGCTACCCGCAGTGGAGTCTACCATCTGGTCTATCCGGGGGAGAGGGTAGCAATTCTTGGGGCAAGCTTTATTAAGGTCTCTGAAGTCGATGCAGACCCTCCACTTGTTGCCTGGCTTGGAGACCAACACCACATTGGCCAGCCAGACGGGGAACTGCACTTCTCGGACGTGTCCTGCTTTCAGTAGCCTTTCCACCTCGGCCTGGATAATCTTATTCTGCTCAGGACTGAAGTCTCTTTTTCTTTGCTTCACAGGTCGGGCTTCAGGGTACACATGTAATTTGTGCTCCATAATCTCGGGCCTGACCCCTTTCAGATCCTGCTGGGACCAGGCAAACACATCTTGGTTTTGGGTCAAGCATTCTATCAGCTGTTGTCGTAGGTCGGGCGGTAGTCCGGGAGCTATTCCTACCTGAGTCTCTTCTCGGCTAGGCAAGAGCTGGACCTCTTCCTTTTCTTCTATCAAATCAGCCCAGGGAGAGGGTTGAGAGGATTGCACCATGTTACAACTGGTCGGCGTAGCTCGGAAGGTCTTCCGTACTTCCACTCGGACGTCATCCACATAGCACCGGCGACCCACCTTTTGATCCCCTCTGACTTCGCCGACCTGATCGCCTACTGGAAACTTGACCTTCAGATAGAAGGTAGATGTTACAGCTCAGAATTCATTCAAGGCCGGTTGACCCAGGATAGCGTTGTAGGCTAAAGGTGCGTCCACCACTAGGAAAGTGGACCACCTGGTTCTTCGCAAGGGTTCCTCTCCGAATGAGATGGCCAATTTGATCTGGCCGAGCGGTTGAACATCGTTTCCCGTGAATCCGAATAGAGGGGTGGCTACAGGTTGCAACTCAGTAGTTTCAATCTGCAACTGCTCGAATGCCTTCAAGTATAGGATATTAACCGAGCTCCCTGTATCCACGATGGTCCTGTGGACCTGGTAATTGGCTATGACCGTCGTAATGACAAAGGCATCTTCATGAGGCACTTCTACTCCTTGCAAGTCCAGGGGACCAAAGCTGATCTGCGGTCCCTGACCTTGGGCGGAACTGCAACCCACTTGGTAGATATCGAGGCGTCTGACCTGCGACTTCCGAGCCCTATTGGAATCTCCATAGGTGGGTCCGCTCGAAATCACATTGATAGACCCGTGCACAGCATTCTGTTGATTAGCTTGCTCTTCGCTGGCATTCCCGTGCTCTATGGAGTCGGGGGTCTGGAACAACTGTCTGGCTGCAGGGGCGGTTGGTCGGGCCGGGGACTCGGATTGGCTGGGCGATGTTCTCCCCCGACCTCGACCACCTCCTTGGTGAGCTCCTCTTGGACTCCCTCGACCGGTGCGGCCCCGACCTCTGCCGGCCTACCAGCAGTCCTGAAGATCATGCGTATGGCTGTTATGGAAGGAACAGTAGGGTTGCCATCTAGAAGGGAGGCAACCCTGGGCTACTTGCTGAACTATTCCCCTCTCGGCTCCTTGTCGGTGTCCCATAGCTCTGAGACTTCTGAGAGGTCCTCCCGGAGGTATATTTCTCTGTTGATGCAGAGGAATCTCGGGTGCGGGTCTGGCCTCCGGCCGCCTGGCGGCTTGCGCTTCTTCCACATCCACGTATTTACTGGCTTTGCCCAGAAGGCTCTCGAAGTCCCTCGGAGGTTTTCGGATCAATGATCTAAAGAACTCACCTTCCTGCAAGCCTTGGGCAAAAGCACTGACCAGTACCTCAGACGTAGCCGTGGGTACATCCAGTGCGACTTGATTAAACCTCTTGATGTAGGCTTTGAGAGGCTCTCTGGAGCCCTGCTTCAGGGTAAACAAGTTGAGGATGGTTTTGTGGTGTCTCTTGCTGCTCACGAAATGCTAGAGGAACAATTTTTTAAAGTCGGCAAATTCTCTTACGGATCCTTCTGGCAGTCTGTCAAACCATCGCTGGGCCGGCCCGACTAGAGTGGTCAGGAAGGCTTGACATTTCACCTCATCCGAATATTGATGCAGCATTGAAGCATTCTCAAACTTCATCAAATGCTCTTCAGGACCAGTAGCTCCTCCGTATTCAGTGATGGACGGGAGTCGGAAATGCTTGGGTAATGGCTCGTGCATGATTTGGCTGGAGAAGGGGAACCCTGTGCGCTCAGTTGGGGTCGGCACAAGGGGAGCCTTCCCTTTGTTAGCTCTGGTATGGTTGGATGTAGCTTCATGAGGGTCCGATTGTCCTGCTCCTTCAGCCGGGCCAAACAGCGCCCGGTGGAAATGAGGACTGTCCTCCTGTCGAACCCCTCCCTCAGTGCCCACACGAGCAGTGTGCTCGGCTGGGCCCGCCTGAGTGGGTCGAGTGGCTGCCTGTTGTGCTGCGGCCAGTTTCTTCGCTTTGGCTTCGACTAGCAACTCGAGGTCCTCTTGTGAGAGAGTAACGGTCACCCGGTTGTATTCACTCATCTTCGACTTTCGATCAGGCTGATGTTCCCATAGACGACGCCAAATTTGATCCTGTCGACAAGCGAAGACCGGTTCTCGCTCGGATGACTCGGTCTAACCAAGACAACCCGGTCTGCTATAACTCGGGGGTCGGGGTCGGGCTTGGAGGGGTCGGGCTTAAGCCCCTCGGCTCGGACCAAATTGTAGCTCACAAAGTGGTGGTGTGGTTGCAAAATGACAGCAATCCCCTTTCTAGAGCCACAATGGGAGTTTATATAGGGGGAGGAAAGCCCTCTGCCGTGTCAGAGACGTCCTGTCTCATTAAGGATGAGACAGTTAATCAGACTGACCTGTGGCAGCTTTACTGACCCTGTGAGACTGCCACAGCCGCCTGACACCCTGATTGGACTGCCTCTTCTGATTTTCATTAACGTTAGGCGGCTTCGTCAGGCGGTTGTGTCAGGTGATGATTATGTCAACAGTCTGCTACCTTATTATTGCAAAGGGGATCCCTTTATCGCTCGGTCGGCTCGCCCTGAACCATAGTTCGGGTCGGCTGGGTGAGTTCGGGTCATAAGTCTCTACGCGTGGGGCGAACTCGAGGCGCTCGGCTAGAGCCAATCGAGCTGAGTGATCGACCTCGGGCGACTCCCCCCAAGCGGCCGACCTCGGGTGACTGACCCCGAGTGGCCGACCTCAGGTGGCTGACTCCGAGTGGCGAACCTCGGGTGACTGACCCTGAGTGGCCGACGACCCCGAGTGGCCGACCTCGGGTGACTGACCCCGAGTGGCAGACCTCGGGTGACTGACCCCGAGTGACCGACTTTGGGCGACCGACCCCGAGTGACCGACCTCGGGTGACCGACCCTGAGTGGCCGACCTCGGGTGATTGACCCCGAGTGGCAGACCTCGGGTGACTGACCCCGAGTGACCGACTTCGGGCGACTTTGATTCCGACCACTTGAGCATGAATCGAGGCCTTACTTGTTGGGACCGGGTGCATGTTGACATGGATACGGGTTCGTAATTTTAAAATTTAATTACGTGCAGCGGAAGGTTTAGCATAAATAATTTCTCAAATTATTTTAACCACGTATCTAGCATGCAACCTTATGTTGTGAAGACATGATCATACATTTAAAATTTTACAGAAAGTAAACTAATTTACTTAATACCTCGCGTAACTCGTAGAAAGGGACGAGATCCAACCGTAGCGTCCCATGGAAGCTCCGCCTCTATTCGCGTCCATGCCGAATTTTCTTCGGGATGACTTTGCAAAGCCACGAGTTTCGTGCCGACAAGAACTACTAGATTCTCCAAAGACACGACAAGAATACCAAGAGAGAGATGAAAAACTAACCACCAAACGAAGAACGGAATCAAGATTCCGGGAGGAAGGAAGGAGTCGCGCCCGCTTCTTCTTCTTGTTCGGCTTCTTCTTGGTGGTGGAAGCTCACGGCAAAGGGGGAGCGCTCTAGGGCCGGCGGCACTAGAAGAGGGAGAGGGAGAGAAGGAGAGGGAGAGAGGCTAGGCAAGAATCCTTGATCTCTTGGATTAATTTTCAAGCCTTACCTTGGTACCTTTATATAGTAGCCTCTTAATCGCCAAGTCTCCTCTTAACGGAATAAATTTTTCATAAGAAATTTATCTTACAAATTTTTCTATGAATTATTCCGTTATGCCAAGTTTTTATTATAACTTAATTTATAATAAAAACAACCATGTCTCCCCTTTTATTATGGAAAGAAATTTTTTTATATAAATTTTTTTATATAAATTTCTTTATCATGGTAAATCAATCCATTATTGATTTTATAAAATAAAATAAACCAATCCAAGGTTTATTTTAATTTCCATGAAAAATAAATCTCTTTATATAAATTTATTTATATAAATTTCTTTATATAAATTTCTTTATCCATAATTTTATAAAACAAACCACGTGCGGTTTATTTTATAATTTGAACCAAAAAATTCGGTTCTCCCCCTTTTAATTTGGCCGGCCAAACAAAGAGGGTGGGGACCCTCTTTGGCCGGCCAAACCCAAGCCGAAACCATACGAATTAAACTCGTTTAATTCGTCCAATAAGTCTTCAAAAGACTTAGCCATTTTATGCTTCCGATGCGTCTCTGAAAATTCAGATTCGACTTATCTCTCTTGATCGGAAAATCTAATTTTTAACTCGTTTTAAATCCCTCGGATTACTTGTAGTGCATGTGACTAAATAGGCTTTCGATTTATGTTGGCTGTCTATAATTAACCAATTATAGAACGATCATGAGTGGCACCTAGTAGTACATCATGATCCCCAATTAATCGAAAGATCAACGGTTGACCTCAGAAATAATTCTGAAACCCTTCAGCAGCACAAATGAATCGTGCCTCATTCCCTTCACCATCTTATACCCACTTGGTTCAGGACATGGTCTATGTGTGTCAGTCCCCACTAGGCTGACTACGTCACACCTAGCCCATGTAACGTTCTCTCGTCCTACGGATTCTAATTACTCTCATGTATTTAAGAGATTCATACTCTCAACATGTCATGCTCTGGCCAGAGGCTTCGAGTAACAATCCGACGATAGGCCTTGTATATACATCCCCTCGCAAGGAGTGGTGAATCCTTTGTAGGCTGTTCAAACATCTTCGGGCAATTCGGCTTATACCCAACCATCCTGGGTCCACACCTCCTTGGAGATTCTTGCTTAAGATGTCAAAGTATAAGCCTTCATGACCAAGATGACTTGAACACTGCAAGTCAAAGGAACATCACACTTAAGCTGCAGTAAGAACTTCATTGACATATCTATATGTAGATTACCATATGAAGTCTTACAGCTAGTCACTCCAATGAACTAGTTCCCTTAACTAGCATTCATGTTTATCTCCGGACATCCCAATGTCACCAGCCAGTGAGAATCAGCTGATTAGAGAATAACCCATGCTAGTCTCAACAGAATTAATAGTGTCCGTATTTATCAATTCATTGACTAGGGACAATTTCAATACTTCACAATTGCACATGTAGAGATAATCACTAGTTGTGAATTCATCACAAATTCTCTCATGCTGTGAATTGTATTGCGGACATTCAGTAAATGAGTTTAAGATCTCAATCAAATACACGAACATGTATACTCAAATAGTGAATATTCATTTATTAAAGTAAATGATTACAATCATAAGGCGATTGCCTTAGGACACTTCTCTCATATTACTAACATTATTTGCCTTGACCTCCCTTCCCTATGCCGAGCCTCACTTCTCTCATATTACTAATATTCATTTAGTCTTTCCCGATCCGGGTTTTCCTCAATCGAACCCGACCGGGCCTCCGATCCTCCTCCAAAAACTACCCGACAAAAGATGACAAAGTGATCATCTCCAAAGTAGTCAACGTGGTTCAAAAAATGCTAAAGAAAAAGAGGATGTTCCAATCAGAGTGTCCAAACATAAAAGAAACCAAGAAACAAAGAAAAAGGAAGACCCTAAAAACAGCATGGTCTGAGTCATAGAAAGAGTCAGACGAAAAAGAGCAAACTCAACTATGCTTTCTGGCACTATCGGTACAAGCACATGTTGTCAAGAACGAATCCAACACCAAGTCCGAGAACAAATCCAACACCGAGTCCGAAAATGAATCCAGCACCGAGTCCGAGACGGAGTTGGAAGTTGATTAAGGAAGAAGCCACAGATAAATATCCATCTTTGAAAAGGGGAAACTCATTGTATGTGGTTATTCTAAAAACGAACTTTGCAATCTTATCTCTTACCTATCTCGCAAGTTGGCTAAGTCCAATGGTTAGGTCAAGTCCCTCCAAAAGAAGATCAAAGCCCTTAAGAGGAGGCTAATTTGAGTTCCTTGACTGTGACAATTCAGGGTGGGATCTCAACTCAAGTCCAACAACTTGAGGAAGAGAATTCCTCTCTGAAAACTCAAGTCAAGGAATTCAGAGCAACCTTAAAACGATTTACATTGGGTTCCAAGAAATCTCGATATGATTCTTGGAAAATAAAAAGTCGTCTAATCCTGTCGACAAGCGAAGACCGGTTCTCGCTCGGATGACTCGGTCTAACCAAGACAACCCGGTCTGCTATAACTCGGGGGTCGGGGTCGGGCTTGGAGGGGTCGGGCTTAAGCCCCTCGGCTCGGACCAAATTGTAGCTCACAAAGTGATGGTGTGGTTGCAAAATGGCAGCAATCCCCTTTCTAGAGCCGCAAAGGGGGTTTATATAGGGGGAGGAAAGCCCTCTGCCATGTCAGAGACGTTCTGTCTCATTAAGGATCACTACAAGAAAATTGTCATATACCCATAGTAAAAAACCATAGGTAAAAGCATGAAAATCGTGGGTATAGACCTCAAAAGCCTATACCCACGGGCGTTCAGGTCCGTCATTTTTACTATACCTTTACTGACAATTTTTTTACCGTCAGTATAACATATAAGGATAACTAGAGGTTTTAGTGACAGAACTAAAAACCGTCACAAATAATCACCAAGTAATTACCCACGGAAATAATTCTATCACTATATACTTTAGTGCAAAAGTTGTTTTTCCGTGGGTATAACTTATAGCAATATGATTTTTAATTTTCTGTAGGTATAGATTATAGTCACACTTTAGTTAAATTTAAATTTTTCGTAGGTATAGCATATAATGATTTTTTATTATGGGTACAAAAAATTAAAATTTAGAATTTAATTTATATATTTAAATATATATATATATATAACAATCATATTAAGAAAAAGGCTTCAATGATATTAAAAATAAAACAAGTTCTAAAGTAATAAGTATCAATATTACAATAACAAAGTTAGTACCAATAAATAGATTTTCACAATAACAATATAGCGCAAAAAAAACCCATCATTAAAAAAACTCCACAGGTTTAAGACTTCTCAGGAAAATTCAAGATTGTCTTGTGAATTGTGGCACGCCGAGCAGCATCATAAACTTGAAAGAACAAGGGATGAATCTCTAGTATTTCCACTTTGATGGTAGTTACTTTGGTAGTCAGCAAGAACCAACCTCCTCCTCTGTTGCAGACAAGATGGAAGAAAAGTGAATTATTTTAGAAGGCGAAATTTATTAGAATAAAGAAAAGCATAAGTAATAAAATTACTAATTGAATGATAAATACTTCATGACCTAAAAGCTAAAACTTGGTTGCTGGAGAAATATGAAGTTAAACCACATTTCACAGCTTGGATAGCTTTTTTCCACACTACCAGCACTTTACCTTGACACAAAAATCTCACAAAATTTTCCATTGTACAAATCTACCCTAACAATGTTACTAGTGATAGTTTTTTTTTAATAGACGAGTTTCCACTACTTTTATTTTATTAGCCGTCTATTCACCCCCCTCTAGCCGGACCAACCCGATCCAACACTTAGGACTCGAAATGGTTAGTTAAGGACTAGACTTGATTGAAAATTGCATAACCTAGTATTAGGGTGGGGCGAGCAAATAGTATGTTAGAAAAGTCTGTCTAAGGAGTCAAGTAGGGTAAAAAGTACTCTATTTGATCTTTTTAGCATATAAGAACTAACCGAAGCTACCTCGTCACATCCTCGACTAGTTAGATCAAGATTTCTCAAAGAGTAAATTAAAAATATAACTTCTTTAAAAGATTTTGTCTAGAAAAAGATCATTGTTCTGATACTCAAGAAGGCCACTATGTCTCGCCAAGACCTTGAAACCGATTATTGAACTATATTTTTAAATTACTACTTATTAAACTTGAATCTAACTCAAGGTTCAATCAAATCATAGATTTCACTTAAATTTAAAAGATAAAATTTAACACATCTCACAAAACAGATAAGGTTTTCTTGTTTTGTCACTTAAAATGGATAACATGTTTAGGACCTAAAAGGATTAGTCCAATCTAACCAACACAACAAACCTAATTAATTTTACCTTTAATTTATTAACCTAATTTAAAATTTTGCCCTTATTGAAATTCAAACTTAACTTAATTTTTCAAAATTCAAACATAACTTAATTTCTCAATATTCAAACATAACTTAATTTCTCAAAATTAAATTTTAATTTTTTTAAATTTCAAACTTAATTAATTTCTTAAATTCAAACTCAAACTATTTTAAAACTAAACTGTTGGTGCTCTGGTTAGTTTTGATGTGATCAACAAAGTTAAGTTAGGTCCTGTTGGTTTTTGATCCCTTTGTCTAAGTGTGCAAGAATTTAGGAGCAAAGGAAGTCGAGCGTAAGACGCAGTGGATGAGAAGGATTGCAAGGGGAAGTGAGATGATGGGGGCTCGATGCGTCCGAGGAACGTGAAAGCTACGGAAAAGTATACCGATGGAGAAAGAACGGTGTGCGCGACGTCCAAGGGACGAGAAGCTGGAAGGAAGAACTCTTGACGGGCGAAAGTCCGGAGTCAGGTTCGGGTGAGCCTAACTCTAGTTGGCCAGAAAATACTCAAAGAAGACCCACTGAAATTTGATCAACGAGCTGCTGACCAAAGGCTTCTCGAGCGCCCGTATGGATACAGGTGCTTAGGATCTCGGGAGCCTGAGCACTCAGGCGCACGTGTGCATACAGGTGCCCAAGAGTCCATAGTTATCAGCCAATCTACCGATTGCAACCGTTGCGCTGCGGATAATTCTCAGGCCACATGTCAGGCGCCCTGGAGCACTCGGGCGCCCCAGTACAGCTACGTTAATAAACGGATAAGTTTGACCGGGGCTATAAAAATAAGCCCCGAGAGCTCAGTTTCAATTCATCCATCAACTGCATAAAATTCATTTCTTAGTTTTCTTCTATCTTGTGCTTCAAAGTCTATAAAAGGTTTCTCCACCAGAATGAGGTTCTAAGAGTGAGCTTCAGCTGTCTTGGATTAGCAACCACCTAGGTTACAACCAAGTAAATTTTTGTGTCTGAGCCTTTTACTAATTTAATTTGTTTATGCTTGTTTTAACTGTTGATGCAGTCTGACCCTGATTGTTATTTTGGTGTTGACATCGATTTTAGTTTAGGTTAATGATTATTATGATTATGGTTAAGTCTTGATCGGGGATTAGGCATGATATGGAAAATCCTAACCTGGAGGGTTAGGTATGGAAAATCCTATCTTGGAGGGCTAGGTGTGGAAAAGTCCTAACTCGGAAGGTTGGGTGAAAAGTCCTAGCTTGGAGGGCTAGGTGAAAAGTCCTAACTTGGAGAGTTAGGTGAAAAGTCCCAACTGGAGGGTTAGGTGAAAAATCCTGGCTTGGAGGGTCAGGTCCTAGCTTGGAGGGCTAGGTGTGGAAAAGTCCTAACTCGGAAGGTTGGGTGAAAAGTCCTAGCTTGGAGGGATAGGTGAAAAGTCCTAACTTGGAGGGTTAGGTGAAAAGTCCCAACTGGAGGGTTAGGTGAAAAACCCTGGCTTGGAGGGTCAGGTCCTAGCTTGGAGGGCTAGGTTGGATGAAATCCTAGCTTGGAGGGCTAGGTTGGAGCCCCTGGATCGGTCTGGTGACCGATCCAACGATGACTGATCGGTCTGGTGACCGATCAGGGAGTATGCGTTTCACCCACTGCTTGGCTCCTGATCGGTCTGGTGATCGATCAGGGAGCACACAGTGAGGTTGAGTTCCCCTGCTGATCTGCTCCTGATCGGTCTGGTAACCGATCTGGATCTCTGTGCAGATCGTTCTGGAGAACGATCCAGCTTCGCGAGTTCCTCACTAAGATCGATCAGGACGGAGCTTGATCGGTTTGGTCATGACCTGATCTGTCTGGTGACCGATCAGGAGGCTCCCTGATCGGTCCGGTAACCGATCGATCAAGAGGTTTTGAACTGAGAAACTCAAAAATCGCTTGGCAAAGGTGTGGATCGGTCTGGTGATCGATCCACAACCTGAGATCGGTCTGGTGAACGATCCAGGAGAGTCCCAAAGAAATCGCAATTTCTGATTGAGCATTGGGGATCGATCAAGACGAAGCCTGAATGGTCTGAACCCATCCTGATCGGCCTGGTGACCGATCAGGAGACCCTCTGATCGGTCCGGTGACCGATCACTTTAATTCAAATTGCACTGTCAGATGCTCTGATCGCGTCTGACCGTATCCGATTCTCTACGCTTAACATCTGATACATGATTTGTTGCTTGATATGCTGTCCTAATTCTCTGATTAAGATGCAGGTGACAGGGAAGGATTCAGACACTCAAGGAGAGTCAATGGAGACCTTTCCTTGGAGCAGGTTTGTCTGTTTTTCCATCTCAGGTTGCAACGGGTGCTGGCGCTGGCAGGAGTTGCTGCCTGGGGCTGGTCTGAGGGAGGCTCAGGGAGTCCAGAGGAGCTAAGTGGTAGCTGGTGGTTGCAGGTGAGCAGCTGGAGGCTACAGTGAGATGTTGTCACCTGACAATCAAGAGGGGAACAAAAGGAGCGGTGTGGAGCAGAGCAAGAAGTAGTTGTCGTCTTGGTTTTGAGCTGCGACACTTGCTGCGTGCTTGTGCTTCTTGTTGATCATCCACTCTTGAGAAAGCTACTCTGATCTTTAAAGCAACCAACCCTTGCTTGAGCACTTGGAGGAAGGAACAAGAAGCTTCGAGTCCAATAGCGAGAAGACACGGGGAAAGGGTTCTTGCGTGAGATCGTCGCTGGGTGGAGCTCAGAGGGAGTTTGCTGTGTTCCTGTCTTTGCTAAGTGCTAAGTAAGATCTTTCTTGTGTTTCATTGTGCTTAAACCTATATCATTGATTGAAACGTTGTGGAGAGGTAACTCCACCGAGAAGATCGTCACCGGGGCTTGATCTGCCGACGATCAAGGGATCGCCCACCAAAAGGGCACGCCAAGGAGTAGGGGCAAGTTATCCCCGAACCTTGTAAACCCTCCTTGTTAGCGATCTTGCTAGTTGTGTTAGTTTGTTTTTGTTTTCAATTTTTCTGCATACTCTGTTTTCGATGCTTCCGCTGTGCTACTAACAAATTGAGTGCAGAAATTCAATAAGTCCTTAAAGTCCAAATGTTTGGCTATATTCACCCCCCCCCCCCTCTCTAGCCATCCGGGTTCCAAAATTAACTAATTATTGTAACTAATCTGAATTCTTTGTAACATCGCACAAAAGATTTAATTTTATTTTACAGCGACAATTCACCCCCCACCCCCTCTTGCCGATCCACCTCGACCCAACAAGTTGTATCAAAGCTAGGACGCCACAGAAGGACTAACTGCCAACTACAGTAAATTCTAAAGAATGATTGAACCAGTCATCTATCCGTCGAAATTTGGAAAAGAAAAATAAAGATATTTTTTACTACAGATTATGAATTATGACCAACAATGAAAAATAGTTTTTAAGCTCCGAAAGATAACAAACGAAAAATTAAGGAATCTGACTCCTAGAACAAAAAGGAGTAAGCTAACGCAATAGCAAACGGAAAAGTGGAATTCCATCTGTTGGTCATCCTCCCCGAACACGATGTCATCGAATCGAGAAGTACGACTCGGCAAAGGAACTTTGGGAAAAGTTCCTAGAATTGCATGAACGCACCTCGAAGGTGAAACTGGAATGACAAGACATCCTACGAAGTCAGCTTACCAACCTCCGAATGGAGGATGGACAGTCAGTTGCTCAACTAGACGCCAAGGTAAAAGAGCTAATCACGAGCCTTGAGAATCTCGGAGAGGTGTCATGTCGTGACGCTCAACGGTAGACACTAAATGCTTTCCCGAGAACCCCAGATTGGACCTCAGTAATTGACACATATTTTATTTCAAATGATTTTGATGTAACTACTTTAGAATAACTATTTTTTATTTAGAGCTTCACGAATCTCGATGTGTAGGAAAGAATAGGAAAATAAACAACATCGCTCTAAACGCGAGGAGAAACCAGATTGAGGAGGAGTCATCAATGGACGATGAAAATATAACGGAGATGGTAAAAAACCTTAAAAGTTTTTTTTTAAAAGGGCTAATAAATTTCTAAGTTTCAAGGTAAAAAACAATCTCCGAAGAAGCGTACAGTTCGATGCTATAACTGTAAAGAGGAGGGTCATATAAAAGACTAGTGTCCCAAACTTAAGAACCAGCCAAAGAAGAAGAAGGCGCTGAAAGCCACCTGGGACGAGACCTCGTATGATGAATCGAAAGCTGAAGAATGGGCTGGATTTTTGCTGATGGCAAATCATCAAGAGGAAAGCACTGAAGAAGAGGGAGCTAGGCCAAAAGAAAGCAACGATGAAGGGGGAGTCCCTCTTTTCGAAAGCGACATGGTAAGTGAGGTATGTTTCCTCCCTCACGATCAACTGTACTCAGGTATAAGAGCAATACTTAATGATAATCTTAAATTAGAAAAAGTGAATCAAAAATTAAAAATAAAATTAACTAATTAATGCTCTTTTGATGTTTCTGATAAACTAAAAAATAAAAATATTAGTTTGAGAAATTTAATTGAAAAACTAGAATTTGATATTGCATGTTTATGCCGAATGAAAAATAGTTATCCTGATAATCTGAACTTGTATATTAAAAATCATAGGGAACAACTTAGAAAAGTATCTAAGAACTATATTCTTGTAAAATTATTAATTAACCTTGTATATAGGAACTTGTTTTAGGTTGTTATGTCTTTACTGAATTAATTTTCAATCATTATATTGTTGATGCAGTATGACCTTATTGTTGTTTTGGTGTTGACACCGATTTAAGTTTAGGTGAGTAAGATAGGTTCGGCTTAAGTCCTGGTCGGGGACTGGGCACGGATTCCGATGAGTGAAGCCAGGTAAAGGATATCCTAGTGAGTGAGGCTAGGTGAACGAAACCCAGGTGAGTGAAGTCGGGTCCCGATGAGTAAAGTCGGGTCCCAGTGAGTGAAGCCGAGTGACGAAAACCTCGGTGAGTGAAGTCGGGTCCTAGTGAGTGAAGCCAGGTGACGGAAACCCCGGTGAGTGAAGTCGGGTCCTAGTGAGTGAAGCTGGGTGAAAGGAAACCCCGGTGAGTGAAGCCAGGACCTAGCGAGGGAAGCTAGGTGAAGAAAACCCTGGTGAGTGAAGCCAGGTCCTAACGAGGAAAGCTAGGTTGAGCCAAGTTCCCGGTGAGTGAAGTTGTGCATAAAGTCTTGGTCTGGGGGACTGAGCATTGAGTGTACTAGTCGGAAAGGGCACGTGAGCTCTTTCTCCGGGACTAGAATGAGTTAGAGAAGACAAGGGAGCATGTTCTCTGGACTTAGGGTCGAAATGGTCGGAGCTGGATCGGTCTGTGGTCCGATCAGGGAGTTGGCACTAACTCCTGCGGTTATGGATCGGTCTGGAGTCAGATCAGGGAGTTGGCACGAACTCCCTTGATAGTAGATAGGTCTGGTGACCGATCTAGGGCGTCTGATCGGTCTGGTGTACGATCAGAAACAGATCAGAAACCTTCTGTGGGGTGATTGAACGGTCTGGTGACCGATCAGAATGCGAACAGAAGCTGATCAGAAAGACCCTAATCGGTCAACTGGACCGATCAATTAGGTCTGGACCGATCGGGATGAGTCCTGATCGGTCCAGCCATAAGCTGATCGGTCAGCTGGACCGATCAGCAGCGCCCTGATTGGTCTGGTGACCGATCAGGGCACTTTGGCTTGGATCCCAGTGGGCTAAGGAGGGATCGGTCTGGTGACCGATCCCTAGTCTCTGATCGATCAGGCAAACCGATCAAAGGTTCGCCGAATCGATCAGGGTTGAGCCTGATCGATCAGGTCCTTCACTGATCGGTCTCTTTGACCGATCAGTGCCTTGCTGAAAATCATCTGAATCCACACAGAAGGGTCGCTGTTTGAGGATCAGTCTGGTGACCGATCCCTGGTCTATGATCGGTCATGAGATCGATCAAATCCTTACTGGATCGATCAGAGGTGAGTCTGATCGGTCAGAAGGGTAACTGATTGGTCAGGGTGACCGATCAGTGTCTGATAACTTTAATTTGAATCGTTGTCAGACTTACTGAACACTTTTGATTTCTTTCTGATACCTGCTGATACACTTTGATTTGCTGTGATAATCTTCTGATGAGTGTGCAGGTGATACAGGGATGACACAAACCAAAAAGGAGGGTCAATTGGTGACTTTCGCTTCGGTCAGGTTTGTCTGTTTTCCGTTCGCAAGATTCAACGGCTTCTGGCGCGGGCTAGCGACTGTCTGGCGGGAGCTGGCGACTGACCTGAGGCTCGGCTGAAGAGGTTTCAGTGGACATAGCTCAGTAGAGGTCAGTGGGTCAGTGGTGACGGAGCTGTGTTCAGTGGTTGCAGACGCGCCTGGTGATGAGCTAGTTGCAGACGCGGCTGGTGATGACCTGCTGATGAGCAGAGGCTTAAGAGAAGGCTGGCGAAGAAGAGACATCAACTTTTAAACCGTTGAGAACTTTGCGAGTTGATCAGCAAGCAAACA
The DNA here is from genome assembly GCA_024364735.1 of Boesenbergia rotunda. Classification (NCBI taxonomy): domain Eukaryota; kingdom Viridiplantae; phylum Streptophyta; class Magnoliopsida; order Zingiberales; family Zingiberaceae; genus Boesenbergia; species Boesenbergia rotunda. Next base: position 122,594 of record JAGFNQ010004268.1, on the reverse strand, counting down.
CGAAGAACTGAGTGAAGGTTCTTGCGTTGGTTGTGCTGTGTTGTTGCTTTGTGAAGTTCCTTCGCGCTTTCTGTGCTCACGCTCTGTAAGCCTTCTCTTTGTCTCTGTGCTTTGTTTGATATCATACTGAGACTATCTGTGGAGAGGTTTCTCCACCGAGAAGGAGACTGATATATCTGGATTTCCGGGGCTTGATCTGCCGACGATCAAGGGGTTGCCCACCTCACGGGCATACCAAGGAGTAGGGACAAGTTATCCCCGAACCTTGTAAACCCTCCTTGTTAGCGACTGGTTCGTTTCTGTTTCTGTTGGTATTTCTTTCTTTCTGTCTGTTTTTCATCCGCTGCTAACTTAAGTGCAGAAAGAAAGTTTAGAAGCCAAGGTTTTTAGTGTCTGGCTATTCACACCCCCCTCTCTAGCCATCCAAGGTCCAACATATATGTTAGTCCCACATCTATAATTTTCGAAGGGATTTACTTCCTTATATGTGTTCCTGTGTTAATGGAATTATAAACATAGGTGGTCTCTTCTCACAGGCGAGCAGGAGGTCGCACCTGTGAGCCCGCCATGCGCGCACATGCGCAATGGGCGCTTAAATTGAGGAGCTTAAATTTATGCTCCAGGTGACGTAACATGTGATATGACAGTGCCTGTGTAGCACTCAGATAGGAGGAGAGAAATGACTAGATTGCTGACTGGGCAACAAATTAATGGCAACTGTTGGATCGAAGATGGGTGTCGGATCGTAAGTGACACGATCTAGAGCGTTAATCGTGAAGAGTCACGATCTGACCGTTGGTGAAGAGAGACTTGATCTGAAGCATCAGATCAAATATGATGGCTGAGATCAAAGGGAGATTTGAAAGTTTGCAACCATTCAGATCTGATAGATGAGATCAAAGAGCTATCTGAAGGGTTTCTGAAGGGTTTCAACCCTTCAGATCGAACGACCCAGATTAATCTAAACTAAAAGACACACCCACTCACCAAAGGGTATCTCACCTCTTCCCTTGTATAAATAGAGTTCTCTATGGATTCATTCATTCATTCAATCATTAAAATCATTAGTATTCATCCCATCGTGTGCATCCAGAGTTCGAAAAACCAACAAGAAGGTTCACTAGTCTCGAAATTTGTAGTGCAGCTATTTCAAGACATCATCATTGTATCTTGGAAAATGAATTGTTGTTATCCATGAGTACCTGTAGCGGAGCAATATCATTTTACGGATATAGTGTCTAACATTAGCTTTGACGAAATTATATCAGTTTGCATCCTCCCGGCAGCTTATCTGGACGACGCCACCAAACAATCGTAAAACAATATTATGCAATTATTATAAAATTATTGGCGCCGCAAAGACTCGAATAAGAGACCTTCTCTGTGTTAATCTGACGTGGCAACCAACTACACCACGACGACAAAATTAAGAGCTTTACACTCTACAATAAAGTTATTTTGCAAACTGATATGACATTGATCAATGACGTTCCGACTGCCGTTCCGCACGAAGAGAAGCCGGAGAAATTTAAAGGAGCCGACATCAAACGATGGCAGCAGAAGATGTTGTTCTATCTGACAACACTAAACCTCGTACATTTTTTGCGTGAAGACCCACCAGCCATTAAAGAAGGTGATGCCAACAAAATGGATGCATGCGATGCATGGTCGCATAGAGATTTCTTGTACCACAACTATGTTCTCGACGTATTGGACGACACGTTGTATAACGTGTATAGTCCGATGGAGACGGTAAATCTCTGTGGGAATCATTAGAGAAGAAATGCAATACCGAAAATGTTGGATTGAAGGAATTCATCGTCGTACGGTTTGTAGACTTCAAGATAATGGATTCCAAGAGTGTGACGTCTCAAGTGTAAGACATGCAACTGATACTGCATAATCTGGATGCTGAAGACATGAAGCTGAACGAGTCGTTCAAATTAGCTGCGATAATCGAGAAACTCCCTCCGTCGTGGAAGGATTTCAAAATTTACCTCAAGCGCAAGCAAAAGGAGATGGCACTTGAAGACCTGATTCTGAGGCTCTAAATAAAGGAGGATAATCGAAATTTATCCGACTCTAGAGGAACGAAGCGGGCCATCGACAAGATGTCCAACATGCTTGAGCCAAACACCAAGAAGCCAAAGTAATTCAAGAAGAAGGCTCAAGGCAAGAAACTCAAGGGCTCGTACTACAACTGCGGAAAGCTAGAACACCTGTCCAATTATTATAGACGCCTGAAGAAACCAACCAAGAGTCAGAAGGATGCTGTGAACCATGTCGCAACTTCTGATGACAGGCTCCCTGATTTATTGGAACTGGATCTCACTACGGTCATGTTTGAAGCCAACACGATGATAAATAACCCGAAATAGTGGTGGATCGATACTAGAGCAACACGTCACATCTGTTCGGATAAAACGATGTTCTCCAAGTATACTCAGATAAATGGAAGAAAGCTCTATTTGGGCAATTCCACTACATCGCCGATTGTCGGACTTGAGAAAGTTGTCTTGAAGATGACATCTGGGAAGGAGTTAACATTCATTGATGTGCTCCACGTTCCCGACATCAGGAAGAACCTAGTTTCTGGCTCGACACTTATTAAGGCCGGCTTTAGACTAGTATTCCAGTCTAACAACTTTGTACTTACGAGGAATGATGCCTTCGTAGGTAAGGGATATTTAGAACAGAGTCTGTTCAAAATGGTTTAATGACTGTACATCATTAATTTGATGGTAATAAAATAAAAGCTTCCAGCTATGTTATTGAGTGTTTTAATTTATAACATGATAGACTTGGACATGTTAATAATAATACTCTGAAACGTCTCGTCAAATTAAATTTATTACCAAACGTTAATGTTAACGAAATGCACAAATGCGAAGTGTGTGTAGAAGCTAGAATGACGAGACTACCTTTTCATTCAGTCTAATGGTCAATGACTCCTCTAGAATCGATACATAGTGATCTATGTGACTTAAAATTCGTGCAAACTAGAGAAGGTAAAAAGTATTTTATTACTTTTATTGATGACTGCACGAGGTTCTGTTATGTCTTTCTTTTAAAAAGTAAAGATGAAGTTTTAGAGGCTTTTAGAACCTATAAAATAGAAGTTGAGAATCAACTTGATAAACGAATTAAAATAATTCGTAGTGATAGAGGTGGAGAATATGGTGCACCGTTTGATAAGTTTTGTTCAGAAGTTGAGAATCAACTTGATAAACAAATTAATGTATTCATCCTTTTGACATATTAATCATAATATTTATATTAATAATTTTCATAATTTATATTTTTATTAATCTGACAAAGTTAATATATTCATTTTTTCCATATATTAATCACAGTATCTGAACTAATAATTTTTATAATTTATTTTTTTCATATTAATCTTGAGATAAATGAATGAAGCCGTTAAAAATGAACGAATAGTCTATTATCCTTATCAAATCTATTACATTAAATGATTTTTTAAAGACCCGTTCGTGCGTCGTGGTGGTCTTTAAAATACGTTTTTAAAGATATTTTAAAAAGAATAACGGTATCATGGTGAAAATCAATACCTCAATAAAAATTTTGATCATCAATCGATAACATCTTCGACGTCCGACGTTGATCGAATACTATCGATGGCCTCCGGCCACCATCCCGAACCAATTTATACCCTGGGGGCACGGTAAACCCGTCGAGGATCGCCGTAATTACGATCTCGCATCATTCACCGTCTATTTTGACGGGTTCACCGTTGCTATCGATCATGACGGGTTCACCGTCCTCCCAAGGTATAGTTTGATTCATGGCGACGATCAGAGGCCATCGGTAATGTCCGATCGACGATCGAATGTCAGATGTGTCGCCGAGTGACGGTTAAAATTTTCATCGAGACATTCACTTTTACTATGTGTATCATTTCACTTTTTCACATTAATTTATTTCTAAAATTAAATATACTATAAATACAAACTATATTATCCTATATTATATTTGTGGTATGTATTTATAATATATTTATTTTTAAAAAAATAAATATTCAATAAATACAAATCATTTAATCTATATTGTATTTATGGTTTGTATTTATAGTATATTTTTTTTAATAAAACTATAAATACAAACCATAAATATAACATAGAATAATAATCGCATAGCATAAATTGGAGCGAGCAGAGCAAGTCTAATTAATTCACACCAAATCATGACTCAAACCGCTGTAGTCCTACTCGCCGATGACGTCCGTCGCGCTAAGGATGTGCCTTCCCGGTACATCCGCCCGCCTTCTTCGCGCCCAAATCTTACCGAAGTCTACGCCTCTGGCGCCGCCACCATCCCTCTGGCTGACCTGAGTGATCTCTCGGGCCCTGGCCGCGCCGCCGTGATCCAGGCCATCGGCTCAGCTTGCCGAGGTCATGGATTCTTTCAGGTCGTCAACCACGGGATCCCCGGCGACGTGATCACCTCCATGCTGCGCGTTGCCAAGGAGTTTTTCAGGCTGCCGGAGTCGGAGCGGCTGAAGATGTACTCCGACGATCCGTCGCGGACAACGAGGCTGTCGACGAGCTTCAACGCGAGGACAGAGGAGTTCGGCAGTCGGCGCGACTTCCTGCGCCTCCACTGCTTCCCTCTCGAGGACTACCTTCACGAGTGGCCGGCCAATCCCCCTGCTTTCCGGGAGGCGGCGGCGGGCTACGCGGTGAACGCGAGGCGACTGGCTTTGAGTTTGTTGGGAGCCATCTCCGAGAGCTTGGGTCTGGAGACGGATTGGTTGGAGGTGGCGCTGGGGAAGCAAGCGCAGCACATGGCGGTGAATTACTACCCGCCGTGCCCCGAGCCGGAGCTCACCTATGGACTCCCCGGCCACAAGGACCCCAATGCCATCACTCTACTCCTCCAGGACGGCGTCTCTGGCTTGCAAGTTTTCGGCCAGAACGGCAGATGGATCGCCGTCGATCCTTTTCCGGGAAATTTAGTCATCAACATCGGCGACCAAATTCAGGTACGTACATTCATTTTCTACGTGTATAATCTCAATGAATCGTAGTATTATAAATTTGTGATACGTAGGTACTCAGTAATGACCGATACAAGAGCGTGCTCCACCGCGCGGTCGTGAATAACTCCATCGACAGGATTTCGGTGCCGACGTTCTATTGCCCATGCCGGAGGCAGTGATTAGGCCGGCTCCGGCGCTAGTGGATGAGGAACACCCGACAGCTTACCGTGAGTTCACGTACGGAGAGTACTATGACAAGTTCTCGAACAGACGAAAAAAGGTGGAACCATCACCTTAACGGTCCTGGTCCCGACCCCATAAGTTTCCAGAGGAAGATAAATCTTGATTATCATTAATATGATGAATCGTCTGGGATCAAAAGAATTAATGCAAGCAGATCAGGACAAGTTCTGGAACAGAGGCTTGCAACGAGAGAGCTGCTGCCTCGATATATCCTGAGTCACCCATTTGTGATCTAATTTAAATTTTTGACCTGAATAAAAAACGAGAGAGCTGCCTGCATGTTCTCAGAGCTGTCTCAGCTTGTTGATTATAACGTTTGATCAAATCGTCATAGAATGAGTCATCGGTGAGACATCATTGAGGTTGATCAAGTACATGACTAAAGCAAGATAAGGCTAAATTGTCTTTAATATTAACTAAGTCGTCGTAAGTTGGAGCAAAAATTGAACCGTCTAGAGGACTTACGATGAGTGATAGAGCGAAGGAGAGATTAAAATGGAGGCCGAGGTTGTTGGTGCAGTTTGCACTAACGGTCAAACTCGGGTTTTGATGTATGACAAAGTGGTTAAAGTTAGGGTTGTTGGTGGTTAACCTCTTTACTAAGTGTGCAGGGTTGAAAGACTTAGGACCAGACACCAGGCTGAAGTCCAGGATGGTTGAGTCCTGGCGGGAAGTCCAGCTGGGTCCGCGGGACCTGACAACTGGCTGAAGACCAAGTTGGTTGAGACTTGGCAGGAAGACCAGGGTGGTTGAGCCTTGGCAGGAAGTCCTGGTGGGTCAAGAAGTCAAGTAAAGCTGCACAAAGGGTAAGTGAGGTAAGTCACTGGAGGAGTAGGAGAGGACGCGTTCCCCATCGAGGGAACAGTAGGCGTCGGTTCGACCTAGGGCTCCATTTCGGAGACCAAAGTCAGAACCAAGACAGCTAAGGCTGTATAATCTAACACTGTGTTTTATTGTGTTTTGGACTAACCCTGGATGCAGGACCAAAGGAAGGAGTGTCTGCAGCTCAGATAGCCTCAAAGGAGTGAGGTAGTAGCTGAGTAGGGCGCTCGGAGTGTCCCGGGCGCCCCCAAGGGCCATACAAAACAGGTAAAGCAAAAGAGGGTTCGAATACATGCTGGGTCGGGCGCCCCCGCTGCTCCCGGGCGCCCCCTGCTCTGCGGGCGCCCCCATGCGCATACTTCAAACCGAACCCCTCGAAGCCAAGGAGATAGGACGTTGACCCGGTCATTCCGGGCGCCCCGAGCGCTCCGGGCGCCCCGGTCAAAGCGGATCCAGAGGATCAGACGCGACCGAGAGCCCTGCGGATCAGAGGCCACGTGGGGGGCGCCCCGGACGTCCCGGGCGCCCCCAGGCCCTATATAAAGGGCCCTCGACCCCATGCTTCGGACAACACTTCTTCCAACGCCTCAAAGTTCTTCTACGCTCGCGCCTTGCTCCGGAAACGCTTCACTTCGAGCCGACGACGTCCTGCTGCCCCGAAAGAGTCGACCTACTCCGGACGTCGGTAAAAAGAAGAACTTAATTTTTTAATATATATTTTATTGCATTTAATTACTTGAAAGTGTGGGGTTGTCACACTTTCAATTCTTTTGTACTCGCCTACTCTATCGGGGTTTACCGGTAGAGAGTTTAGTGGATTGCCCAACGGAAAGGTCCGAGGGACCTGGGCCTTCGAGTAGGAGTCGCCGAAGGCTCCGAACGAAGTAAAACTCGTTCGTGTCTGTGTGTTCGTTTTTATAATCGTTTCTTTCGTTTCCGCTGTGCACGATTTTTAAAGCGCTCTGATTTGTTTAAAAAGTCACGTGATTCACCCCCCCCCTCTCACGTGCATCGATCCTACAAGAGGTATCCTGGTTGGTCCATTCTGACGCATAAGTCAATTTTCGATGGAGAAGATGAAGAAGATGAACAATAATATATTAATGGAAATAGATATGTACATTGTAGGGATTTATATGTGACAACAACATAAAAGCGCAGCAGAAAAGAAGATCCCTTCGGCAATCCATGCGAAAAATTCATACAAATTAAGTTTGATCTATCTAATAGATATACCTTTGAAGTGTGCCCTTCGCTTATCCTGCTAGTCCTTTGATTCATCGGATCTCAGCACGATCAGAGTGTTCGTGCCTCTAGTAGTATTTACATGAATGTCTCCATTCGTCGCACAAACTAAGTCTTAGAGAGGAACCACCTTCGTAGTGCTAACCACCTAAGTGGGTTCAACCACCAAGAAGGAAAAAAAGGGCAAGGGATTTTCAGCCAAGGAGGAGGAGAATGTAGAAGACTACCTCACCATTCAAAAGTTCAAGAAGCCCCCTTTTATATTCATCTCATGAATACAAAGGGGTTTTGCCCCTTGTGTTTCCCTTCGCATTAATGCCTATTAAGCCTCAATGAATACCAATGTCTCTTGGTATTCTTATAACCTTTTGTATTCATCCAATGAATACATATGGTTTTTGTCTCTTGGTCTTCCAGTCTAATATATATGAGTCTAACTCGAATTAGACTCAATCTCTAATTGGATTCATTTGGATCTAACTTAATTAATCTAATTTCACATCATATTTTAGTCAAACTAAAATCAATATATCTCTGAAACATTATATTCTTTGTGTATGACTCAATAAGCTCTCGTAACGTTGGTAATGTATCTAAACTACTTTAGATACATAAACAATGAGCGACATCTAGCAAGGCATCATTGCTACCAAGTGACGAAAATGTCGAGATCCTACATAACCTTTACATGACTAATATAATGTATGACTTTGTCCTTCTATCCTTGATATCTAGATTGATCAATGAGGTATAGACTGTGTCATCCCCTTATCAATCTTTGTGTTTCTTGATCACCAAGTTGACTCACTCAAGTAAATGAGCTCAATATCTCATATTGACTCATTTGAGCATGGTCATGCATTTTAATAGTTCTACTCGATCAAGGGGTCCACAGATATCACTCCCGTCATATGGGAGGAATAAATCTCATCTACTTCACTCACATCCCTCCGCACAATTTGTTACATATCCAGTGATCGCCTTTATAGTACACCCTGTTATGAGTGACGTTTGACGATACCAAAGTACATAACTCCTTATGTAGGAAACCGTAGTGAATTCAGGACTAAGGACTATTCATAGTAATAGTCACATGAAAATGTTTATGACACTCATATAACGATCCATGAAACATTCACATGGCGGGTCAATTCAGTACACATTCACTAATGTATACTCATGTGTCAACTTGATATCTCATATCCATGACTTGTGAGATCAAGTCATCAATTGACCTACATGCTAGTCTCAACAGATTAATATTGCCCTTGTATATTAATATTTAACTAGGAATAGTTAAGAGTCGTGTTCTCTATAGCCTCTCACAATCAATTCAACCAATTGATGTGCTATTGATTAGAACCTACTATTCTACGGCATTATTATATTTATTCTGCTGGCACAAGTATGAAGTAAATATAATAACCAAATCATTGCCTTTTATTCATAAGATATGATATTTTATTACCTAAGTCAATCAACTCTTGATTGACTCTTAGGGCTCACACTAACATACATATGTGCAAATACCATAGCCCGCGGAGGCAAAACTTTTATAACACAAAGAATGTATAATCGAAAAATATACTAGAGTGGTGGAGGGGTCAATAACGCAAATCGCTTTCTAACACTATTTCTTTTTTACTTGAATCACAACCCGACAACTACTAGCCCAAGTCTCGCACTCGTTGCGTGCTTTCGTTCGCCAATTCATTAATAGCACAAAAAGAATACAAATGATCGAATATAAAGTGCATGTAAATAAAAGATACCAACAACTTGAAGAATGTAGTAACTTGAGTGTCAGTTGTTAAAGCGGTATTTTGACATCATAGAGTATGTTTTGAAGTAGCATCAAGTATGAAAGTAATTTAGAATATTGTACTTTAGGTGTTGGTTGAACCCTCATTTTATAGTTTCATCCATCCACCTCTATCCCCATTGGGGTGTCTCTTTTTGAAACTAATCTTATCTCGATCCGGTCACATCGCAGTTTATCCACATTCATGCACCTCAATCCTTTACAAGCACCTCAATTGCTGATGTTGTGAAACCTAGGCAAAGTTTCATCCCGATCGATTCTATCCAGTCTCAAACATCTAGATTCCTTTTAGGCACCTGAATGTTGATGTACACCGACCAATCTGAGGCTGCCACCTCATCCTGCCACGCGCTAAGATGATCAGGGTGCTTGGATCCCTTCCAAACATCAGTATCAGCTTGAGATGCCTATATCTCTTCCAGGCACATGAGATTGAGATGCCTAGATCCCTTTTAGGTGCCTGGATCAGCTCTTCTAAACTTCTACATCAAAGAATTAGCACAACATATATACAATATAAAATGAAATGATTTGACAGTGTTTCGACTGTCTGTGCCTGACTTTCGAATTTCACCCGAAACCCTAGGTTGAACCTGTTGGGGAACCCCAATACCAATGCGTACTTAAAATATATTTCATAAACATGCACAGTGAAAATAAAAACATAATCAATTTTTAATTTACCACATCACACACATTCATGCATATAAGATACAATGCATATAGACTTGATCACAATATAAAATTTTACGAAATTAAATTTATGCTACGTATACTTGACGGATAGTTCAGAGTGGAAAGAGCCTCCACCATGCGACACACAGAAAGCCTCATCTCTATTCGTATCCATGCCAAGTTATCGTTGAGATGACTTCACACAGCTACATAACGTTCTTCTTCAATTGGTAGTATTCACTATAAAGACGAAGCAATTAAGAGAATTCCCACTTGATCTTATGCCCGACGGCTAGAAGCAATTCAACGACACAAAGAAAATCCAGCCAAAGATGGTGACTAGCGATCGACGGTCGATGGCTGCTCCTAGTGGGGATGGTTAGCAGGGTGGTGTGCCTAGAGGACTGGCCCAAGGTGTAAGTACCCCGGGTAAGTTTTGATGTGATTAACCTAGTTAAAGTTAAGTCATCTTGGTATTTGATCCATGTATCTAAAGTGTACAGGAGCCTAAGAGTATAGAAAATCGAGTAAAAGACGCAGCGGACGAGAAGGATGGCACTGGAAAGAGTCGACTGGCTCGATGCATCCAAGGGACTCGGAAGTCTGCGGAAGAGTACGCTGGTGGAGCGAGAAGAACGCGTGCGATGTCCAAGGGACAAAGTAGAGAGGAAGCACGCTCGAGGAAAAGGCCGGAAAAGGGTTTGGGTGAGGCCAACTCAAGAAAACCTGAGATCACCCGGAAGCCCAACACCGAAAGACTAGTCAACGGGCTATTGCCCAGTCAACCTGGGCGCTCGAGTCAAACTTGGGTGCCCGTGAATGAGGGCGCCCCCATTGACTCGGGGCTCGTGTTCCCAACCGCCCGAAACTAGTTGGGTGCCCGTGTGACCATCGTTCATCCAGAAAGTAGTCGTTCCCGGCCGTTATGACGTAGATAAGCCTTGACCATGTGTCAGGCGCCCATATACACTCGGGCACCCAAGAAGCTCTACGTCAGCACTTCGATAAAGTTTCACAGGGCTATAAATGGACTCCTGAAGTAAGTTCATTTCATCAATTCCAACTGTACACAAATTCTATTCTAGTTTTCCTTGCCTTTTTGAGTTCTAGTTTGTTTAAAAAGACTTCTCTGCCCCAAGGAGTACTTCTGGAAAATGAGCTTTTATTTGTCTTGGATTAGCAACTTTCCTGGGTGTAAACTAAGTAACTGGTTGGGTCTCTTTTCTTTTATTTTGTTATTTCATTTTTATGTTATTGTTTTACTTGTTAATTAGTGTATACCTTTATTAGCAAAACAAAAGATCGATTTTATTTTTCATGGATAATTCACCCCCGCCCCCCTCTTACCGATCGCATGATTTCTACAAACAAGTTCTAGTTTGTGTAAAGAGGCTTCTCTGCCCCAAGGAGTACATCTGGAAAATGAGCTTTTATTTGTCTTGGATTAGCAACTCTCCTGGTTGTAAACTAAGTAACTGGTTGGGTCTCTTTTCTTTTATTTAGTTATTTCATTTTTATGTTATTGTTTTACTTGTTAACTAACGTATATCTTTGTTAGCAAAACAAAAGATCGATTTTATTTTTCATGGGTAATTCACCCCCCCCCTCTTACCCACCGCATGATTTCTACAAACAAGGACGCTCCAGGAGGACTAACCACCATTTGACGCAACAAAAATGGTCGAACCAGTCATCTATCCGCCAAAATTCGAGAGAGAATTTGCTATGTAGAAAAAGTGAATGCAGGTATTCAATAAAACTGATTTTGAATTATTGCTAATAATGAAAAACGATTTGACGACGACGATAAGTATAAAGAAGAAAGCCAGTGGGCAAAGAAGGAGCAAGTAGAGTTCGTGCCAAATGGGAAAGCAAAATTTCATCAGCTAACCGTTCTACCGATGCAAGAAATCAACTGTATTGGAACCTATAAATCAACAAAGGAATATTGGGAAAAATTTCTAGAGCTTCACGAAGGTACCTCTGAAATAAAGCTGTCAAAATGAGATATGCTCCGCAACCAACTCAGCAACCTCCAAATGGAAAAAAGTGAATTTGTTGCCCAACTGCACGCCAAAATCAAAGAGATGATCACGAGACTTAAGATCATTGGAGAAATGGTAATGAGTCACGACGCACAAAGGTATGTCTTAAACGCCTTTCCAAAGGCCCTGGACTGCACTTGTGTAATAGACGCATACTACATTCTTAAGAATCTTGATGTAAGTACCTTGGAGCAATTATTTTGGACATTAGAACTTCACGAATCTTGGTGCATAGGAAAGAATAAGACGGACAACATCGCTCTAAGCACGAGGAAGATTCAGCACGAGGAGGAATCATCAGTTGATGAAGAAATAACAACGTATATGATAAGGAAACTATCTAAATATTTCAAATATAAAAAGTTTAACAAAGTGCAGGGTAAAAGATGTTCCCCAAAGCAAAGTAAGATCTATTGCTATAATTGTGAGGAAGATGTGCACATTAAGGAGGACTACCCAAGGCTAAAGGTAAACAAGTCAAAATATAAGAACCTGAAGGCCATATAAGATGAATCATCATCAGCGGAGTGTGATCATATGGAACATGTCGGACTAGTACCTATGGTCAACCACTTGGAAGAAAGCATAGAGGAAGTAGAATCCAAATCAGAAAAAAGCAACGACGAAGGGGGAGCTTCAGGCTTTGAACATGATAAGATAAGTGAGGTATATCTTCTACCTCCCGATCAACTCTATTATGGTATTAAAGTAATGATCAAATCCTTATGTAAGTTGAAAATTAAGAATTTAGAATTAAGCAGCAAGTAAACTTTTGCATGCCCAATAGATATGTATGATAAACTAAAATTAGAAAATGAAAACTTGAAACTCAAATAGAGAAATTGAAAAATAATCATGCATATTTAAATTGTTTTCAAAATTCAAAAGGTAGATATTTTGGAGAACTAAATAGGTATTTACGGTATTACAAGAACCAAATTATAAGAATCCTAAGAAATTATATTCAATCTAAATTTTTAATTAACCCTGTTGGTAAGAATTTATTTTGGGTCCCAAAATCTGTACTAATTATTAGATTTTATTTTGTTTGTCAATTATTAATTAATGTTTTTTTGTTAATTAATACTTTATTTGCCATCTTTTAGAAATTTTTGTCCGAATATATAATTATTGCAGAAAATTTAATTTTATATGTTTTTATTGATTGAGTTCACTATGATCTATCCATAAAAATTTTCTCAAAATTTTTTACAATTAAATAAATTTTTTTATCAATTTTTAAAATCCCTAAAAAATTAATTTTTATTAAATTTGATTTTTTAGGATCTATGGACTATCTTTTGAACAATGGAAAATTTTTCAAATTTATTTTGAATCGAATTCAAATTTTAAAATTATTTTTTCAAAAAATTATCAACTCTGAATTCAAAATCATTTTCTTATAATTAAAAAATTTATTTTAATATGACAATTTTTATAGAGATGAGTTTACTAAATTTCTAACTTTAGATAAAAACTTGAGTAATTTTGGACTAATAATTAAATTTATATAAATTTTTTATCGATAGTCAAACTTTTAATTCTTAAAATAATTTTTGATTGATTTTTACTGAATTAAATTTTTTTGGTAACAAAACGATCTCTTTGGAATATTCTAGTAATTTTTTATAATTTTTAAATGATTTGATAATTTTCTATGATTTTTTCGGATAAACAATTTTCAAAAGTTTTTTTTCCCTTTAAGTCTTTTTCTTTTTTTTGCCCTTAACATATTTTTTTGATGTGATTAAATGGGGAGAAATATGATTTAAGTTTAAATTACAAATTTTTTCACTTCAAATTGTAAATTATTTCATCAATTGTTCTTATTTCATATTTTTTGTTTGTGGTTAACCCTAATTTAACTTGGATTGATGCACATCCAAAATTGAGAGATTGTAAGTACACCGGGTAAGTTTTGATATAGTCAACCGAGTTAAAGTTAGGTCATGTTGGTATTTGATCTTTGTGTCTAAGTGTTAGGAGCTTAGGAGCACGGGAAGTCGAGCTTAGGAGCATCCGAGGGACGCGGAGGTTTGTTGAAGAGTACTCCAGTGGAGCGAGAAGGACGCGTGCGATGTTCGAGGGATGAGAAGCTGGGAGGAAGCACACTCGAGGAGAAGACCGGAGAATGGTTCAAATGAACCCAACTTGGAAGGCCCAAGATCACCCAGATGCCCAACGTCAGAAGATTGGTCAACGAGCTATTGACCAGTCAACCCGAGACTCTAAGACAAACTCGGGTGCCCGTGAATGGGAGCGCCGCCATTGACTCGAGTGCCCGTGTTCCCAGGCACCCGAAAGGACTCGGGCGCTCGGGTGACCATAGTTCAACCAAAAAATAGTCGTTCCGAAGTCGTTGTGACGTGGATAAGTCTTGACCACGTGTTAGGTGCTCGTGTGCACTTGGGCTCCCGAGAAGTGCCACTTAAACACTTCGATAAAGTTTCACATGGGCTATAAATAGACCCTTAAACTCAGTTCATTTCATCAAATTCTAATTGCACATGAATTCTGTTCTAGTTTTCCTTATCTTTCTGAGTTCTAGTTTGTGTAAAGAGTCTTCTTTGGCCAAAGGAGTACATCTGGAGAACGAGCTTTTATTTGCCTTGAATTAGCAACCTTCTTAGTTACAAACTAAGTAACTATTGTACTTCTTTTCTTTTGCTTATTTATTTCATTTTTATGTTATTGTTTTGCTTATTAACTAACGTATATCTTTGTTAGCAAAACAAAAGATTGATTTTATTTTTCAAGGACAATTCACCTCCCTCTTACAGACCATGCGATCCCTACACAAGGCAATGGCCGACGGCGACTAGGGCAACGACAACAAGGAGGGGCACTTCCTTGTTGTGGGGTGGCGGCCAAGAGAGAGGGAGAGGTAGAGAAATTGCACAAAACAATTTTAAGTTTTTCTCTAATAATCAATAATGAATTGACATACTTCATCTCCTCATAAAAAGAGTATTTATACACCTCTGCATTACTTGAAGACCAAGTCATCTCCCAAATCCATTAAGCAAAGACAAGCCGATCCTTTACAAGTTTAAGTTTTGGTTCAAACCCAAACCACTATGGTTCATAATTAAATCAAACACTCTTGGTTTATTATTAAACTAAGTTGTTTCATAATTAAACTAAACACTTTTTGGTTTATTATTAAACTATAATGAATATATCTTGCCTATAACAGATGTGACTCATCTGCGCTTCCGTTTCGATAAATATCTTTTCATATTTTTCCTTTATTTGGTCCAATCAAACTTTGTCTATCTTTTGTTTTGAGAACCCAATTATCAATCTCATTTTAACTTCGGATAAACTCTTAGTGTGTATGACCCAATAAATTTCTGGTTATTTTGACAACCATAAGTAACAGTTAATTATATATCGATCATGAGTAAAACCTAGCAGTACATCATAATTCTAAATTAATCGAAAAATCGACGATTGATTCCAAAACCAATTTTGAACAATTCAACAACTACATTGAGTCGCACCGTATTCCTTTCACACATGTTATACTAACTTGGTTCAGAAATAATCTATGTATCTTGTCTCCACTAAGCTAACTACATTATACCTAGTCCAAGTACTTTCTCGTCTTGTGTGTTCAAGTTACTCCGACATGTGCCCATGAATCTCGGACTTTTGGCATATGATGCTTTGGCCAAAAACTTTGAGCAACAATCCTAACAAGTAGTGATAGGATATACATCTCCTCACAAGGAGTGGTGAATCCTCTATAGGTTATTCATACACCTTTGGTTACTTCAGATTATATTCAATCATCCTGGGGTCACACCTTCAAAGAGATGTTTGCTTAGGATGTCAAAGTATAAATCTGCATAACTAAGGTGACTTGAATACCTCAAGTCGAAATAAACTCGGACTTAAACTGCAATGAGATCTTCATAGACATATCCATATATGTAGAGAACCATATAAAGTTTCATAGTCGGTCACTCCAATAAACTAGTTACCATAACTAGCATCCACGTTTAACTCTCGATATCCCAATATCTCCAGCCAGTGATGAACAGATGCTTGGTTAGACAAGGAGTATAACTTATGCTAGTCTCACAGAATTGATAATGTCTGAATACATAAGTTAGTTGACTATAGGGAAGATTTTTAATGTATTCACAATTGCATATGTAAAGATGCTCACTAGTTGTGATCTAATTACGAGTTCTCTCATGTTATAAATTGTATTGTTAACGTTCAGTAAATGAGTTTAATATTCAATCATACACATAAAGAATATATACCTAAATAGTAAAACAATATTTATCCAATAAATAATATATTTCTTAAGGTGATTATCTTAGGATATCTCTCAGATATAATAGAACCGACACCTAATCTTCCTTCAACAGGGAATGTGTCCTCTCCTCCTCTCACGAGAGTTTGACTGTTGTCAAACATATGGTTCTTCAGACATATTTTGACTTTTACTTAACATCTGATCTTGACCTTCAGGACTTCCCGTTAGGCGCCCGATCCTTGACCCGCCTAGACATTTACATGATGTCCTCACCCCCCAAGGCTTCCCACCTAGTGTCTTCGGCCCCTAAGACTTCTGCTCAATGTCCTAGATCTTCCAAGTCTTTTGCCTAGTCCACTCGACTAGGACTTCGTTGCCCAATCCATTCGACCAAGACTTCTTGCCCAATTTAATTGACCAGAACTTCTTGCCTAATCCACTTGACCAGGAATTCTTTGCTTAGCCACAACTATGACTTTCTTGCACACTTAGTTAATATCATTAGATCACACATCAGTTTAACTTTGAACCTTTGTCGAAATCAAAATCAAGTTTAATTATCTAGTTCTCTCAGCACCAACAAAGAAGTGGGATGTCGTGCTTCTGGCAGAATATCATACCCTGATAAGAAGGGTGTCTCATCACCATATTAGTAGGTCACATCACTTATGTTTTGCATGGTAGGAGATCATGGGATGACGCCACATCAACCATGTTACTCCATGGGTCATATCAGTCTGCATACTGTTAGGAGTTGGATATCTGAGCCTGGGAGAAGCATTGGGTCAGGAATGGAGGTGAGGCGGAGTGTTCAAACTGCGGGACCAATCAAATATGAACTGAGTATTCGATTGACAGAGCCAATCAAACTACTGTCTTTCTCTTTCTCTCTCTCAGTAACGAATTCCGAGACATCTACACATGTTTTTTCAGGTTTTTTATTTTAAAATAATATATTATGGAATCGGCTAAAAACGTAAGGTAAAAAATCGAAAAAATATCTCATCCAACGTGATTTCAAAAATATAAAAAGATAATTTTTTATATTTGATTAATATAAATTAATATATTTAATAATATTTAATAAATATATTAATATATAAAAAAGTACCTGAAATCTTTTGATTTCAGGCCCGACATGGACTCAAATTTTTTTCTATTTTAAAAATATATTAATATATAAAAAAACCTATCAAAACACGTAATTTCAGATTAAAACGCAGGATCTGAAGTCACGTTAGGAGGGCCTGAACACAATCTTGGATAAATGTAAGTAAATTAAATAAAAATATCAATAGTTCTAGTTAGAGTTGAGCTAGGAGATAGTATTTTTGGTGTCCAAACTTCTAATGATTATAAATTATATTGCAATAGGAGATTTTTAAGTCTATCAATGAGTTTTCACCAAAACCCACTGATGGACCTAAGATATTTTGATTTCTCAAAATCCTATCTCCTAACTGAACACCCTGGAAGTCGAATGGTCGAGCAAATGGCCTGTCATGGAGGAAGTATGTCTGAATCGAGGGAGGTGGAAATTGAATGTTGTGACAACTTGTTTCGGGCATATCTCACACGCGCAGTTTGCAGGTGATCCGGTCGATTCTAGGAGACTCGACCTAGGCGAGGGATGGCCAAAGTCCGGGGCTGACATGGATTGGGATTCAGCGGGGTCAAAACGTCAGACTCGCCAATAGTAAGCAGGTCCGCTCGGACATCTGAGTGTCACGGCCGATCGAACCTTCGAGACGGCTTGCACAGGTCGGATCGGCATTATCATTTTGTCTTCCGGAATCTGTGTAGATTGTCCGTACGAGTTGACAATATGTAAAGTAGGCAGCCAACCAAACTCGACGGTGGATAAGATCCGGTCGGACTTTCTAAGGCCTCGCATGTTAACTCAGGCCAAAGCGCCCTGTGGGCTCATATACTAATGAGCAATGATACACACCATAAATTTACAATATGAAATTCAACGTGAATGACATGACATTTTTTGTGTACATGTCCAATTATCGTTCAGACAACGTCGGCGGCCTCCGGTCGTTGTCCCAAACTAAATTATACCCTGGGAGCACGGTGAATCCGTCGGAGATCGTTGCAATTGAAATGTCACGTCATTCACGTTGAATTTCACGTTTCAAATTTAAATTATTTATCATTTTTCTATACTAATTTGGCCTGTCTTCCTAGAAGGCCTTACCAAATTGAATAAGCCTCATCTCTGGGCTGTGCACCCTTAAAAGCCCCCTTTCTCTTGGAGATGAACCCAAAGAGCGAGTAGTACACAATCCAAGTAAATCCTGGGAAAGACATATATTAAAAACTTGACAATCATCAGCCATGATCAAATTCCTAGTGAATACTTATTTAATTCCCACCTCTTAACATGTCATTTAGATAATCTCATATATGTTCCTAGAACTATGGTATAGCGAAAGAACGATTAATTATCTTTTCAGATATTTATGATTCGATCATTAACTATGATGTATTTTATAAAATAAAATTCTCTGAATAAGATGTGAATCCTAAAATATTGGACTTCTGGATCGTCAGCCACTAGCACTTCTCGATTTATTCAGATGGTCGATAAAAATTTTTTCGTAGAATCGACAAATTGTCTGAAGTTAGAATAACCTCGTGTTAATCGTTTTAGATAATCTCATTTTTTACCCAAAATATAATGAAGAGACGTACATTTATTTTTGATATAACACCTCCTTAACAGTGAAAGAAAGTGAGAGGTGTTATATGAGAAATAATACATACAGTGAAAATGAATGTCTCAATGAAAATTTTGACCGTCACTTGATGGCATGTCCAACGTCCGATCATTGATCGGACACTACAGGTGGCCTCTGATCGCCATCCCGAATCAATTTATACCTTGGGAGGATAGTGAACCCGTCATGATCGCTGGTAACGGTGAACCCGTCGAAATCGATGGTGAATAATGCGAGATCGTAATTGCGGCGATCTCCCGACGGATTCACCGTGCCCCCCAAAGTATAGTTTGGATTGAGACGGTGGCCGGAGGCCGCCGGTAATGTCCGATCACAATCGAACATCGGACGTGTCGTCGATTGATAATCAAAATTTTCACTGAGTCATTCATTTTCACTGTACGTATTATTACTCGGTGTTATATATACAAGTCCCTCTTCCACGGCGCGTATTAAAAATCATTCTCCGGCTCTCCCCTGTATTTTCATTTTTCTATCTTTCGTCAGCCGCTGATTTGAACATCGGATCCGCAATCCCGGCTGGCCTCAAATGTTTCTCTCATGATTGACTTTGCATTCCTTGCTAGCAGTGGTCTTCTCGTTGTCAACATCTTCGCCATCGCTCTCCAACAGCATCAACAGTAGGGTTCGACCATCGTGCTCCTTCCGTTTACAAAATTTGCCGACCAAATTACCTACAAAACTTTGGCAAGCGAAGTAGATCAGATCTCGATGCTTCTTTGCCTCAATGATCTGACAACTTCAACAAACACACCAGTGGACGATGCTTGATTCCGGCAGGAGGAGGAGGAGGAGAAGAAGGCCTAATTCTCTGACTCGAGCCAGGAAGCGTTTTTGAAGAGCTCCAAACAGTGTTCATCATCCAGGTTTCTACTCCAAAATCTGTTATAGTACTCTTCGTAGGTGTAGTCCTAATTCTCTGACTCGAGCGAGGAATCGTTTTTGAAGAGCTCCAAACAGTGCTCATCATCCAGGTTTCTACTCCAAAATCTGTTATAGTACTCTTCGTAGGAGTAGTTCTTATACATGGCTCGCCCTCCCTCGCTAATAAGGAGCTTTTCAGGTGGGCTAATGAGCACGCGATTGGAAGGGCAAAGGAAGGATGCCACCGACAGCCGTTCTTTGTTGGCGTTCACGATCGCACGGTGCCAAACGCTCTTGTACCTTCCATTACTCAACGCCTGCGTGCATTCGATCGATCCAGTCACAATATATACTGCGAATCAATTAAATCGTACATACACACAGAAGATCAAATTAATTAATGCTTACCTGTAATTGGTCGCCGATGTTGATGATGAAGGAATGGGGATGAGAACCGACGGCGATCCACTTGTCGTCTTTGCGAATCTGCAGACCAGCCACGGTGTGGTCCTGGAGAAGAATGGTGAGGGCGTTGGGGTCGGTGTGGGCTTGGAGACCGTAGGTGAGATCTGGAGCTGGGCACTTTGGATAGTAGTTTATAGCCATGTGCTGCTCTTGCTCCCCCAACACCTTCACCATGTAGTCCTCCTCCAGTCCCAAACCAACCGATATCAATCCCAGCAGTCGAAATCCCAGTCCTCTCACTTCCTTGCAGTAATCGCTCACCACTTCCCTGATCCCACCCATTAAAAAACCATATAATTAATTAAGAAGATTAAAAATACTTCAAGTATTTGGCTTCTGACGTCAGAAGTAGATAAATAAATAAAAGACGGTGACGTCTGTGCTTACGTCACACAAGTGAAATTAATTAAAGTTAAAGATATCTATGTTGACTGACTTGAAGGGAGCGGGATTGGACGGCCACTCGGAGACGAAATCTTCCAGGGGATAGCAATGGAGTCGAAGGTAGTCCCTCCAGTTCCTCACCGTCTCCTTCCTGATGTTGAAGCTCGTCGAGAGCCTTATCTTCTTCGCCGGATCGTCGGAGTAGTGCTTCGCCTTCTCCTCCGCCGGCAGCCGGAAGAACTCCCGCGCCACTTCCATCATCCGCTTCATCGACTTCTCTGCCACTCCATGATTCACCACCTAGTTAATCAATGGATTATAGTCGTTCGTTGCTTCAATTGATTGTGGAGTAGCTGTAAAGCGATCGAGTAGTGCGCGAGTACCTGGAAGAATCCGTAATGCGTGCAGGCGTCGGCGATTTGGGTCACGATCTGGAGCTGGTCCGGCGAGCCGAGGTCGACGGTGGGTATGGCTGCGTCGCTGATAACTTCGTGGAGGCGCGGACGCTGGGACTCGGGCCGGATGTAGCTCGCCGGCAAGGAACAGAATTGCTGCGAGGCGGTGGAGAGCAGTTGGTCCGCCATCCCGGCAACAACGCGATGCAGAGAAAAGGACAAAACTTGTCCAGGAGAACGTACTGACTTCTGATGGCGTTTATTGGGTTACCAGCCGCGTTTTTAAAGAGCTGGCGAGCCATCTACATGGCGACACGCGGAGTGATGATCTAACTCTCAAGAACCGGCCCCACACGGAGTGATGACGAAAAATATCGACGACGATCCTGACGTCAAAATTGGAATATTAGCCCCGGGGTACATTTTCAAATTTATTTAATAAATTAATCCGGTCGGATTTGATTTCGTTTGTTGCTTGGTTCGTTTAATTTAGATGTCATCCAACTCTACGAAACTTTTATGTTTAAGTTTGTTCATTAATTATTAAATTAGACAATACAAATTTATTTATTTATTTATATAAAAGTTTTATTAATAAATAATATCTATGATATGAATATTAATAAGTTAAATACATCCTCAAATTTGTTTGTTTATATAAAAGTTTTATTAATAAATAATATTTATGTTACGAATATTAATAAGTTAAATATATTCTCAAATTTGTTTGTTTAATTTAATAAATTATTTAAACATTTTCATTTAATTATTCGTCTATATATTTCTCCATGTCCATTAGTTAATTTTAGACAAAATTAACTGACAAATTTAGAGATTTCTCAATAACTTCCACAAAACAAATGTAATTTTAGAAATCTCTTTAAATTATTTTATGTTTTCAGATTTAAATTCAACTGTTTAAATAGGGAATTATAAATTTATAAAAGTTTGATAAAATTTATCATATTTGCATTATACGGCATACGATAATGATACTCATTAACAATATCACCAATGAATTTCTAAAACATTCTTAATTAAAAAATATCAAACTTTTGAATGGTACACTATCGTTTTCTAAAATTTTCTTAATTAAAAAATATCAAATTTTTGAATGGTACAAGATCGTCAGTCAATTTAATCCGAAACTAATTGATAAATCTAAAAAATTCTAAATCACTTTAAATCAGAATTAATATACACATAAAAACCTATTTAATATTTCTATGTCATCAATCTCAATTCGATAACTTAAATTGAAAATTCTTTAATCTAAATTTTTATTTTAGCAATTTAAAATTTTATTATTTTCATTTCGTGTTTAATGACCTAGAGATAAAGAAATATATTTTAAGAATATAATATGTGATTTAGATATTATAAAAATAATAATAAATAAGATAACATCCAAATTAATTCCTATATTTTAATTATCAATTTTATTCTATTAATTGTCGGTTTAGAACTGCAGATCGTGCGCCATGAGATGCCGGCCGCAATTTGGACGGCAGTCCGCTGCCGACTTCAAAAGGTGTTCACATATCTTTTCAGTTTATCCGTCAATTCGTAGTGCAGTAAGTGAATTTAACACGTTCCATAACCTTTGAATTAATAAAAGGGCAAATATTAAAAGTAGCCTTTTATTTTCCTATATTTTAAAATTATTAAAAGAGTCCATATGACACTATTTTAATTAAAATTATTGAAATTTTAAATTGATTTAATTAAAAGTATATTTTATTTTATAAGTATTTTAACCAAAACTACTCTAACATAACAACTTTGATTCAAACTCTCTTAACAAAGAATAACTGATTAGAATTATTTCAAATAATTTTAGTTTAAATTGATTAAAATTACTTTATATCATATAAATTATAATTAAAAAATTTTAAAAAAAATTAATATTAAAGTAATTTTAAAAATATTATATAAAATTTAAGCAAAGCTAACAAAGATATTTTGAAAATTAAAAGTAAAAAAAATATTTTTTGAATTTTTTTAATATTTAAAATATTAGTATTCCCGGGTAATCTCTGAGATAATTTTTTTTTTATCTCTGATTTGCTTAGGAAGGAAAGTTAAAATATGTTTTATACAAATTTAAAAAATAAACTCCAAAATCATTTAAAATAAACAAATGAGTATCTTTTTAATATATTTTTTTTATTAAATAGAAGAAATATTGAAATATGTGTTAGGTGGTAATCAAATCAAATTGAGTCAAATTTAGTGATGTTTAAAAATATAATAATCGGGCTAAGTTAAATTAAATATAAAATGAATCAAATCTTTAGAAATTATTATTCAAGTTTAACTTGATTTATTTTTTACGAATTTGAACTTGATTCAACGACTCAAACTTAGTTCGTTTATGTGTCATCGATCTCTTGATCCAAAGTTTAACTTGTGTTTGATTCGTTTAGCACGAGTTTTTAATTTAAGTTTATTTGATTATTTAAAATTTATTATTTGTTTGATTGATTTTTAAGTTGGATAATTGAAATTCGTTTATACGTTTTAAATTTTTATTATTTATTAAATTTGTTAATAGGAATTTTATTTAAAAATATATATAATTTACGAATCAATTTTATTATGAATGTTGTTCGTAAATATTACTTGTGAATATTAATAAATTAATAATATATATTTAAATTTATTTATTTAATTAATTTTAAATATGTATTGAACGAATATAAATAAATGTTGAATATTAAATTTGTTAGTAGGCCAATCCTAAGGCGTGCCCTTAAATTTTGAGAAATGATACGCACAGTAAAAATGAATGTCTCAGTAAAAATTATGATCGTCACTCAACGGTACGTTCGATGTCCGATCGCCGATCGGATACTATCAGCGACCTCTGATCACGGTCTCGAATCAAACTATACTCTGGGAAGATGATAAACCCGTCAGGATCGCCGACAATAGCTAACCAGTCGAAATCGATGATGAATAATACGAGATAGTAATTGCAGTGATTTCCGACGGATTTATCGTACTCCCAAATTATAATTTGATTCGGGATGATGGTCGGAAGCCGCCGATAGTATCCCATTAACGATCAGACGTCAAATGTATCGTAGATTGATTATCAAAAATTTTATTGAAAAATTCACATTCACTATACCATCATTACTCTTAAATTTTTTCTATGCAAAACTAATAATTCATGTACGAACTGGTTTAGTTCGCCTAAACAACAGCAGCACCGCATTGATGTCGGCAGCACCGCATTTACGTAACATCGTATTTATAGGAATTAGAAACGACAATTTATCAAAAGGTTAATCAAAGAATTGGTATTTATCAAAAGACGTATTATGATGTTATTTTCATCAAAGAACATACTTATTTTAGTGAAGAATAATGATTGGGAGAGTGAAAATGAGAGAGTAAAAATCATAGTGAATAATGTGACATCTTGTATGCACGATCTCCGACGGATTTACCGTACCCCCTAGGGTATAGTATGATTCGGGGTGGCGGGCGAAGGTCGTCGATGGTGTCCAAGTGATAATCGGACATGTGCATGTAAAGTGTCACGTCATGCCACGTCATGCCGCATCATTTACTATGGTTTTTACTTTCTAATTTTCACTCTCCCTATCATTGCTCTTTAGTGAACTTCCTCTTATACCCCTCCAACTATGTACTGCCTTCTCTTTCTCTCTCAGTAACAATTTCCGAGACGTCTGCACATGCAACGTGATTTAATTACTGACTTTTATTTTAAAATAATATATTATGAAATCGGTGCTAAATTAAAAAACGTAAGGTAAAAATTGAAAAAATATTTCACTTAAAAAATTTCTCATCCAACGTGATTTAAAAATATAAATAAATGATTTTTATATTTGATTAATAGAAATTAATATATTTAATAAATATATTAATGTATAAATTTTTTTTTTGAAAAAAAACTGACCGTGGGCCTGAAATTTTTTATTTTAAGCCCAGCGTGGGCAAGAAATTTTTATTTCAGGCCTATGTTGGGCCTGAAATCTTTTGATTCAGGTCCGACGAGAACTCAAATTTTTTTCTATTTTAAAAATATATTAATATATAAAAAACGTATCAAAACACTTAATTTCAGATTCAAACGCAGGGCCTGAAGTCATCCCAGGAGGGTGTCCAATAACTTCAGATCCTATAAATAATTAATTTAATAAATAATAATTAAATATAAAAAATATTTTTAAAATTAAAAAATTTTCAATGCCCTTGGGACCTGAAGTCTGATGACTTCAGGCCCTGACTTCAGGCCCTCCATAATTAAATATAAAAAATATAAAAAAATTTTATAAAATGGTATAATATATATTATAATGAAATCTAGATATGGGAGGTCTATTAATGAGTTTTAGTCAAAACTCACTGATATTTCTAAATTACTCCTATTTCATTGGTGATATCTAATATATAGATGTTTAGACACCTAAAACATCATCTCCTACCTCTACCCTCTCTATTCATATGTAGTTTTCAGAAATCCAGATAAGATAGGTCTATCAGTGAGTTTTGGTCAAAACTCACAGATATTTCTAAACTACTCCTATTGCATTGGTGATATAAAATGTATAGATGTTTGGACACCTAAAACATCTTCTCCTAGGTCAACCCTGTCTATTGATATAGGGTTTTCAGAAATTCAGATATGGGAGGTCCATCAGTGGGTTTTGGTCAAAACCCATTGATATGGCAAAATTACTCCTATTACATTGGTGATATCTAATATATAGATGGTTGGACACCTAAAACATCATCTCCTACCTCTACCTCTCTATTCATATGGAGTTTTCAGAAATCCAGATATGATAGGTCCATCAGTGAGTTTTGGTCAAAACCCACTGATATTTCTAAACTACTCATATTGCATTGGTGATATAGAGTGTATAAATGTTTGGACACCTAAAACATCTTCTCCTAGGTCAACCCTGTCTATTGATATGGGGTTTTCAGAAATCCAGATATGGGAGGTCCATCAGTGGATTTTGATCAAAACCCACTAATATGGCTAAATTATTCCTATTGCATTAGTGATATCTAATATATAGATGGTTGGACACCTAAAACATCATCTCCTACCTCTAACCTCTTTATTCATATGGAGTTTTTAGAAATCCAGATATGGGAGGTCCATCAGTGGGTTTTGGTCAAAACCCACTGATATGGCTAAACTACTCCTTGGGCCTGGAGGGTTAAAACCCACTGAAGTCATCAGACCCCAAGGGCATTTAAAATTTCCTTAGGCCTGAAGTCTGATGACTTCAGGCCCCAAGGGCATTGAAAATTTTTTAATTTTAAAAATATTTATATATTTAATTATTATTTATTAAATTAATTATTTATAGAATCTAAAGTTATTTGACTTCAGACCCTCCTGGGACGACTTCAGGCCCTGCGTTTGAATTTGAAATTAAGTGTTTTGATACGTTTTTTATATATTAATATATTTTTAAAATAAAAAAAAAAATTGAGTCCACGTCGAGTCTGAATCAAAAGATTTCAGACCCAACGTGGGCCTGAAATACAAATTTTCAGGCCCACTATCAATTTTTTTCAAACAAAATTTTTATACATTAATATATTTATTAAATATTATTTAATATATTAATTTCTATTAATCAAATATAAAAATCATTTATTTATATTTTTAAATCACGTTGGATGAGAAATTTTTTAAGTGAAATATTTTTTCGATTTTTACCTTACGTTTTTTAATTTAGCGCCGATTTCATAATATATTATTTTAAAATAAAAATCAATAATTAAGTCAGTGCAGATGTCTCGGAATTTGTTACTAAGAGAGAAAGAGAAGACAGTACATAACAGAAAGGGTATAAGAGGAAATTCACTAAAATAAGTGCGCCCTTTGGTGAAAATGAAACTATGGTACGCCTTTTGGTAAATACTAATTCTTAGGTACGCCTTTTAATAAATTGCCGAATTAGAAATGATAATTTCTTTTAAATTTAATAAAAAAATTTAATTTCAAATTTAAATAGAAAAATATAGAGATTCTTTTTAACATCCAATATTTTAAAAAAAAATCGTCAAATATTTTTTTACGTTAAATATATATTTTAATGTGATATTAATTTTAATATATTTTTATTAAATTATAATAATAGTAAAAAACTATTAATTTAGAAAATATCTAATTCGTTAATCATTATAGGGAATCCCATCCATTCAAAAAACTTTTGGTGTTTCTTTTCGCGCCTGAGACTATGATTCATGATATGTTGGTCATTATTATAGATATCGATGATTTAATTCTTAATTATAAGATATCTGTAAAAAGTAATTTAAATAAAATATAAATTTTAGATTTTTAAATTGTTTATTATGAATATTTTTCGATGATTTATGATCAATAAAATTTTTTATAAAATTAAATTGATATTTTAGGTTCATCAAGTATCTTGCCCAACCGGGTGTTCCTTTTCGTCAACGGAAATAAACTCACTTTTGAGCTACTGAGCCACGTATGCCCATTGCTTGTCTTCACGGAGTTATCCGGCGTGCTAGTTAAATGGAGCGGCAGATTTATTATAATAAATTATAGATTAATTTTTAATAGACACGTAATTTTTAAAGAGGAGGCGACGGTAAATGACGACGCGTGGACCGTGATGATGGTTCTTTCCGTGTTCGGAGGTAATTCATGATGACGTAAGAATACTGACACAAGCTCGATTCGTTCGATCCTACCGGGACCGCATAGGACAGGCAGTTGCTGTACATGTCGTTTTTCAATTTTTAAATATTAAATCATAATATTAAATTAAAAAAAATAGATGTTATCAAGTGGGCAAGGAGTGCGACAGAACCCTATTCTAAATCATTTGTACTTAATATTATAATTTAATTTTTAAATATTAACAAATAAAATAAATCCGTAAAAGACCTGTACAGGTCGTTTGATCCTATCTATACAGGCAGTGCTTGAACACAATGTCGATACATATTGTTTATTTATTTATTTTTAACTTATGGATATATTATTTTTTAGAGTTTTATTTTTAAAATTTAGAAGTTAAATTATAGTATTAATTAAAAAAATTTGGTGAAGTGTGCGGGAGAAGAAGTACGGTGAAGCTACGTTGTTCGTCGGTACCTATTTTTTTTATTTTAAAATTTTAATCCAACTATTACAAATTCCTAAATGATATATTCATAAATTAAAATAAATAAATAAAAAACCTACACAGCATTGTTCAATGCGGTAGGATAACCGACACGAGCGGATACGTAGAAAGATGAAAGTTTCCAATTTATTTCCTAAAAATAATTTTAAAGATATTGTAAGCATAGGTTTTTTAAGACATTTAAAAATATAGATAAATATCACAACATCTTGTATATTTATTTTTATTTGAAAATAATTCCTAGGTTTTATTTTATTAATTGTCGGCTTACGACGGCAGCTCGGGCTCCACGAGATGACGGTGGCGATAACACGGTAGCCAATTTCTGCCCGCTTCAAAAAATGTGTTCACATAGGAACATCTTTTCAATTTCTCCTTCGATGCTCAGCGCACCAAATTAATTTAACACGTTCCATAATCTTTTGAGTAAAGAAAACAAGAAAGACGCCGAGATTAAAAGCAATCTTTTATTTTATGAGTAATGATAGAGAGAGTGAAAATGAGAGACTAAAAATTATAGTGAATGATGTAGTATAACGTGACATTTTATATATACATGTCTGATTATCGTTTGGACACCATTGGCAGTCTTCGGCCACTGTCCCGAATCAAACTATATCCTAAGGGGCACAGTAAATCCGTCGGAGATCGCTACATGTAAGGTGTCACGTCATTCACTATAATTTTCACTCTCCCATTTTCACACTCCCTATTACGCTATTTTAAGTTTTAATTACTATAATTTAAGTATATTTAATTAAAAATGAAGGATTTTAATAATAATATTATATTTTTTAATAATAAAACAAATAAAAAGGATTTTTTTTATTTCCAAGGGTATTAGTTAAATTAAGGTATGAATTATGTCGGCAGAACGCGTTGCTGAGATTGCCACTTATGCCCATGATGGTGGTTAGCTTCCCATTTAATCTGTGCTAGGTTTAAATACTTATAATAAAAAAGTAGATCAAAATTAAAGAGCATATTTTTATCAAAATATTTTTTTTATTTTTAGTAATGTTAGCGTAATTACTGAATCATAATTATTATAAAATAGTTATTTTCGATTTATTATTATTATTATTATATTATATTATATTATAACCACCTCAATTCATATCCATTTGAATATGAATAACCAGGGGAGAAGTTAATTAGGCTCCAATTGTAAAGTGGTCCATGAAAGGAATATGTCAGCCGACCAGTAATCGTGTATATAGGGGGCTGTGTTGATCAACCCTATGAGGTAGTAGGCCAAGAGACCACATAGGATTGTTGTCCGATTGGCAGGATGGAATTATTGGTCGATCGACTGTATATGACTATTGGCCAAGCAGCCAAATGGAACTGCTAGCCAATCAGCCAGATAGAATCGTTGGCCAATCAGCTGTATGGAGTCTTCTACGAACATTCTACCGCCCTTGAGACTCCTATGACCATGTGTCCATAGTAGGTCCATGCAAGGGCGGATTTATATGGGACCCAGGAGGCCTCGACCCTTCCCAATTTTTTAATAGCACTATTTTTATATAAAATTTTATATTTTTTTAGTATAGAAATTTTTATTTTCTTAATATATATATTATTTAACCTTATAAATGTATATTTATAGTCGTTCTTATGTTAAGTTTTTTTTTATTTGAATACATATTTAGGGTTCAAATCCCTTAGATTCTTTTGAGTAATATATCTAGAAATACCCGGCGAATCCTTATTGACATCATTTCGGGCACAACTGGTACATTCTAAAATAACGATAACTCTTATATCCTTACCTTAGCCATAAACCCCCTTTAAATTTTGTATCGGCTTAACTCTTACATTTTCAATCCGAGCGGAAGAAGAAGAAAACAAAATTAAATTAAATAGAAGTTACTAAACTAGAAATGGAATTTTCTAAAAATTTTGTTGCAATTGTCATTAAATTCTTATTTATTCAAATTTAAAAATTAATATTAATGTAGACTAATTTTTTTAAAAAAATTTTCTATTTCCAAATTTCAACTAAATAGACATTATGTATTTTTAAAAGATTGAGGAGAATATTATTATGATAATTATTTTCATAGTTATTATTATAATAATTATATACGTTACTTAATATATGACTCCCCAAATCTATAATTCTAGATCCGCCACTTGGTCCATTAACTGTTTAATCAGAACTTAGCCTACGTGGGTGAGGACTCCAGAACTCCTCGTATTACATGTCGAAAATTAAAATAAGTTATACAAGATGAAACATTATTTTTATAATAAATATAAAAAAACTTCTTTTTTACTACATTAATAAAATAAAATATCCTTTTAATTTTTAATCCTTCTATCTACTTGAATTGAATTGCTACATCCACGTAATACATATACAATGGGAAGGAACAAGTTTTTAAAAGGGAAATGATTTGAAAAGTGAATTTGGGAGAGTGAAAATTATAGTGAATGACGTGCAGTTAATGTGTACATGTTCGATCGTCGATCGGACACCACCGACGGCCTCTGATTGCCGTCCCGAATCAAACTATACTTTGGGAGGACGGTGAACTCGTCAGGATCGCCGGCAACGGTGAACCCATCGAAATCGACGGTCAATGATACGAGATCGCAATTGTGGCGATCCCCAACAGGTTCACCGTGCCCCCTAGGGTATAGTTTGGTTCGGGATGGCGGCCGAAGGCCGCCGGTAGTGTCCGATCGACGATCGGACGTCGGACGTGCCGTCGATTGACGGTCAAAGTTTTCACTGAGACATTCATTTTCACTGTGCGTATCATTACTCTTTTCAAAATGCCCTCTAAATGCATTTTACTAGAGAATCAATCCAAATCTAAATGAGATTGAAACGATGAAACATTTGTGGACCAAGACTCATAGTCAAGTTGCTAAGATTCATAGTCAAGTTGATAGCATCAATCCTCATTCTCCTCCTTTCCTTCATCAAAAGTGATAAAAAGATTCTCACATAATCAAAATAATAATAAAGGAACATAGAAATATGAGCACATTAGATATTAAAAATAATAATCAAGAATAACAATGAAGACTCAAAATATTTTCATTTCGATGTAAAAAACATTAAAAAAATATCCCCGATTAGTCATTTGATTAAAAGTGATCGTGGCCGGGACAATATTATGACTCCGTCCACATGATAATTGATAAAATTATCAAAAGTTCCAGAGAATATAAAAAAAGACATCTCAGGTGAAAGAGAGCCTGAAGCAAAGTGGTTTCTCCACTTGATAAATTGTTAGGTTCCACAAATTAATAGAATTCTTTATTTAATTGACGTACCACCTCCATCCACTTTGTGTCGTAGATGACTAGAGATTCAAAATAAATAACTAAAATGATTAATGAAAGCAATAATAAGTTTTAGAAAGTACAACATGGTCGTATAAAACTATAGGTGGTTCGATTAGGTTACAAACACCCACTTTATTAATAGAGCCAATTATATAGCTTAAGAATGGATTTTATAGTCCTCTTATGAGAATTTAAGAGCTTACTTATTTATATGTAGTGGCATACCTTGAATATTATTGTTCTAATTTATTTTAGAAAGTAAAGAACTTTTAATATTAGGCGAGAGCACTTCTTTGCAGATGAGGTAAATAGATATTTTTTTTATTTCTTTCCTCATTTCTTTTCCCTTTTCCTTTCTTCTCTCTTACAGCAAACACAGGCACATTTATATTTTTTTTTTTTAAAATAGGACACACAACAATATTGAGGTTCTGATCATCCATCACGAGTATTATACTTTTTGATTTATCTTAATAGTCGATAAAAGACTTTTATATAGGCTTGTGCAAACGGTCAGTTAAACCGAAGTAATTGACCGGACCTAAAAGTTCAGTTCAGTTAATTCAGCAATTCGGATATTTTTGAAAATATCGGTTTAATCGGTTTGATTTCGATTTTAAAAATCAAAATTCAGATAAACCGATTAAATCAATATTTTAAATTGAACGTAACCAAATTAGAACCGAACCAAATAAGAATTAAACCAAATAAAACTAAATTGAAATCAAATCAAATCGAAATCAAATTAAATTGATATTATGAGTTGAAATAAATAAAATCGAAACAAATCAAATTGATATTATGAGTTAAACTGAACTAAATTGGAATCAAATCAAATTAAATCGGAACCAAATCAAATCGAACCGAAAAATTCTGTTATTTCGGTCGAAACCAAATAAACCGATATTTTATTGGTTCGGTCGGTTTGGTTTTTTGAAAAGTTCGATACGGTTCGGTTGGTTCGAAAAAAATTCGATCGATTCGCGATCAGTTCGATTTGAACCAATTGCACAGCCTTACTTCTATATAGCTGAATCGAGCGTTGTTACCAAATTCATCAGATTTATTATTATTTTTCCTGTCACAAACACAACAGCCTAAAGAGAGGAATTAATTAAATGAAAGCAGTTGGTAATTGCTTACATGTTGAGTCACGTTCACTCACTCCGATAATTAATTTTGTAAATCAGTTAAAATCATTAGATGATCAACCAGATATCATTAAAAAAAATTTACTGATAAATAGTTAATATTCATATGTTCACTAAAAAACAAATCCTTTACCATACATCGCAACTAAAACTAGAATATTAAATTTCTTAATTATTCATTAAAAAATTTAATCATCCCATCATTATTTGGTAGGCAAGCAAATTTGTTCTAAGCCACAACCATATGTGTCTATATTTAATTAATCGTGCCACCTATATTTAATTAATCATCACTTCTTCTTGGTCGCCTTGCCAATGGATAATTATTTGCATTAAATATTGTTTCTCTTATTTATTTCAACTACAAACTTGAACTTCTTTTTTAAAAATTATTTTATTTAGAAATAAAATGGAAAAAATTGAATGGCATTTTTTCTTTAATTCAAATTATAAACAAAAATTAATAACTTCGCCTTCATCCAATCTAATCTAACATTAATATTATTCAGAAGGTGAGTACCAGACTCCATGCACAAGTGATACTTCGGGAAAACCTCAAACTCATAGTAATCATTAATATTAAGCAGCCGTGGATAAGTTAAGAGGAATAAAAATATCAGTTCACGTAAGAAGAAAATTAAAAAGTTTTTTTTAATCGTTGAAGAAAGTTATATTTTAAAAATAAATATTAAAAGGATGCTTCAAAACTGAAAATTATTATTATCCAATATTATTATAATAGTTTTGAATAAATTTATTTCACATAAAATATATAATTAAAACTCTAAACTCTAAATTCAACATACAGACCAAAGTAGTGCTCAAGTAATTTTTAAATATAGAATCTGATATCAGGCCGAAGCCCAATTAAGTCTAGAAAACCAAATAATTGATAAAAAGGTTTAGTTGGATCCGTGAAATATAACAACTGGCTGAAATCTGGATGAGATATTTAACAGGAAATTAAACTTGGTCGATCAAGAAGTTGAGTAAGTATGCAAATGATAAGTAAAAGTCACTGGAAATAGAGATCCAGTGAGGGCGAGTCATGGTTGGATTGTTGGCGCGGTTCAACTTAAAGGCATTTCAGATGTTTAAGTTGAGACCATGATTAAATCATGGTGTTGGGAAGGCGAAATATAATTAATATTATATCTATCATATTCTATGATGTGCTAACTTTGTTTTGCAAGGTAGACTTTATTTGTGGACTAACGCTTTTTGCATGGTTAATTTGCAAAATTTAGTCTCGAATAAACAGTGTCCTGTGTCTCAGATGGGACTAGAGACGTCTCAGTTGAAATTGAATATGCCTTAGATAGATGAGGGCGCCTTCGCGCAGAGAGTGTTCTAGGATGAAACTTCATCTTTTGGAGGTGTCTCAGATAAGATTGAAGGCGCCTTCAAGGAGATAAAATGTGCAAGTTGCGTATCTAATCAGATTTTAGAAATGAGACGCTTTAGTTGGGAACTAGGGCACCCTCAACACTCTTTATAAGTGTTGTTCGACCAAACAATGACAACAACGAATATACAAGCTATTCTAGTCATTCTGCTGCTACATGCATGCACTGCTACGACTTTATTATGCTCGACTGTTGTCAACAGACCGATATCATCACCCAACCTTCTACATTTCCATCTCTGTATTGGTAACACTTTAATTTCAGCATATGTTATTGTACTTGCAAAAGGAAAGAGTAGGATGCTATATTTTCCTCTTTGCTATGTATTCAATCATTCTATCAAAAGTTTATTAATAGAGAGATTTAGTGGATTACTATAAGAAAAGTCTAAGGAACCTAAGTTTTGGAGTAGGAGCCGACGAAGACTCCGAATTAAATAAAAATCTTGATGTTCTTTCGTATTTAGTTTGTTTATTATGCTGCGCACTCATTTATGAAAATCGAAAAAAATACTTTTAAAAACTCATGTGATTCACCCTCCCTCTTCTCATGTATAACGGTCCTGTAATAATAGTTTTGATTTAAACTTATAATAATTTTAATAAAACTATTTCAATAATATTAATTAAATTAAATTAGAACACTTGTAATATATTAAATTAGAACATTTTAAACTAATATTTAAGCAATTATGGTCGTTTTAAAAATAATTTTAATTTGACTATTAATTTTGAGTATATTAAAATAATTTTAGATAAATTTATTATAATTTAAATAATTTTAATCAAAATTATTATATATCACACTTGACACCTATTAATATTTAAAAAGGCTAATTTTTGTTTTTATAATTTAAATATTTAATTTTTTATAGTTCGAATAATTATGAAGATGACTATTTTAATTTCATGAAGGTTTTTTTTATTAATAATCAGATTAAATTTAAAAAAACAGATGAATACCAACAATTTTATATTATAAAATTTTCAAATTCTTCGTACATAATGTGCGCTGAGCGGCTAACTTTTTATTTGTAGCGGTAGGATGGAGGCAAAAGATACGGTAGAATAATTGGCTGGTAAATTGATTGTTTTTAGAGTAATGATTGGTAGAGTGAATTTGGGAGAGTGAATGGGAGAGTGAATGACGTTCAATTATTGTATACAAGTCCGATCGACGATCGGACACCACCGGCAGCCTCTGATTGTCATCCCGAATCAAACTATACCTTGGGAGGACGGTGAACTCGTCAGGATGGCCGGCAACGGTGAACCCATCGAAATCGACGGTCAATAATGCGAGATCGCAATTGTGGCGTTCCCCGACGGGTTCACCGTGCCTCCCAGGGTATAGTTTGGTTCGGGGCGGCGGCCGAAGGCCGCCGGTGGTGTCCGATCGTCGATCGGACGTGTATACAATAACTGCCACGTCATTCACTCTCCCATTCACTCTCCCAAATTCACTCTCCCTATCATCACTCTTGTTTTTATACCATCAGATATAGCCATATAGGGGTGATAAATTTCTCTAAATTTAATATTTAATCCGTGTAAAAAAGGACATGGAGTAAATTTTTAGATATGATTATACTAATCAGATATTCGAATATAAATATGAAGGGGATATAATAATATTTTACCCGTACTCTCTCTCTCTCTATATATATATATATATATATATATATATATATATATATATATATATATATATATATATATATACGGGTTTGATCTCCTGAGCGACAAAAGATGCACGACCGTCCTTCCTGATCGGTCTCGTGACCAATCAGGCACTCTCCGAGGGTGGCGAGCCGATGACTAGCAATGACGGGCGGAGGGTGTGACGAACTCGACAGGTTCACCAATCCCTCTTGGTTATAGTATGGTATTCGGGGCGGCAGCCGGAGGCCGCCGTTGGTTAGCAAGCCCCGACGGGTTCAACGATCCCTCTTATAGAGCTGTCAATTTGGGTTGGGCCCGTCGGGTTGGTCCGCCCCGCCAATCAATTTAAGCGGGTTGGGTTATAATTTAAGCAACCCAAGTCCGCCGCGGGCCAACCCGCCTAGGCCCGCGACCCGCACGGGTCGGCCCGCGATGGGCTTGGGTTGGCCCGCGGATTGAGAATCACATGTTAGTTATGTTTTATGACAATTTATTATCTTTCTTTGTTATTATTTTGAAACAAAAAATAATATTTTTCATCACATAAGTACTCGTTTGTTTTCATTTATATTTAAAAAATATATTTCTTAATATATTTGATTGATGAAATCTAAATATATGATTTTTTTAAATTTTTTAAAAATATTTTGATGGGCCCGCGGGTTGGCCCGCCTAACCCACGGCCCGCCTTGGATTGGGTTGGGGATTTTTCAACCCGCCTAGATGACGGGTCAAGCCGCCCCGCCCCGCCAAATGGCCGACCCGCCATGGGCCAACCCGCCCCGCCACGGGTTGGCCCGTTTGACAGATCTACCCTCTTGGTTATATTATGGTGTTTGGGACGGTGGCTGGAGGCCGCCGTTGATTAGCAAGTTCCGACGGGTTCATTAATCCTTCTTGGTTAGAGTATGGTGTTCGGAGCGGCGGCCGGAGGCCGTCGTTGGTCAGCAAGCCCCGAGGAGAGTGCCTGATCGGTCGCGTGACCGATCAGACACTTACCTGATCGGTCACGCGACCGATCAGGAAGGGCGATCGCGCACGGGCGCGCATCTTTTGTCACTCAGGAGATCACTCCTCTCTCTCTATATATATGTATTTATTTATTGGGAAAAAAAATTTAGTCCACTTCCCGCCTTAAGAAAAAAATTTAATTTGCTTTTTTATTGGATCACCAATACATATTTCATTTACTTTTTCATGAAAAATAATCACCTAATCGAAGGAACACGAGATGAAGAAGGGCAAACAAGTATATTGAAATAATTTTTTTATAAAATAAGAATGGTAGATAGTAATTAGATGATGGGTAAGATATAGATATTTGATCCTCCGATGGGTATAAAAATGAATATCAAAATTAATTATCTGATAGGTATGAGGATGAATATGAAAATGAATATAATAAATTGATATAAGTAAAGGATATAAAATCCTATCTAAATGAAATCCATTGTCATCCACTANTAAAAAGTTATTTGGGACGAAATAATTTTCATCCCAAATTTCGTCCCCAATTTGGGGACGAAAACAGGTATTTCGTCCCCAAATTGGGGATGAAATACCTGTTTTTGGGGACAAAATACCTGTTTTCGTCCCTAAATTGGGGACGAAATACCTGTTTTCGTCCCTAAATTGGGTACGAAAATCTGTTTTTGTCCCTAAATTGGGGACGAAAATAGGTTTTCGTCCCCAATGTTGGCAATAAAATTTGTTTCTCGTCCCAAATAATAATTAAAATTATATTATAAATTTCTATAAATAATTTTAAATCTAGGAATGCCGGGGGCCATTTCTCTCACGTAGGGGTGCCCACGGCCTGCGGCCGCCGGCAAGCGCGAGCCATCGGCCAACGCGAGCTGCCGGTGGCTCGCCGAAGTTGTAGAGGGTGAGAAAAGAAAGGGGAGAGAATATTATTACCGTCGATCGTTGGAGATCCCACATGCGTCGTCGCCGCTCCAAACCCTAAAGTTTAGATCTAGAGTAAGTCGTCGCCGCTCCAAAGCGTTCAGATCTAGGGCAAATGAGGGATGGGAAACTATTATTTATAATTAATATTAAACTGGGGCGAATTCAGGATTCGTCCTAGATTTTGGGACGAATCCGCATATTCGTCACCAAAATTGGGACGAATATACAGATTCATCCCAGAATCTGGGACAAATCCTGAATTCGTCCCAGAATCTGGGATGAATCCTGAATTCGTCCCATAATTAAAATTAATTATAAATAATAAATTTATTTCGAAACCCTACCTAGAGATATCAGAATGACACGGAACCGGTTTCTACGTGTTCGTCTACTTCTCCTGAATTTATAAGTCTCTCAAATATCAATTTGAATTAATATATCGAAACCTGTTATTTTTTTATCCGACTTTGATTTTTTAAATAGTTTGGTATTAAAAAAATTACATTCATAAATATATTTGGCCTCAATAATGTTTGATAACATTTTTATAATCAGGAGAGCTTCACAAATACATAGAAGTAATTTTGTATCATTCCGAGAACTATCTCTAACATCAATTTGTAACTCTAACTCATATTGAACTCATGATTAGCTGTATATACATTTACAATTAAAACATTTATATATTTAACTTAACTATCAATACAAAAAGTATTGGATCAAAATATGATGTATGAGGATATTCATATTATTAGGAAAAGGGACGAACACGTAGGAATTGGTTTTGTGTAATTTCGATATCTCTAAGTAGGGTTTCCAATACGATTAAATTTTTATAATTATTTTTCGTTCTGAGACAAATCCAATTATTCGTCGCAGAATCTGGGACGAATCCAGTATTCGTTCCAGAATTAAAATTAATTATATATAACTAAACTGAGTTCGAAACCTTACCTACAGATATTGGAATTACACGAAATTGATTCATACGTGTTCGTCTACTTCTCCTGAATTTATAAGTGCTCTCAAATATAAATTTCAAATAACATATCGAAACCAATGATTGTTTTATCCGAATTTAATTTTTTAAATAGTTTCGTGTTAAAAAAAATCACATCCACAAATATATTTAACCTTAATAATATTTGATAACATTTGTATCATGAGGAGAGTTATACAAATAAATAAAACTAGTTTCATATCATTCAGAATACTCTCTGACGTTAATTTGTAAATATAACCTACATATAGTAAAACATTTGCATGTTTAACTTAACTTTGAAAACAAAAAATATTAATTTGATCAAAATATGATATATGAGGATATCAATGTTATCAAGAAAAGGGAATGAACACTTAGGAACCCATTTTGTGTAATCATGATATCTCTAGGTAGGGTTTCGAACTCAGTTTCTTATTTATAATTAATTTTAATTCTGGGACGAATCATCCAGGATTCGTCCCAGATTTTGGGACGAATCCACAGATTCGTCGCCAAATCTGGGACGAATATACAGATTCGTCCCAGAATCTGGGATGAATCCAGAATTCGTCCCAGAATTAAAATTAATTATAAATAATAAATTGAGTCCGAAATTCTACCTAGAGATATCAGAATTGTACGAAACCGGTTTCTACGTGTTCGTCTACTTCTCCTGAATTTATAAGTGCTCTCAAATATCAATTTAAAATAATATATCAAAACTAGTGATTTTTTATCCGAATTTAATTTTTTAAAATAGTTTGGTATTAAAAAAATCTCATCTATGAATATATTTGGCCTTAATAATATTTGATAACATTTTTATAATTAGGAGAGATATACAAACATATAGAACTAATTTTTTATCGTTCTAAACTTAATTTGTAACTCTGAGCTATATTAAACTCAACTATATTTATAATTAAAACATTGTTAACTTAATTAAGTTAATTTGAAATGAAAAAAATATTATAAATTGGATCAAAATATAATGTATGAGCATATCTATATTATTAAGATAAGGGAACTAACACGTAGGATTCGATTTTGTGTAATTTTGATATCCCTAGATAAGATTTCTGACTTGATAAAATTTTTATAATTATCATTTATTTTGGGATAAATTTTGTATTCGTCCCAGAATCAGGGACGAAACCTGGATTCGTCCCAGAATTACGGACGAATCTAGGACTTGTCCTTGATTCTGGGACGAATATGTGTATTTGTCCCTGATTCTGGTGCGAATATGTGTATTCGTCCCTGATTCTGGGACAAATCCACAGATTCGTCTCAGATTTTGGGACGAATCTCGTATCCATCCCAGAATCAAGGATGAATACGAGATTCGTCCTAGAATCTGGGACGAATCCGAGATTCGTCCCGAATTTATAAAACTTAATTATAATTATTATTATATTTTTGGGAATTCTGCGACGAATTTGTTATTCGTGGCAAAATTTATGACAAATAATAAATTTGTTGCAGATTCGTCGCAGAATTAGCAACGAATATTTAAATTTGTTGCTGAATTGCAATAATTTTTGGGACGAAAAATATTTTGTTGCTAAATTGCGACGAACGTATTTCGTTTCTAAGTTCGCTCCTAATTTGCGACAAATAATTTTTTTGTCGCAAAATTTGTTGCAATTCTGGGACAAAAAATATTTGTCCTAAAATTTCGTCCCTAAATATTTTTTTTTTTGTAGTGCCAGCCATTCGAGTTGTTGTCATTAGCGTCCTCCGATGGCGTGAGCCCAACTATGGTGGAACTCGTGACTTTGTCGCCAGCCTCCTTAGGCTACTGTCGGGTGATGACTTCATTTCTCGTGGTGTTGATCAGTGCCCGCGATGTGTGGATGAATTTTTGTCATACAGGATTTTTCCCGTTCTCATAACTCTGATACTAATATTGTGTAGAACGGAAATATTGTATGAATCACTTAAATCCCACACCTTGCTCTAGCAAAGATCTTGAAGGATTGGATGGAAGAAATACCGGATGGAGGAAGTCACTCTTGTTGTTGGCGAAAAGGTTTTAACGATGAATACTTCTCAGCATTCCACGAACCAAATCCCTTTATCTTTCTAGATGTTCTTGTTGATATTTCTAAAGCATGCACTACAGAAACAAATTCTGTAAATCTAAACACTTATAGTGATCTGCACTTGGAGAAGAAACCGGAAGACTTTGCCATCCGAAGAACGATCACGAACGAATCAAAAAGTTCTTCATAAGTTCACAAACCAAACCCCTCTTCTGTAATTGGACGAACCAATCTTGAATGTTCTTCTCAATAACCCCTTCTTCGTCATGTGCACCCGGACGAACCTTACGCAATGACCTTATACACACGAGACGAACCCTTTCTCTTTGACCTCGCACAGACCTCGCACATAGCTTGTCTCGTACGATCTTCATTGACTTGGACGCACACACATAGCGTGTCCTCTCCACTTGTCCTCTTGTCATGTTCAACTCCCCTTTGCCTTAGAAGCAATACTTATAGGGGGTAAGAGGTCTCTTCATATTCCTCCATTAATGGAGGAATATGAAGGACTTGGAAGATGAAGAGGAAGAGGTGTCTCTTCATCTTCTATAACTCCAACATCTCCCACTTGTCCAAGTCAATCCATATAGGTCATCTAGTCACATAGACCATGTATGAAAGTCACAAAGACCATATAAGAACATTCAATTCATACTCCAGGGAAAATGGTTCGTGCGACAGCAAGCACACTGAGCAATTAATGCTAAGAAAGTTGTTACACTTAACTTAGCTGCTCTATAGAACGAATCAGAGACATTAATAACTTGCCTTTACCCCAGATTAAATATTTACATCAATATGAACATCTCTAATCCCTCATATGACAACTATGTCAAGAGCATGTTCAACATCTCTAATCAATACATTTATTCACAATTACATTTTTAAGTACTCAACAAAAAATGTAACTGGTCGACCAGTGAATAAATATCACAGATGTAAATCAATTTTAATCTTCCTTTTTAGCTTGAATCTATTCATTCTAATTAATCGCTTTCCTAGTTATGTTTCATAGACCGAATCATCCATAGTCAATAGGATACACACTAAAGTAGCAAACACTGATTAGAACTTCAAGTAGACAGCTAAATAGTCACTTAGGGTAAAATTGAGATTAACTTATAATCTCAAGGGTCTCACATAGTAGAGAAGCAGGGATCCATTCTTCTACTACCCTTATTGTCGCTATAGCATATGTGGTATGAATCACATGCTACAATGTTATTCTCTTTACCAAAAAGAGTGCATGTTTTTCTCATATATTTAACATTGTACAGATTTCGATTTAGACATACCTAATGTCTAATCCGAATTCAACTTATGAATTCCAATCTGGCCTTAAACATGTTTAGTAAATGGTGGGTGCATTTACTGTTGGTGCAGTTTGCACTAACGGTCAAACTCGGATTTTGATGTATGACAAAGTGGTTAAAGTTAGGGTTGTTGGTGTTTAACCTCTTTACTAAGTGTGCAGGGTTGAAAGACTTAGGACCAGACACCAGGCTGAAGTTCAGGATGGTTGAGTCCTGGCGGGAAGTCCAGTTGGGTCCGCGGGACCTGACAACTGGTTGAAGACCAGGTTGGTTGAGACTTGGCAGGAAGACCAGGGTGGTTGAGCCTTGGCAGGAAGTCCTGGTGGGTCAAGAAGTCAAGTAAAGCTGCACAAAGGGTAAGTGAGGTAAGTCACTGGAGGAGCGAACCAGTGAGGACGCGTTCCCCATCGAGGGAACAGCAGGCGTCGGTTCGACCTAGGGCTCCATTTTGGAGATCAAAGTCAGAACCAAGACAGCTAAGGCTGTATAAATCTAACAATTTATTATGTTATTGTGTTTTGGACTAACCCTGGATGCAGGACCGAAGGAACGTGAGTCTGCAGCTCAGAGTGCCTCAAAGGAGTGAGGCAACTGCTGACCAGGGCGCCCGGAGTGTCCCGGGCGCCCCCAAGGTGAACACAAAACACGCAAACAGAAAGTGCGCTTAAACAGTACAAGCTGCGGGCGCCCCCGTGCTTCCGGGCGCCCCCGTTGCTCCCGGGCGCCCCCTGCGCTGCTGGCGCCCCCATGCGCAACCCGAACCTGCGCCCTTGCGAAGCCAAGAAGATAAGGTTTTGACCGGTCAACGCGGGCGCCCCGAGCGCTCAGGGCGCCCCGGTCAAAGCGGATCCAGAGGATCAGACGCGACCGAGAACTCTGCGGATCAGAGGCCACGTGGGGGGCGCCCCCGACATCCCGGGCGCCCCCAGGCCCTATATAAAGGGCCCTCGACCCTTTGCTTCCGACAACAATTCTTCCAACGCCCCAAAGTTCTTCTACGCTCGCGCCTTGCTCCGGAAACGCCTC
The DNA here is from genome assembly GCA_024364735.1 of Boesenbergia rotunda. NCBI lineage: Eukaryota > Viridiplantae > Streptophyta > Magnoliopsida > Zingiberales > Zingiberaceae > Boesenbergia > Boesenbergia rotunda. The sequence continues at coordinate 79,666 of JAGFNQ010004268.1, read as the reverse complement.
ACCTCGAGCCGACGATGTCCTGCTGCCCCGAAAGAGTCGACCTACTCCGGACGTTGGTAAAAAGAAAAGCATATTCCTTTTAATACTTTATTGCATCTAGTTACTTGAAAGTGTGGGGTTGTCACACTTTCAATTCTTTTGTACTCGCCTACTCTATCGGGGTTGACCGGTAGAGAGTTTTAGTGGATTGCCCAACGGAAAGGTCCGAGGGACCTGGGCCATCGAGTAGGAGTCGCCGAAGGCTCCGAACGAAGTAAAACTACCTGTGTCGCTTGTATCGGTTTTTCGTTCGTGTTTTATATTTTCCGCTGTGCACGCTTTTTAAAGCGCTCTAATTTTTTTTAAAAAAGTCACGTGATTCACCCCCCCTCTCACGTGCATCGATCCTACAAGTGGTATCAGAGCCTGGTACGCTCTGTATCGGTGCAACCACCATAAGAGCCGGGGGAAATCCAGTTCTTTTTCGATTTTTGGTTTTTCACTACACATAATCTAAATTTGGTATTCTTGCCTAAATTTAGTTATTTTTCTCGTTCGTTGGTTTTACTTGAATCTGGTGCAACACCATTCAAGTTGCTTTTCGTTAGTTTATCCTTTCTCGCACTACTAATCCAAGACCCAGTCTTGGGATATCTTGTCTACTTTTATTTCGTGTGCACAGAATTTAAATGGCCCAAGGTGAAGGCTATAGCACTGCCCGCCCTCCCCTCTTTAATGGGGAAGACTTTCCCTACTGGAAGAGAATGATGGAGGTTTATCTGAAGACCGACATGGATCAGTGGTTCGCAGTTCAAACAGGCTACACACCACCAATGGATGAGGGAAATAATGCTCCACTGAAGCCCGACAGATGGAACCAAGAGATGAAGAAAAAGGCTCAGACCGAGTTCAAAGCTCAGAACACCCTCCAGTGCGGACTTACCAAAGAGGAGCTAAACAGAATTGGACCAACCGACTCGGCGAAGGAGCTATGGGACAAATTAACAGAATTACATGAAGGCACTTCTGATGCAAAGGTAACAAAGAGAGATCTGTTGTTGAATAAGTTATTTAACATAAAAATGCAGGAAGGAGAATCAGCAAGTCAACTCCACGCCCGGATTAAGAACATATTGAATGGACTCCACATGATCGAGCACAAACAGGAGAACCGGGACATCATAAGGTATGCGTTAAATGCGTTCCCTAGAAATTCACTATGGGCATCTATTATAGATGCCTATAAAATTTCTAGGAACCTTTCAAAAATTAATCTGGATGAACTATTTTGTGAATTAGAGCTGCATGAGCAAACTAACGCCAAGGTCGAGAAAGTGCTAGCTTTATTTGCAGGTTCACCAAAAGAAGCAAAATCAAAGAGAAAAATTCAAGAAGAACCTGAAGATGAGTCAGACTCTGACTCAGATGAAGAAGAACAACTGGTGAACTTGGTAAGAAAAATGTTCACCAGAAGGAAGAACAAATTTTCAAAGAAAGATATTCAAAAGGTAATGAAGCCCTCCAGCACTGAAGGTAAAAGCAAAATAATCTGCTTCGGCTGTAACAGAAAAGGGCACTTCAAACATGAATGCCCTTACAAGAAGGAGGACCAACCCACTAAGAACAAAAAGAAGAAGGCTCTTCAAGCCACGTGGGATGAAAGCTCGGACGATTCCAACGATGAACAACCAAAGAACGCAAGCTACCTCGCACTGATGGCAACCGGACCAGAATCGGACTCGGAGCACGACGAAGATTCCGAATACGAGTCGAGTCAAGAGATCAGACTCTTTTCGGACGACTCGACCAAGGTATATTTAGATTCAGTTAATCAAAAAATTTTTAAGATTATCTCTGCTTTAAATAAAAAATAGCTTGCATCTGAATCTAGAAATGACCAGCTCCTTAAGGAAAATCAAGACCTTAAGGAGCAATTAATTAATACCAGAACATTAACTGAACAAACTCAAAATCAAAAATTAATTAAGCTTGAAACTGAAAACTCAACCCTAAAGGGCGAAGTCCTAAAACTTAAGGATTTACTAGCAACTTTCACAACCCGATCCAAGAATCTTGACTTTATTCTTGGATCACAAAAGGGCATGTACAACAAATCTGGGATAGGATATAAATCAAGATCGAACCAAAGATCCTTTATCTCCTTTATCCACCCCCGCAAAAATCAACGAAAAGCGTGGGTTCCGAAAACTTATCTAACAAAGCAAGTAGGTCAGAATCAATTTTATGTCCCAAAAAGGGACATCCATTACATTGACCCTAGACACCCAGTCTACAATTTAGGGGGAGGCTCCAAACTAGTTGGCACCTCAAAATCAGCCTTTGCCCAGGTGGGCACTTAGGACTAGCTTCAAATTTAATTTGACTCTTGTACTATTTAGTACCAGGGTTTTCAATAACACTAGTGGAAAAAAGGCTTTTAACACCGGTTATTTTCGACTTTTAACACCGGTTCCGGAACCGGTGTTGATCCAGCCGGCATTGTAAGTATAGACTTTTAACACCGGTTAACAAACCGGTGTAATATATAGATTTAACACCGGTTAATAACCGTTGTTAAAAGTTCAATTATGAGGCGGGAAAACCATTTTAGACACCGGTTATTTTAAATAACCGGCGTTCAAACATCATTTTTAACACCAGTTCTGGAAACAACCGGTGTTAAAACATCTTTTTTAACACCGGTTCTGGAAACAACCGGTGTTAAAAATGATGTTTTAACACCGGTTCTAGAAACAACCGGTGTCAAAAGTCTTAATTTTTTATATAAATTTCATATTTATTTTTATTTATAATTTTTCTAGACATATAAAAGACTTTAATTTTTAATTTATATATATAAGAATAACAATTATATATATAAGAATAACAATTTTTCTAGAAACAACCGGTATATATTTTTAATTTATATATATAAGAATAACAATTATATTAAAAAAAGACTTTAATTATATTAAAAGTAAAACAAGTTCTAAAATAATAGTTAAATATCAATGTTACAAATAAACGGAATCAAAAAAATGTAGTAGAAATACATGTATGCTCCCATATCGATACTTGATACTAGCCTTCCATTCTTCATGGTAGACTTGGAAACTGGACCACCAGCAATCTCTCTTGTAAAATCTGAAGATTCTGAAGGCAACAAAGTAGGATAGAAATCAAATAGAGTTGGGGTTTGGGTTTTTAAGAGACAAGAAGTCTGAAAAAATACCTTCAATCACTTTAGATGGCTTTAAACGCTCAAGTACAATTGTCAAAGCAGGTCCCTTCAAATCCTTCATACATTTGGTAATCTGCAAATTAGAAGGAAAAAGGTGATGAGATTCGAAGTCATCATTGTCATAAGGAGAAGAAAACAAAGGTTTTTTATAAAGGTTCACATACTGCCTCTTGTCCACAGACTCTAAGAACTTCAACAATACAAGACTCAGCAGCCTTGCGAACATCAACTGATTTATCCTGAACAAAGAAATGTATTCGCTGAGTATTTCTATCCAAAGAAAATGCACCTTATGCAACTTTTATTCAGACTTACAGTCATAGCAGTAGCAATTGGCTTAAAAAGTTGTGAAGCATCAGGTAAATCATTTGCCTCTGACAAATGTCTTGTTAACCAATCAAAAAGATCTTTTCGTCCCTCAGCGCCAAGTTTTGCATCAGATAAAGTGATTGTAATATACGGAATCTAGAAAAAATGCATTGGATAAAATATATTACCAACCAATAAGTGGAGAAACCAAAGGAGATTGCCATAGATCCAAAGGTACCATTTTATCAAGGTGAACTGCAAAGACCCATGAATCTAAAGTATTTAATGTGCATTCTCTCATGTGCTTCTTGTTATCACCTAGACACTACAATACATCTGACAGTATCCCCTGTACAAGAAGCAATAACAATGGTAGGCTTAAAGTAACTTGGAAAAATTAAAAACTGTTTGTTCAATTGGGCTACCTACCTTACTAGATTTCTCAACAGGAAGGCCCATTGCTGATGCAAGACCACCAATAGTAACCAAAGTCGACATTATCAAGTTTTTGTTACTATCATATAAGCGGCTCCTAAGAGCACCAAACAACTCCACTAGCATTTGACATTCAACATAGGCGAAGTGAATTCACAAATCATGAGACCAAGCAACAAAGAAAATATGTTGAAACACACACCAGTTCCAGCAGGTTGGATACGCTTATGTGCTTCATCCAGAATTTTATTAACAGACTCAATGGATTCCAAACGAACCTATACATTGAGAGAAGCAAATTCAGTTTTCATTAACACAGAAACGCTAGTGATTATAAAAGATTGGATAATGAGTCTGAATCTTATACTTTCCAATCAGAATTTCCAAAATCCTTCAACAAATTAGGTGTTATCTTTGCACTAATATCTTCGCGAGGAAGTCCATCTGATCCAGATGCAGGAGTAGGCAATTCAGAATCCAAAACTTTTACCAATTTCTTGGGAGTTGCTGCAACACCCTGTCAATTATCAAATAAGTAGCCATAGTGATGGATTAAATAAATCCAACAACAAGATCATGTCTCATCATTCATATTTTACCTCATATGGGTTCTTTTCACACTCAGCATCCAAAGCACTCAAAAGAGCAGGCTTGACATCAGTCAGAAAACCTTTAATGTCCGAGAAAGCAAAATTTAAGATTCTCATGGTCATAATTACACAACATAGACAAAATAAAAATACACAACATAGACAAAATAAAAATACACCCCGACATAATAAAAGTAAACAAAAATAGATAAAGTAAAAGTTCAATAATTTACAACTCAGGACAAAATAGAATTTCAACTCATACAAAGTTGAGTTAAAATGAGATTCACGGCCAAAAAACTAATTACCAGAAGCCATGCATCCCAAAAAATCTAATTGCCAGAAGCCAGAGAACTAATTGCTTCAAGAATAAGGAATAAATTACTCAAATAACTTACATGGAAACATTACTGTATTTAAATATGCAAAATTGTAACTCAAAAAGTTATCAAATTCAATAAATATTTCACTAAAAATCAATACCTAACAATTATTTCTTCAAGAAATAAAATGAACAGAAAGATTAAAGAAAAAAGGAACAGAAAGATTAAAGGGGGAAAAAAAATAATTTCTTTCAAAAATAGGGAAAAAACAACTAAGCATGGTATTGAATCAATTCTGCACTCTAAGGAAAAATTAGAGATTAAGGAGAGAAAAAAAAAGAGACATCTTATATTTTTCGTGGAAAACCTACCGTCGACGGTGGCTTAGGGGGTGGTTGCAACGAGGAGAAGAAGAGGAAAAGTCGGCTTGTACTCGCTGTGATTGAGAGCAAGAGGAGGGCTTCGCGTGTGTTGCTAGAGCTCGGAGACGGCGCTCCTGTGGCTTGCTCCGCGTTCTCGAAGAGGGCGGCGTCGGGCGGAGCTCAGCGGCGTCGGGCGAGAGGGAGAGAAGGAAAGGAGGGGGAAAAGAGGAGGGGTCGGGTTTAGGGTTCGGCGGAAGGTTAGTTTATATATTACCTAATTTAAATTTTTCTCTTATTTATATATATAAATATATTTCAAAAATCAAATATTTTCTTAAATAATTCATAATAGATAGTGATCAATTTTCTCTATAAATATTTTCAAAAATTTAGAAAAATTATTTTAAAATCTTTCATATGACTGTTTCTAATTTTTAACCTCCTATTTATGATAATTATACATAAATTTATATATATATTCCTATATATATATTTATATATATTATTTTATTCTATACATTTATTTACTATTATTATTATTTTATTTTTATTTTAATTTTTTATGACCGACCAAAAGTTAGACTATTATAATTGACATGTATGACTTAATTAAGAACAAGGCATGCGCGCGAAAAACATATGACCACGGTTATTTACAAAACCATAGTCAAATATATTTTTAACACCGGTTGTTAAAAGAACCGGTGTTAAAAGTATTTTAAAATTCAAATAATTATAACATATGACCCCGGTTATTTATAAAACCGTAGTTAAATATATTTTTAACACCGGTTGTTAAAAGAACCGGTGTTAAAAGTATTTTAAAGTTTAAATAATTACAAAAATGCCACCGCCTTTTTTTTAACACCGGTTTTAATACAACCGGTGTTAAAAGCCGTTGTTAAAGGTCTTTTTTGTACTAGTGTAAGTAAGTTAAAAGTCCAACTTCTTTAAGCGGCTTTGCCTAGAAAATGGTTGTTGCTCCAATAAGGCTTCGGCCAAAGAAGGCCACTATGCCTCGCCATGCCCTGGAAGCCAATTATTGAAGTGTACTTTTAAATTACTACTTGTTAAACTTGGATCTAACACAAGGTCAAGTTAACTTTACTAATCAAACTCAAAATCATCTCACAAAATCATAGGACTCCCTTGATTGATGACTTAGACCGAGTGAGATGAATAAGGATAACCAAATTCAAATTATTGATTGATAACTCAACTTTCAAAAATTAAAATTCAAATTCAAATTCAAATTCAAAAATTCAAATTCAAATTCAAAAATTAAAATTCAAATTCAAAAAATAAAATTCAAATTCAAATTCAAAAATTAAAATTCAAATTCAAAAATTAAAATTAAAATTCAAAAATTCAAATTCAAATTCAAATTCAAAAAATAAAATTCAAATTCAAAAATTAAAATTCAAATTCAAATTCAAAAAATAAAAATTCAAATTCAAATAAAATTCAAATTCAAAATTAAAAATCAAATTCAAAATCAAAATTAACATAACTCAAATTTAAAATTCAAACTCAAGTTTTTTCTTCTTAAATTTTTTTTCAAAAACTTAACCTAAGGTCTAAACCTTTTACTTAACTGTAGGAAAACAAATGGCCTAATTAAAGAAGAGGTTTATGTAGGTCAACCCCCTGGTTTTGAAAGCTTAGAACACTTTCACTATGTCTTTAGACTTAAGAAAGCCCTATATGGACTTAAGCAAGCACCTAGGGTCTGGTATGAAAGACTGTCTAACTACTTAGTTTCAAAAGGTTTTAACCAAGGCAAAATTGACCCAACACTATTTGTTTAAACCCTAAAAAATGATATTTTTGTAGCCCAAGTATATGTAGATGATATAGTATTTGGCTCAACTAACTCAGACTTTTTACAAGATTTCACAACGATAATAGAAACTGAATTTGAAATGAGTTTAGTAGGTCAATTAACTTTCTTTTTAGGACTACAAATAAAACAGACCAGTGAGGGTACCTTTGTCTATCAACAAAAATACACAAAAGAACTACATAGAAAATTTGGAATGGATAATACAAAAGAGATTAAGACACCAATGGCTACTAATCAAACTATAGATAGTGACCCAAAAGGCAAACCTGTTGACCTTAAGTACTATAGAAGTGCTATAGGAAGCCTACTTTACTTAACTGCAAGTCGATCTGATATTCTTTTTGCAATTAGTATGTGTGCTAGGTATCAAACATGTGCTAAAGAGTCACACCTAACCCTAGTTAAAAGAATATTTAGGTACCTTAAAGGAACAGAAAGATTAGGAATTTGCTACCCTAGAACAGCCCAGTTTGAGCTTATTGGATATTCTGACTCAGACTATGCTGGCTGTAAATTAGACAGAAAAAGTACCAGTGGTGGATGCCAACTTCTAGGACCCTCACTAGTTAGTTGGTTTAGTAAAAAACAACACTGTGTTGCCCTATCCACCACTGAAGCTGAGTACATAGCTATGGGTGAGTGTGTAGCCCAACTACTCTGGATGATGCATACCCTAAAGGACCTTCACTTAGATTTTAAACAAGTTAAAATTTTTATAGATAACCTAAGTTCAATCAATTTAACCAAAAACCCAATCCACCACTCTAGGACCAAACATATAGAAATCAAACACCATTTTGTCAGATATCATTTAAATAAAGGGGAAATTGAACTTAACCATGTTGAATCTAAGTCTAACCTAGCTGATATATTTACCAAACCACTTCCTGAATCTGAATTTAGCAACTTAAGAAGGTTAATAGGAATGTGTGTTATAGACTAGGACTGACCTGATAAGCTTAAGTTGACTTTTGGTTTAACTAATTAAGCTTGTGAGTTTAAAAACATGCATTTTTCAAACTTGTCTTTCAAAAGTTTATTGTCTTTCAAAATTTAACTTAAACACGGACTTTTCAAAACTTGTTTTTCAAGAACTTTATTATCTTTCAAAATTTGATTTTCAAAACTGGCAGACTTAGTCTAAGCTTGACCCCTAGAATTGCATGAACCTATAGATTTAGGTAGCCGCATCTCACAAAACACATTAAGATTAACTTGTTTGTGTTTGCAAAAACATAGAACGGTTGTGAGATGCATATGACACTGCCTGGACTTCCGAATGCTTAAGTCAGTGCATCACAGTAAGTCTGGGCGTAAAATACCAACATTACTGTGATCAAGTCAAGTAGTCTTGCACTAAAATCTGAGCTAGACAGTATTACTTGACTTGACTAACCCAGTGAACACTACTATCATCTAGATAGTTAGTCAGTAACTAGGGTTAGACACATGAAAAGGGACCACAATCATTACTTGGTCCAGGGGGAGCAGAGGTCAAAATACTTTTTCAAAATGTCATTTTTGACAAAACACATTTGAAAATTTTGATAAAAGTTGATAAAGATTGAGAGGGAGTTCCAGCTAATCCCTAAAAATATTTTTTAAGATTGATATTATATTTTCTGAAAAAAAAAATCTTTTTTTGAAAGAAAAATTTTTGTTGAAAGCTAAATTAATAGATTTAAGACTAGTTTTTTTTTAACACTTAGCCTATATTTCTACTCCTTTAAACTTGTTATGCTTATATCTTTTTTTGATGAATGACAAAGGGGGAGAGTAGGGTAAAAGGGTTAGAAAATGGCAAACAGCATGCTTATATCACATCTATTTACCTCTGCTTTCTTGTGTGCTGCAACTTTCATACCTATGCTTGTGCTATATTGTTTGCATGTTTATGCAAGTTCATATCTGCTGTTTTTTCTAACTTTAACCTGAGTTGTCAATACATCAAAAAGGGGGAGATTGTTGGTGCAGTTTGCACTAACGGTCAAACTCGGATTTTGATGTATGACAAAGTGGTTAAAGTTAGGGTTGTTGGTGTTTAACCTCTTTACTAAGTGTGCAGGGTTGAAAGACTTAGGACCAGACACCAGGCTGAAGTCCAGGATGGTTGAGTTCTGGCGGGAAGTCCAGTTGGGTCCGCGGGACCTGACAACTGGCTGAAGACCAGGTTGGTTGAGACTTGGCAGGAAGACCAGGGTGGTTGAGCCTTGGCAGGAAGTCCTGGTGGGTCAAGAAGTCAAGTAAAGCTGCACAAAGGGTAAGTGAGGTAAGTCACTGGAGGAGCGAACCAGTGAGGACGCGTTCCCCATCGAGGGAACAGCAGGCGTCGGTTCGACCTAGGGCTCCATTTTGGAGATCAAAGTCAGAACCAAGACAGCTAAGGCTGTATAAATCTAACAATTTATTATGTTATTGTGTTTTGGACTAACCCTAGATGCAGGACCGAAGGAACGTGAGTCTGCAGCTCAGAGTGCCTCAAAGGAGTGAGGCAACTGCTGACCAGGGCACCCGGAGTGTCCCGGGCGCCCCCAAGGTGAACACAAAACACGCAAACAGAAAGTGCGCTTAAACAGTACAAGCTGCGGGCGCCCCCGCTGCTCCCGGGCGCCCCCTGCGCTGCGGGCACCCCCATGCGCAACCCGAACCTGCGCCCTTGCGAAGCCGAGAAGATAAGGCTTTGACCGGTCAACGCGGGCGCCCCGAGCGCTCCGGGCGCCCCGGTCAAAGCGGATCCAGAGGATCAGACGCGACCGAGAGCTCTGCGGATCGGAGGCCACGTGGGGGGCGCCCCCGACATCCCGGGCGCCCCCAGGCCCTATATAAAGGGCCCTCGACCCTTTGCTTCCAACAACAATTCTTCCAACGCCCCAAAGTTCTTCTACGCTCGCGCCTTGCTCCGGAAACGCCTCACCTCGAGCCGACGACGTCCTGCTACCCCGAAAGAGTCGACCTACTCCGGACGTCGGTAAAAAGAAAAGCATATTCCTTTTAATACTTTATTGCATCTAGTTACTTGAAAGTGTGGGGTTGTCACACTTTCAATTCTTTTGTACTCGCCTACTCTATCGGGGTTGACCGGTAGAGAGTTTTAGTGGATTGCCCAACGGAAAGGTCCGAGGGACCTGGGCCTTCGAGTAGGAGTCGCCGAAGGCTCCGAACGAAGTAAAACTACCTGTGTCGCTTGTATCGGTTTTTCGTTCGTGTTTTATATTTTCCGCTGTGCACGCTTTTTAAAGCGCTCTAATTTTTTTTAAAAAAGTCACGTGATTCACCCCCCTCTCACGTGCATCGATCCTACATTTACTTCGATCATTACATAAATGATCTCATCTTAATACAAAAACCAAGGCGACATCAACATATGAGTATGTCTCTATTCACAACTACATAAGTTGTCTCATAAGTAATAGTCTTACATCTATTTATACTCAACAAATAGAGACGATTGTCCATGTGAGTGGACCAATCTCAGCCTGCCAACATGCTCATCGAGACTTTTATCCAAATGTAACAAATACATTTACACTGAATAGATCTGACATTTCATGTATAACCATTTGTGTTATATTTTTCGAAGTTCCAAAGACTTCACATGTCATTGAAATGACTCTTTAGTCAATGACTTAATAAAAGGATCTGCAAACATAACACGTATAGGGATATACTCAAGAATTATCTTTTTCTTGTCAACAATATCCCTTATGCTTGCCTTGATTGTGATATTCGAGATCCTTAGAAAAAGCTATAGTAGCTTAATTATCACAGTACACTGTAACAGGACTCCCACTGTCGTCAGCAATCCTCAAATGCATCAAGAACCTTCTTAACCAGATAACTTCTTGTGCAACAACTACACGAACCACATACTCAGCTTTCATTGTCAACAACACTATATAAGTCTGTTTTGACAGGGCTACACAAGCCTATTTTAACAGCGCTACACAAGCTTATTTCTTGTTGTTCCATGAGATGGCGCCACCATTCAGCAAGAAGACATAACTAGATGTGGATTTTCTATTATCAAGGTCCCTTGCCCGATATGCATCTGTAGAGCCCTTCTAGCTCAGCTTTGATCCTTTTCACTACTTTCCAGTGTCTCGATCCTAGGTTTGACTGGAAACGACTAACTAAGCCAACATCATAGCTTATATCAGGACGAGTACACAACATAGTATACATCAAACTACCAATGACATTAGCATATGGTCTTTTCTTCATCTCGGCTATCTCTTCAAGAGTCTTGGGAGACATACTTTTGCTCAGAACAACACCTTTAGCTGTAGGTGTTTGTTCAACTTTGCAATTAAACATATTGAAGTGATGTAGTATCTTAGTGATATAAGCCTCTTGGGACAAACCCAAAAGTCTTTTTGATCGATCACGAATGATCCGTACTCCTAAGATATACTCAGCTTCTCCCATGTCTATTATGTCAAATTGTGATGACAGCCAAGACTTGACTTCAATCATAACTTTTAGGTCACTTCCAGCTATTAGCATATCATCAACATATAATGATAAAATGACTAACTTTCCTTTATCCTTCCTTAGGTAAACACAATGATCCTCATTGATCATTTCGAAACCATAAGATAAAATGACTTCATTGAATCTTATATTTCATTGCCTTGACGTCTGCTTTAGCCCATACATAGACTTCTTAAGTCTACATACTTTATTCTTTTGGCCCTCAGCTATATAACCTTCTGGTTGTATCATATAAATTTCTTCGTCAAGATTACCATTAAGGAAAGCCGTTTTTACATCCATTTGATGTAATTCTAAGTCATAGTGCGCTACTATAGCTAGAATGACTCTTATTGACACAAACTTCACAACTGGGGAGAATGTCTCTTCAAAATCAATACCCTCCACTTGGGTATATCCTTTTGCAACCAAACGAGCTTTGTATCGATTAATCGACCCATCCGCATTCCTCTTAATTTTGAGAATCCACTTATTCCCAATAGCCCTGCGGCCTGGAGGAAGATCGACTAAATCCCAAACTTGATTCTTTCTCATGGACTCCATTTCCTCATCCATTGCAACTTTCCATTTCTCCTTAACTGAGCATTTCAATGCTTCCTCAACCGTTCGAGGTTCTTCATCATCAACTGAGAGAATCATTAATGCCTCATTTTCAATGTCAAAACTTCTCCGAGGAATAATCTTGCGATTACTTCTTCGCAGGTTTGACTGATGAGAAACTAATTCATTTATAGGTTATTTACTCCCACTAGGTTGACTAGATTCAGGTATCCCCTGTGATTCCTGATTTGTTGATAGAGGAACAGTATCCTCCTCCTCTATTTCAAATAGAGGAGTTGATTTATTAACTTCACCTCTTGTTAGGAACTCAGTTTCGAGAAAAGTGACATCTCTTGACTAAATTTCAGAGATGGTTCCATCTTGTTGCTCACCAATAAAAACATAACCCTTAAAAGTATCAGAATATCTTACAAAGATACACTTTCTACCCTTAGGTTCTAATTTTTCATATTTGTGAGTCTTGTCATGAATATAAGCAGCTGACCCCCATGGTCTCAGATTACTTAAATCTGGTTTTCTACCTGTCCAAAGTTTATATGGAGTAGATGGAACAGATTTAGAATGCATCCGGTTAAGTATGTAGGTTGCTGCCAATAATGCATCTCCCCAATAGGAAATAGGCAAATTAGCTTGAGTCATCATCGACCTAACCATTTCAAGAAGATTTCGATTTCTTCTTTCAGCAACTCCATTTTGCTGTGAAGTCCCAGGGATAGTTAACTGTCTAATAATCTCTTTCTCATAACATATTGTCTTGAACTGATCAGACAAATATTCACCTCCACGGTCAGTGCGTAAGGTTTTAACCTTACGTTTCAATTGATTCTCAACTTCGTTCAAATAACGATTAAAGCAATCTAATGCTTCAGATTTATGAGAAATCAAATACACATAACCAAAACGCGTGAAATCATCAATAAATGTAATGAAATATGAACTACCCTGTCTAGCCTTCATGTTCATCGGACCACAAATATCCGAATGAATCAATTGCAATGGTGATTCAGCCCTAATAGCCTTACCAAACGGTTTGCTAGTTGTTTTTCCAGCAAGATAATGCTCACATATAGACAAGTCAACTTTAGCACGAGTGCCGAGCAGACCCTCTCTTGCTAATCTATTCATTCTTTCTTGTCCTATATATATGTCCCAATCTAGCATGCCAAACTTCATCATTAACATCAACATCGCTAGTAAGAGCAATGTTTGAGAAACAACTAGTATTTCCATAATTAACATTTGGTTCTACATCAAGAACAGTGAAACCGTTTGATACATAACCATATCCAATTAACACAGAGTTAATCTTAAGTTCTACACAACGACTATAAAAGTTCATACAATAACCCAATTCAAGAAGACAATTAACGGAAACCAGATTCTGTCGAATCTCAAAAGCATACAGGACATCATGCAGCAACAAGATACGACCACCACAAAGGTTGAGTTTACAAGTGTCAATTCCTTTAACTTCAATTCTTGCATTGTTTCCCACATATATCCACTTATTGCCAGCTGGTACCCGTCAGTACTCTACGTATGTAGCTCGATCATGAGCTACATGGTTCGTTACTATTGAATCTATAATCCACAAAGGATAAGAATCAGCTAACGACACTGTACTAGCAACATAATGCTCATGAAACTTATTCTTGTTTAGGTTTTGCCCAGCAGCAGTAGTAGCTTCTTTTCCCTCTCTTTTCTCGAACCATCTTTTCTTATTCTTGGATTCAGAACCTTCAGCTACAAAAGCTTGTTTAGAAATCCTTATGGATTCTATTCTCTCCGCCTCCAATTCAATTAGCGTGAGACATCAATGAGAGTCTTGATACTCTCACTATGAGTAAGGTTCTGTTTCATCATTTCCTATGAATCAGAAAGAGAACGAATAACTGCCTAAACCTGTTGTTCATCGATCAACTCATGACCAGCAGCCTTTAGCTCCCGAATTATATTCCCCAATACCCTCATAGATGTTGGGTCATTGTAACATTCAGGCGTTTTTTACAACTGTCAAACTTGATTGTCAGTTGGCGAAGCTTGCTTATACTAACTCCACTGTATTTCTTTCTAAGAGTTACCTAGACAGCATGAGCAGATGGTAATGGCTCATACTCAAATACCAGGTCGTTTACCATTGAACTAATCAATATCCACTTAGCAGTGGAGTCCTTTTTCTTCCATGCCCTATAGGCATCTAGATCAAGTCTATGCTGTACAGTTGAACCAATAGCAGGTTCTTCCATGAACTGATTTATAGCCTCTAGAACTTCCTGTTCCTCAAGAACATATTGTATCTTGAGATGCCATATTTTATAGTTATCTCCATATAATTTTTCTCTATTCAGTTTAGCTATGATGTTCTTAGTTGCCATGATCTATCATAAATAAACACATTATTTATCGACTAAGTGTAATTTATATGCATGTAACTTATAAATGACTCATTGTAAATTAGAATTGGTTTACAAAATCAAGTGGTAACTACGTTTCCACTCATCGTTCGTATAATCTAATCTAATCAACATTGATCAATTATATTACATACATCTCATCAAATGAACTAATCATTTGTATAATGAACTAATCATTTATAAGAATGAACAAATCATTAAATGAATTAATCATTTGTAAAATGAACAAATCATTAAATGAACTAATCATTTATAATAATTGTTAACATATAACATAACCTTTTTTCATAAAATAGTACTGTTTGTACAAAACAACAGTCTATCCCACATGACTTTCATAAACTAAATAGGCCAATACTGTGTGTACATAACGACAATAACAATAACAAAACTTTAACAAATTAAATAAGCTAATGTTATTGCCACTAGGACAAACACTAGTGCAGTTGTTAACATAATCCATTTTATGTTAGACTTTGCTCTATCTCCTCAATCGTCTCCCTGAGCTCATTCTGTCACACATCGAGACAGGTCATCGTGTATATCATCTTTAGCATGTGGAATTGAAAAATATTATTGTCAGTACAAAACTGGCAATCCAGTAATAAAACTGGTTCATTTCAATTCACATATATATGCATAGAACACACAGAATCATAAGCAAATAAGAAAAACAAATCTTCTTTATTTGAGGAACTCCAGTTGACTAACACACTGGACCAATCGATTTGGAAATTAGATCTCAAGTATTAGCTTATTCCTTTGTCTTTATTAGAACTGATCTAATTGTATATCTTATTGTCATTGTTTAATTTTAAGCTCATTCACGTTTAAGTCAAACTTATTTATCAAACCAATTAGACTGGTTATATTTTAGACTAAATTGGTCTGGTTAAAACAACCAATGGTTTGAACCAGACCCGACCTGATTGGACCAAACTGATTTGGTTAAACCAACAAATGGTTTGAACAAAACCTGATATGATTGGACCAAACTAATCTGATTAAACCAACTAATGATTTAACCCAAGTCTAATTGGATAGATTGGTTCAAATTAATTAACCAAAAGTTACAAATAACTTTCTCACAGCTTTATAGTAGATGCTCTCTTCCCTTAGAAAGAGGTGAATAGATTGATCCTTGGGCATCTTTCTCTCCTTATTTTTTTTATTCATTTTCGTTTGATTTAAATAAATCAAACTTTTTCTCACAAAAATCGAAACAATCACGACACATAGTCGCGAGTTCCCGACAACTACGTTGGATTCTCGCCCGGCAAGAGAAGAACACGACGGAGACAAACTCCGGCCGCGACATCAAATAGGGGCTAAGAAGTGATCGATATACAGAGGTAAAGTCATGCTTTTACAATCTAACGCTCTGATACCAATGTTGATATTTCTAAAGCATGAACTACAGAAACAAATTCTGTAAATCTAAACACTTACAGTGATCTGCACTTGGAGGAGAAATCGGAAGACTTTGCCATCCGAAGAACGATCACGAACGAATCGAAAAGTTCTTCATAAGTTCACAAACCAAATCCCTCTTCTGTAATTGGACGAACCAATCTTGAATGTTCTTCTCAATAACCCCTTCTTCATCATGTGCACCCGGACGAACCTTACGCAATAACCTTATACACACGAGACGGATCCTTTCTCTTTGACCTCGCACATAGCTTGTCTCGTACGATCTTCATTGGTTTGGACGCACACACATAGCGTGTCCTCTCCACTTGTCCTCTTGTCATGTTCAACTCCCCTTTGCCTTGGAAGCAATACTTATAGGGGGTAAGAGGTCTCTTCATATTTCTCCATTAATGGAGGAATATGAAGGACTTGGAAGATGAAGAGGAAGAGGTGCCTCTTCATCTTCTATCAGTTCTTTTTCCCTCTTCATTCAATCCCTCGGATAAATGACTTGGATGCTTATATAATAGGAATCCAATGAGAGGTCAAAGGGTAAA
Source organism: Boesenbergia rotunda (assembly GCA_024364735.1). NCBI lineage: Eukaryota > Viridiplantae > Streptophyta > Magnoliopsida > Zingiberales > Zingiberaceae > Boesenbergia > Boesenbergia rotunda. Next base: position 63,148 of record JAGFNQ010004268.1, on the reverse strand, counting down.
TTATCCAAATTTACCTATCACCAACACTAAAGTGGTATTGTTCTTTAAATGCAACGTAACCTTTGTAAATACAGCACGACAGTGATTAATAGGAGGGATAAAATGGAAAAATAACCACAGTGATTAATGGTATGTGTAAAATAGAAAAATAAGTATGTCCTTTAAAAAATATGAAAATTACGTGTGCCTTTTAAGAATTTCGAAATTTTAAATGTGCTTTTGATCAATTACCGAATGAAAAATATGCATATAAACTTAGACAAAGTCTGCTAGCATTCTTTGAAAAGAAAAGGGGGCGTTTAATTTGTTTTATTTTCTATTTTTATTTTTTAGAAAATCGTAGAGGACGTTTGGTAGACATGTTTTTCATTTTCATTTTCTGTAGAAAATATGATTTTCTAGAAAATGTATTTAGTTTGCATTTTCCATCTTTGTTTTTCAGAAAAAGATATAGCATTTTCTGGAAAACTAGAGAATGAAAGAAAGTCATTTTACAGAAAATAAAAAAATACGATTTTCTAGAAAATGAAAATAGAAAATTGAGCAAATCAAACGCCCCCGTATTTTTTCATTTTCTGAAAAATGACTTTATTTTATTCTCTAATTTTCAAGAAAACGCTATGTTTTTTTCTGGAAAACAAAGCTGGAAAATGCAAATCAAATATATTTTCCAGAAAATCGTATTTTCTACAGAAAATAAAAATGAAAAATAGACTGAAAAATACAAATCAAATGCACCAATCTTGAGGAAGAAAAAGGTTGGAGAATGAGGATTAATAAACATCAATGACCACCTAACTCGTTTAAAACTCATATTTTGTGATAAATATGAGATAGATCTAAGTTAGATTAAAATGGAGTCCAATTTTAAAAGCTATTCGTGGATCATACTCCATTTAGTTAGGTATGTAAACCATCTTAACCTTATCACATGAGTAGCAAAATAAGGGCCATGAGTATAAATAAGTCAAATATGATTATTCGATATTTAGAATAATATAATCAATTATAAAGTGTCCTGTGTGGGTCTTTTGTTTTAATTATTTTTTTAATATTTTATTGTTTGTCCATGGGTTATTCGATATTAGTTGGGCCATGAGTAGATTTCATATTAGAATTTAGAATCTAATCTAGAGCCACAAAGGCTTAATCAAGCCCCAAACACTAGCCGTAGTATTCGGGCTAGTAGTACCCGTGATTTATCTCCTCCGTGTTAACCCTGGGATGAGTTGGCGAGGACACTGAGGGAGTGTTTGGGAGAGCTTCTGCTAGCTGCTTTTTAGATTCTGGCTACACAGAAGCACTTTTGAGTGTTTGCGAATACCAGATTCTGCTTTAACTTCTATAACTTTTAGCCAAAAGTTGGAAGCAAGAATTTGATGCTTCTATCTGCTTCTGCTTTTCTATTTATGATATAACATTTAAATAATATAACATTTTACTTTATTACCCTTGACTTAATTTTAATCATATTGTACTAATATTTATTTTTAAATAAAATTTTATATTTTTATATAATTTATATTTTCAGAATTATATATATATATTATATTTATATAAATTATATAATGTTTATTTTTTATTAATTTTATATATTTTTTATAAATTATATTATTTTCAGAATTTATTTTTTATATAAATTATATTTTATTGATAGTATCGAAATTATATTTAAATAATTAAAAAATAATTAATTTATATGATTTAAGGGTATTATTGTCATTCAATTAAAAATTAAGCTTGGAAGCACTTATTCTCCCAAACACTCAAATTTTATCTTGTATCAGCTTTTGGCTTCTATTTCCAAACACTGCCTACTTTAGCTTCTTACTAACTTCAAGATAATCACTACAAGAATCACTTTTCAAGAAGCAAAAGCTCTCCCAAACACTCCCTGAAAGTGAGCGAATCGCGCATAAAGGCTTAATCAACTATTTTTTTTAAAAAAAATAATATCAGAGCCAAGTTTCGATCTTGGGACCTATAGGTTATGGGCCCATCACGCTTCCGCTGCGCCACTCTGATGTATTTTAAAATTTTGAATATAACATTATTAGATGAGTAGGCTATTGGACCTTAGTTAGGCTCTATGAGCCAATTTCATATAAGAATTTAGTGTCTAATACAGAGCTACAAAGGGTTAATCAACTAATTTATGTTTAAAAAAATATTAGAGCCAAGTTTCATTCTTGGGACCTTAGTTAGGCTCTATTATTTTTGTATAAACCAGATAACAAGTGCGTTTTAATTTTGAAATTCTTAAGGATTATATTGAAATTAAATCTGATAATCTTAAGGATAATCCAGAATTTAATTTTGAAATTCTTAAGGATAATATTGAAATTAAATTTGATAATCTTAAGGATAATCCAAAATTTAATTTTGAAATTCTTAAGGATAATATTGAAATTATCTCTGATAATCGTAAGGAAAATCCAGAACTTAATTTTGATACTCTTAAGGATAATCCAGAATTTAACTTTGAAATTCTTAAGGATAATCCAGAACTTAATGTTGATAATCTTAAGAATAATCCCGAATTTAATTTTGAAATTCTTGAGATTAATCCTGAAAATATTGAAAATATTTCTGAGGATAATTCTGAGGATAGTGGAAATAAAGTTTCTTTAGATAATAATTTAATTATTCTCTTAGATAATCCTGAAATATTAACTAGTGACCCATATTACTCTACCTATTATGAAGATATAAAAGGAGATAATCTTGATGATAAGGATGTGGAGGAAATTGAAATTAAGGTTATAGTTAATAAAATTTACAAAGATTCAAACAAATCAGAAATGTTAGAAAGACTTGTAAAAATAAATAGAGAAGAAATAGTGGATGAGTAAGAGATTTTTGAAATAATTAAAATTATGAACTTAAACCCACAACTATTGATTAATCATTTCAACCTCAATTATTCCAGCATTAATTGATCCTTAATTAATTCAAACTCAAATTAAATTAATTAATACTTAATTAATTCAAACTCAAATTAATTTAATTAATCCTTAATTAATTCAAATTCAAATTAATTCAATTAAACCTTAATTAACTCAATTAATCCTTAATTAATTCAAATTCAATTAAAACTTAATTAACTCAATTATTCCTTAATTAATTCAAATACAATTAAATCTTAATTAACTCAATTAATCCTTAATTAATTTTTATTTTAATTCTTATTTAATTTAATTCAATTTCAATTAATTCTTAATTAATTCAACCTCAATTAATTTCTAATTAATTTAACTTCAATTAATCTCTAATTAATTCTTAATTAATTCAACCTCAATTAATTTCTAATTAATTTAACTTCAATTAATCTTCAACTAATTCAACTTCAATTAATTCTTAATTAACTTGAATCCAATTAATTCTTAAATAACTAAAACTCGAGTTAAATAAAATCTTACCCAAACCGCAACAATTAAATTAATAATATTAAATATGTCAAAGTGGGTTAGCATATTCGCGGGTTCACACGACATGTATCAAATCAGGAATTTGATACATCTTTAGAAACTTAATTAAATGATTTGAATTGCTAGACTCATGCATAACTGTCATGATATGCATTTGCTATGTTTTAATATATGTCATATCATTCATATTTAAATTTATGCATAACTTAAAACGGTTATAGGAAAAAGAATAATTAAAATTTGATCAACCTAATATTAGGTGGAGGTGAGATGATAGTACGTTAGGGAAGCGTTTGGTGGAACTAGCCGAAGCTACTAATCCAAAACCTAAGCTAGTTAGACCAAAATTTTTCAAGAAGTAATTTGAAAATGAATTTTCGATAAAAGATTTTGTCAAGGAAAGGGTTGTTGCTCCAATAAGGCTACAGTCAAAGAAGCTCTCTGTGCCTCGCCAAGACCTGGAGGTCGATTACCGAAAATCAAATTCACTTTACTATTTGATAAATTTTAATCTAACACAAGTTTCAACTAAATCTTAGATTTAACAATGAATTAAGAAAAATGATTCAAGCACCTCACAATGTACCCATAAGGCAAACATGCTTGCTGTATTGAGACATCTAGAATGTGTGAGATGTTAAGGACCAATGAATTGAAAAATATTTTTTAAAATTGTTAGAATATTTTTCTAAAAATATATTTTCAAAATAGTGCTTCAACATAACAATGTATTTATGGATTTCATGATTGTCTGATTGTTTATACATATTATAGATTTTCAAAATTATTTTTTCAAAAATTGTTTGACCTACACAATTAGACACAAGCCTCTTAGGTCAACACTAAAGTCCCTTAAGGCACTTAGATAGAGTTAAACGGTGTTGGATACAGGGGGAGTGTTTTATTCTTTTTAATCTTTAAAAATATTTTTTCGAAAACTGTGCTTTAATTACTATCACTTATATTTTCGAAAAAGCTTATGCTTTAAAAATCAAAATTTATCTTCCTGAAAATTATTGTTGATTTGATTTTGATAAACCCTAAAAGACACAGAGGAAGGTCTACTTCATGATCTACAAGGACTCCTAGGATATGTCAAATTTAGGGGGAGTCTGAGTCAAAAGAAAATTTTCTGACAAGTTTTTTTGGTAAATATTTGTTTTAAAATCATTCCTTTAATCTGAATTAAACCCTAAAGACTTAGAGGAAGAGCACTTGTGGTCAACAAGCTTCCTAGGACCGGGTCAAGTTTAGGGGGAGGACAAATTAAAAGAATTGTTTAATAGCTTGATAATATATTTTCATGAACTGCATTATTAAATCCTGTTGAAAACATAATGTTTCTATCATTTTAAATCATCTTTTTTAAAATATCATCATTTCAAAAACTTATATTTTTAAACTTATAGAATCAATTTGAAATAATATTTTCTTGAGTTTGGAGAATTTCTAGGACACGTAGGGAAATATCCTTGTATTTAACAAGGTTTCCTAGGATTGTGTCAGACTGGAAAAAAATCAAGTCAAGTAAAATATTATAGTTTTTAAGTACTTTCAAAATATAAGTCCAGCAATTTTTTCTTCAAAAGAATTTATACTTTCTCAAATTCATAATATTTTTCAAATTACTTATGTTTTTCAAATTCATGATATTTTTCAAAGTACTTATATTTTTCAAAAATGCATAATATTTTTCAAAAAGTACTTATATTTTTCAAAAAGTACTTATATTTTTCAAAAATGCAGAATATCTTTCAAAGTGACTTGTATTTTTCAAAGATATAGATATTTTAAAAGTACTTGCATCTTTTAAAAAGCTCAATATCTTTTAAAAGTGCTTGCATTTTTTTTAAGCATAATATCTTGTAAAGGACAAGGTTTTGCATAATATTTTTCAAAGTATTAAAAAATACATATTTTCTAAGGAAAAATCATTTAAGTATACAATTTCTTTTGAAAATCTTTCTCAATAGAAATTTTTTTCCAAGGCAATATTTTTTTTCTAAGTGAAAATTTTTCTAAATTTTCTGAAAATACAAAATATTTTTATGCACAATACTTGTCGAGGTGTAATTTTCTGATGCAATTGTTCTTGTTAAACTAGCTCTCTGCTATGATTTCAAAAATTATACTAAGTACTTTCAAAAGAAAATCTTTTGTTGTTGGTGCAAGTATTTTGGTCATTTTTTTTTATGTATGACAAAGGGAGAGAGTAAGAGCTTAAGTTAGAGAATTTTTGTTTCTTCCCAATTCTTTTTCTAAAAGGGGAGAGTGAGCTTATCTTAGAAATGTTTTTCTCCCAAAGATCAAAATGTATTTTCAAAAACTTAGATTATTTTTTTTCAAGGTGTAGCCCTTTCAACCAATCTAACTTAAGATATTGTCAAACATCAAAAAGGGGGATATTGTTGGTGCAAGTTGCATCAGTGATGTCCTCCTCTAAATGTTTCAATGTTTGACAATATGCTTAAGTCAGTGATACATTGAACATGGGAAGGGTAAGTCAAGAGAGGAGTACCAAAGTGGAAGAAAGTCTAGTAAACCTAGGCAATAAGTCCTGGTTTGAGGAATTGGGCACTAAGTCCTGGCCGAGGGTTGGGCACTAAGTCCTGGTTCGTAGAATTGGGCACTAAGCCCTGGCTGAGGGCTGGGCACCGAAGACCTGGTGAGTAAAGCTGGGCAATAAGTCCTGGTTAGTGAAGTTGGGCAAAAGTCCTGATGAGTGAAGTTAGGCACTAAGTCCTGGACCTAAGGTTTGAGCACGAAGTCTTGGTTCGAGGGATTGAGTAACTTAGTTGAGCGATCACTAAGGACAGAAGTAGAGACGGGTCAAGGTTCGGACGTCTCGAGATCCGAGAGTATCAGAGGCTAAGCAAAAGTCCACCCGAATGGACTGGGTGGCAACCGTCTCCTGAGAGGAGTAGGTGAAAGACACATTCCCGGGGATGGAAACTTGCGTCGGTTCGACCTAGGGGTTCTGTTAGTGATATGAGAGAAGTGTCCTAAGGCAATCGCCTTATGATTGTAATCATTTATTTTAATAAATGAATATTCACTATTTGAGTATACATGTTTATGTATTTGATTGAGATCTTAAACTCATTTACTGAATGTCCACAATACAATTCACAGCATGAGAGAATTTGTGATGAATTCACAACTAGTGATTATCTCTACATGTGCAATTGTGAAGTATTGAAATTGTCCCTAGTCAATGAATTGATAAATACGGACACTATCAATTCTGTTGAGACTAGCATGGGTTATTCTCTAATCAGCTGATTCTCACTGGCTGGTGACATTGGGATGTCCGGAGATAAACATGAATGCTAGTTAAGGGAACTAGTTCATTGGAGTGACTGACTGTAAAACTTCATATGGTAGTCTACGTATAGATATGTCAGTGAAGTTCTTACTGCAGCTTAAGTGCGATGTTCCTTTGACTTGCGGTGTTCAAGTCATCTTGGTCATGGAGACTTATACTTTGACATCTTAAGCAAGCATCTCTAAGGAGGTGTGGACCCAGGATGATTGGATATAAGCCGAAGTGTCCGAAGATATTTGAACAGCCTACAGAGGATTCACCACTCCTTGCGAGGAGATGTATACCCGAGGCCTATCGTCGGATTGTTACTCGAAGCCTCTGGCCAGAGCATGACATGTTTAGAGTATGAATCTCTTAAATACATGAGAGTAATTAGAATCCGTAAGACGAGAAAACGTTACTTAGGCTAGGTGTGACGTAGTCAGCCTAGTGGGGACTGACACATATAGATCATGTCCGGAACCAAGTGGGTATAAGATGGTGAAGGGAATGGGGCACAATTCATTAAAGCTGCTGAAGGGTTTCAGAATATTTTCTGAGGTCAACCGTTGATCTTTCGATTAATTGAGGATCATGATGTACTACTAGGTGCCACTCATGATCATTCTATAATTGGTTTATCTTGAGTCCTTGAAGAAGAAGGCATCCGATGCCCCATCCTCTTCAGGCATCTTCGTTATTGAATGTCACTCTATTTCCTCGTACACCTGGGTACTTGATACTGGGTGTAGCTCACATATATGTAATGACATACAGGGGCTAAGGAATAGAAGAAGACTCGTCAAGAGAGAAGCGAATTTGCGAGTTGGAAATGGGGCAAAGATTGCTGCTATTGCCATCGGAACATATTTGCTAAAGCTCCCTACTGGACTTGTTTTAGAATTGGATAATTATTATTTTGTTCCTTCGTTAATAAAAAACATTGTATCTATTTCATGCTTGAATAAAAAGGGTTACCATTTAACTTTTAGTAACAATTGCTGTTACATAACTTTAAATGGTATTCTTTATGGGACCGGAACTTTATGCAATGATATCTACACGTTAGATTTATTCGGTGATATTTTCAATATCAAAGTTAGCAACAAACGTGCTCGAATAGATAATCAAATAGACTCCTATACGTGGCATTGTCGTCTTGGCCATGTAAGTAAGAAACGCATGACCAAATTACACCGATGTGGAATTCTGGAATCATTTGAACCTGGTTCATTTGATACATGCGAATTATGCTTAAAAGGCAAGATGACCAAATTACCCTTTTCCGGAAAAGGTAAACCAGTGGGAGAGTTGCTTGGTCTAATACATACTGATGTATATGGACCAATGTCAACTCTTGCACAAGGAGGCTATAGCTACTTCATTACCTTTATCGATGATCACTCACGATTCGGGTATGTGTTCTTAATGAAACACAAATCTGAAGCTTTTGAGAAATTCAAAGAGTTTAGAAGTGAAGTAGAGAAACAGCTTGGCAAAAGTATTAAGATACTTCGATCCGATCGGGGTGGTGAATACTTAAGTCAAGAGTTTCATGATTATCTTAGGGACAATGGGATATTGTCTCAATGGACTCCGCCATATACACCACAACATAATGGTGTATCTGAGAGGCGTAACCGAACCTTGATGGACATGGTTAGATCTACGATGAATCATGCAACTCTTCCAAAATCCTTTTGGGGCTATGCGCTTAAGACAGCTGTTTACTTGCTAAACAGAGTCCCGACCAAGGTAGTCTCTACTACTCCATATGAGACGTGGAATAGTAAGAAACCTCATTTATCTCACCTAAAGATATGGGGTTGTCCTGCTTATATAAAGCGGACTGTATCAGACAAATTGGATGCTAAGTCTGATAAATATCTATTTATTGGATACCCTAAGGAAACGAAGGGTTACCAATTCTATCATCTCTTGGAACAAAAGGTGTTTGTTTCAAGGCATGCTGTATTTCTGGAAAAAGAATTTCTTTTACAAGAAAATAGTGGGAGTAGCATTGAACTTGAAGAAGTTTAAGAAACTCCAATAGACATTACAGAGACACCTAGTCTAGACCCACAACCAATAACTCATAATGATGAGCTATCAGTTGAACCTAAAACAACACCACGTCTTCATAAGTCTGATAGGACACGCAATATTCCAGAGAGATACGGATTTCTCATAAGTGAATCGAACGACGTGTTACTCGTTAACAATGACGAACCTATCAGTTATGAAGATGTTCTGATAAATTCAGAAAGCGATAAATGGCTTGAAGCCATGAAGTCGGAAATGGATTCCATGTACAAAAATCAAGTATGGGACTTGGTTAGCCCACCTGAAGGGATTAAGCTCATAGGGTGCAAGTGGGTTTTCAAGAAGAAAACCGACATGGAAGGTAATGTTGTTACCTTTAAGGCTAGATTAGTGGCAAAAGGATATCGTCAGAAACAAGGAATTGATTATGACGAAACCTATTCGCCAGTAGCTATGCTTAAATCCATTCGGATGCTTCTGACCATAGCAGCTCATTATGATTATGAGATATGACAAATGGATGTGAAAACAGCTTTCCTTAATGGAATCCTGCTTGAGGATGTGTACATGATACAACCTGAAGGTTTCATATCGGTTGATAAAACCAAAGTATGCAAGCTTCGACGATCCATATATGGACTAAAGCAAGCATCCAGGAGCTGGAACATCCGTTTTGATGAGACAATCAAAGAATTTGATTTCTCACAAAATCCTGACGAACCTTGTGTGTACAAGAAGGTTAGTGGGAGTGCAGTCGTATTCCTAGTGTTATATGTCGATGACATATTACTTATAGGAAACGATATATCAGTCTTACAGTCAGTTAAAATTTGGTTGTCCAAAACTTTCTCCATGAAAGACCTGGGAGAAGCAACCTATATCCTTGGGATTAGAATCTATAGAGATAGATCAAAACGATTGCTTGGTCTTTCGCAGTCTACATATATAGACCGAGTGCTAAAAAGGTTTAGCATGTCGGAATCCAAGAAAGGTTACCTTCCCATCAGGCATGGGATCAACCTTTCGAAGTCTATGTGTCCGCGCACAGAAGACGAGAGGATTTGCATGAATAAGATTCCTTAAGCATCCGCGATAGGATCTATTATGTATGCTATGTTATGTACTAGGCCCGATGTATCGTATGCTCTGAGCGTCACAAGCAGATACCAGTCGGATCCAGGAATGGATCATTGGGCGGCTGTCAAGACAATCCTCAAGTACTTAAGAAGAACTAAGGATGTGTTCCTAATATATGGAGAAGGTAATATGCTAATACGTTGGTATACAGATGTCAGTTTTCAGATAGATAAGGATGACTCCAAATCTCAGTCCAGATACGTATTTATTTTGAATGGAGGCGCAATAAGTTGGAAAAGTTCCAAACAAGACACCGTAGCGGATTCTATCACGGAAGCGGAATATATTGCAGCTTCGGAAGCAGCAAAGGAAGCAGTCTAGATCAAGAAGTTTGTCTCAGAACTTGGTGTGGTTCCAACCATTGATGAAGCAATACCGGTTTATTGCGACAACAATGGAGCTATTGCACAAGCAAAGGAACCAAGGTCTCATCAGTGATCCAAACATGTGTTTCGCCGCTATCATCTGATCAGAGAGATTATAAGTAGGAATGATATACAAATTGATAAAATTCCCACTGAAAGGAATTTAGCGGATCCTTTAACTAAGGTCTTGCCTCAAAGCAAGTTTGAAGGTCATGTTAGAGCCTGTGGTATTGGATACCGTAGCGATTGACATTAGGCCAAGTGGGAGTTTGTTAGTGATATGAGAGAAGTGTCCTAAGGCAATCGCCTTATGATTGTAATCATTTATTTTAATAAATGAATATTCACTATTTGAGTATACATATTTATGTATTTGATTGAGATCTTAAACTCATTTACTGAATGTCCGCAATACAATTCACAGCATGAGAGAATTTGTGATGAATTCACAACTAGTGATTATCTCTACATGTGCAATTGTGAAGTATTGAAATTGTCCCTAGTCGATGAATTGATAAATAGAGACACTATTAATTCTGTTGAGACTAGCATGGATTATTCTCTAATCAGCTGATTCTCACTGGCTGGTGACATTGGGATGTCCGGCGATAAACATGAATGCTAGTTAAGGGAACTAGTTCATTGGAGTGACTGGCTGTAAAACTTCATATGGTAGTCTACGTATAGATATGTTAATGAAGTTTTTACTGCAGCTTAAGTGCGATGTTCCTTTGACTTGTGGTGTTCAAGTCATCTTGGTCATGGAAACTTATACTTTGACATCTTAAGCAAGCATCTCTAAGGAGGTGTGGACCCAAGATGATTGGGTATAAGCCGAAGTGCCCGAAGATGTTTGAACAGCCTACAAAGGATTCACCACTCCTTGCGAGGAGATGTATACCCGAGGTCTATCATCGGATTGTTACTCAAAGCCTCTGGCCAGAGCATGACATGTTTAGAGTATGAATCTCTTAAATACATGAGAGTAATTAGAATCCGTAAGACAAGAAAACGTTACTTGGGCTAGGTGTAACGTAGTCAGCCTAGTGGGGACTGACACATATAGACCATGTCCTGAACCAAGTGGGTATAAGATTGTGAAGGGAATGGGGCGCGATTCATTAAAGCTGCTGAAGGGTTTCAGAATAATTTCTGAGGTCAACCGTTGATCTTTCGATTAATTGGGGATCATGATGTACTACTAGGTGCCACTCATGATCGTTCTATAATTGGTTAATTATAGACGGCCAACATAAATCGAAAGCTTATTTAGTCACACGCACTACGAGCAATCCGAGGGATTTAAAACGAGTTGAAAATTGAATTTTCCAATCAAGAGAGATTAGGTTTGGTTAAGCCAAACGATAAGTCGAATCTGAATTTTTCAGAGACGCATCGGAAGCATAAAATGACAAAGTCATTTGAAGACTTAATAGATGAATTAAATGAGTTTAATTCATTGGGGTGTGGCTTGGATGGGCCGGCCAAAGAGGGTCTCCACCCTCTTTGCTTGGCCGGCCACAACAAAGGGAGAGAACCAAATTGTTTGGTTCAATTTATAAAATAAATCAAATGTGGTTTATTTTATAAAATTATGGATGATATAAATTTTTATATAATAAACCAAGGTTTGGTTTATATTTCATGGAAATTACAATGAACCATGAATTGATTTATTTTATTTTATAAAATCAATCATGGATTGATTTACCATGATAAAGAAATTTATATAAAGAAATTTATTTTTCATGGAAATTAAAATGAACCATGGATTGGTTTATTTTATTTTATAAAATCAATCATGGATTGATTTTCCATGATAAGAAAATTTATATGATAAATTTCTTATGAAAATTTATTCCATAAGAAAAAAGGAGACTTGGTTGATTTTTATCATGAATTAAAATATGATAAAACTTGGCATGATAGAATAAGTCATAGAAAATTTATATGATAAATTTTTTATGAAAATTTATTCCATAAGAAAAAAGAGACTTGGCGATTGAGATACCACTATATAAAGGACCCAAGGCAAGGCTTGGAAATCAATCGGAGTATTCTTGCCTGGGCTCTCTCCCTCTCCTCCCTTCTTTCTCTTGGCCGGCCACAAGCCTCCTCCCCTTTCTTCTTGCCGTGAGCACAAGGAGAAGCCCCGAGACGACGAAGTTCTTCCGTTGGGACGATCTTCCTCTCCGGCCATCATCACCTTGGGATTGGGCGCAAGTCTTCTTTCTCCTTCTCACCGGAATTGTGATTCCGGCCAACCTTGGTGGTGAGTTTTTCCGATGTGATTACTTCTCTCTTGGTTTTCTTGTCGTGTTCTCGGAGAATCTAGTAGTTCTCGAGAACACGAAACTCGTGGCTTTGTGAAGTCATCCCGAAGATACTCGGCGTCGACGCGAATAGAGGCGGAGCTTCCAAGGGACGCTTACGGTTGGATCTCGTCCCTTCCTTCGAATTACGCGAGGTAATACGTAAATTAGTTTATGTTTCTGCAAAATTTTAAATATATGATCATGTCTACACAAGATAAAGTTGCATGCTTAGATGTGTGGTTAAATAATTTGAGAAATTATTTATGCTAAATCTTCCGCTGCACGTAATTAATTTTAAAATTACGAACCCGCATCCATGTCAACATGCACCCGGACCCAACAGGTTCGTGGAAATCCGAAGTCAGAATCAAGTCTTTCAAAGGTTAAGAATGTACATATTTACTTTGTATTTGTGTATCTTACAGGTACCTAAAATGGAAGACAAAGTAGGCAAATAACACACAATGGGGCTGGAACCCAGCCAGCTAGGCGCCCCCATTGAAGGGGGCGCCCTAATGGAGCTAGGCCCCCCATCAACTGGGGTGTCTTAGTCAAAGAAGGTAGAGCAGGTTTAGTCAAAGAAGGCAGAACAGGCTTCCATTCAGGCGCCCCCATCGATACAGGCGCCCTGGTTCAAAGCTGTATTTGCTGCTACGAGTTTGAAGCAGAGATAAGCTTTGACTAGGGTCATTGAGGCGCCTGGGAGGTCCAGGTCGCCCTGGTCAGAGGCCTTATCTGTTGCGGCGAGTTCGCCGAGGAGATAAAGTTTGACCAAGCCCATTGAGGCGCCCCGGTGATTACAGGCGCCCCAATGAAGCCTATAAAAGGGGCTTCGACCCCACGGCTCAAGACACAATTTTCCGGAACCATTCTGAGCATTCTGAGCTATAGAAAAGTACTAGAGACGAAGCCCTGTGGCCAAGGAGGCTCCAGGAGGAAGTGCGCGGCACTTCGGAGGTCCAGATCGGCCAGGCATTCGATTATTTCCGTTTGGTTTGATTTACTTTCTGTATTCAATTTCGTTAATACTTTTTTATTGTAATCTTGCACTGTAAGACGAGTTTCTCCGCCTCCGGAAAGTCCGGAAAGGAGACCATTAGTGGACGGGCGTTATCGTGCTTAGGCCTTGGATGTACTGACCCTAGGGGGTCGGGAACCAAGTAAATCCCACGTGCGCTGTGTTGTTTATTTTCTTCGTTCTGTATATTTTCCGCTGCACTAACTCTGAGTATAGAACGAAGATCCGAAAGATGATTTATGCAAGAAAATTTCACGGTCGATATTCACCCCTCCTCTATCGACGGCACCGGTCCTACAGAATCTTGGATTCGTCCCAGATTCTGGAACGAATCATCATATTCGTCTCAAAATCTGGGATGAATCCAATGATTCATCCCCAAATCTGGGATGAATCCAATGATTCGTCGCAAAATCTGGGACGAATCTAGTATTTGTCCAAGAATTAAAATTAATTATAAATAACTAAACTGAGTCTGAAACCCTATCTACAGATATTAGAATTACATGAAATCGATTCCTACGCGTTCGTCTACTTCTCCTGAATTTATAAGTGCTCTCAAATATAAATTTTAAATAATATATCGAAACCAATGATTTTTTTATCCGAATTTAATTTTTTAAATAGTTTCGTGTTAAAAAAATCACATCCGTAAATATTTTACCTTAATAATATTTGATAACATTTGTATAATCACGAGAGCTATACAAATAAATAAAACTTGTTTCATATCATTCAGAACACTCTCTGACGTTAATTTGTAAATATAACCTAGCTATATTAAAACATTTGCATATTTAACTTAACTTTGAAAACAAAAAAATATTAATTTGATCAAAATATGATGTATGAGGATATCAACGTTATCAAGAAAAGGGAATGAACACGTAGGAACCCGTTTTGTGTAATTATGATATATCTAGGTTGGTTGCAAACTCAGTTTATTATCTATAATTAATTTTAATTCTGGGACGAATCCATGATTCATCTTAGATTCTGGGACGAATCCACATATTCGTCGCCAAATCTGGGATGAATATACAGATTCGTCCCAGAGACGAATCCAGAATTCGTCCCAGAATCTGGGACGAATCCAGAATTCGTCCCAGAATTAAAAGTAATTATAAATAATAAACTGTGTTTGAAACCCTACCTAGAGATATCAGAATTACACGAAATCGATTTCTACGTGTTCGTCTAATTGTCCTGAATTTATAAGTGCTCTCAAATATCAATTTGAAATAAAATATCAAAACTAGTGATTTTTTTATCTGAATTTAATTTTTTTAAAATAGTTTGGTATTAAAAAACTCTCATCCATAAATATATTTGGCCTTAATAATGTTTGATAACATTTTTATAATCAGGAGAGCTATACAAACATCTAGAACTAATTTTTTATTGTTCTAAACTTAATTTGTAACTCTAACCTATATTAAACTCAACTATATTTATAATTAAAACATTGTTAACTTAATTAAGTTAATTTGAAATGAAAAAATATTATAAATTGGATTAAATATAATGTATGAGCATATCTATATTATCAAGATAAGGGAACTAATACGTAGAAATTGATTTCATGTAATTTCGATATCTCTAGATAAATTTTTTGACTTGATTAAATTTTTATAATTATTTTTTATTCTGGGACGAATCCTGTAATTCGTCCCAGAATCAGGGACGAAACCTGGATTCGTCCCAGAATTAGGGACGAATCCAAGAATCGTCCCTCATTCTGGGACGAATATGTGTATTCGTCCCGGATTCTGGGGCGAATCCACAAATTCGTCTCAGATTCTGGGATGAATCTCGTATTCGTCCCAGAATCTGGGACAAATCCGAGATTCGTCCCAGATTTTTGTCCCAGAATCTGGGACGAATCCGAGATTCGTCCCTGATTTATAAAACTTAGTTATAATTATTATTATATTTTTGGGAATTCTGCGACGAATTTATTATTCGTGGCAAAATTTGAGACAAATAATAAATTCGTTGCAGATTCGTCACAGAATTAGCAACGAATATTTAAATTCGTTGCTGAATTGCAACATTTTTTGGGACGAAAAATATTTTGTTGCTAAATTGCGACGAACGTATTTCGTTGCTAAGTTCGCTCCTAATTTGCGACATATAATTTTTTTTGTCACAAAATTTGTTATAATTCGGGGACAAAAACTATTTGTCCCAACATTTCGTCTCTAAATAATTGTTTTTTTTTTTTTTTTGTAGTGCCAGCAATTCGAGTTGTTGTCACTAGCGTCCTCCGGCGGCATGAGCCCGACTATGGTGGAACTCGTGACTTTGTCGCCGGCATCCTAAGGCTACTGCCGGGTGATGACTTCATTTCTCGTGGTGATTTTTCGTCGTACAGGATCTTTTTCCGTTCTCATAACTCTGATACTAATATCGCGTAGAACGGAAATATTGTACGTAACACTTAAATCCCATACCTGGCTCTAGCAAAGATCTTGGAGAAATACCGGATGGAGGAAGTCGCTCTTGTTGTTGGCGAGAAGGTTTTAATGATGAACACTTCTCAGCATTTCACAAATCAAATCCCTTTATCTTTCTGTATGTTCTTCTTCCCTTCTCATTCAATCCCTGACAAGTGACTTGGATGCTTATATAATAGGAATCCAATGAGAGGTCAAAGGGCAAATTATCCAAATAAATGTGGGCAACGTGGGCAGCCCACGTACCTATCATCAACACTAAAGTGGTATTTTTCTTTGCCTCCGTGGTTATGGTACAGTGATAGAGCGATTAGACACTATCCCAGATATTTACGGTTCGATTCTCAGCTACGACGTATTTATAGAAATTTTTCCCCCAAATGGGACGTGAACCCTGAGACGCTGGGCTTCTAGACCACCCACTAGGGGTGTCAAAAATCAACACGACCCGACGACCCAACCCGAATCGACCCGAAAAAAATTGGATTCGGGTTGAAAATTTTCGGGTTCAGGTCGGTTTCGGGTTGGGGGGTTTCGGGTTGGGTTCGGGTCGAGTTCGGGTCGGGTTCGGGTTGACCCGAATTTAATATTTTGTGGATTTTTTAGGGTTAAATCAAATTTTATTTTGAAAATTAAGATATTTTTATGTATATTAATATCAATATAGTATGATCATGATGAAGTATTGAGATAAAAGTGAAGAATTATAGGGAAAATGGCGAAAAAAGACGTTTTGAATCGGTTTTTTCGGGTTATTCGGATCGGGTCGGGTTGGTCAGGTTTGGGTTTGGGGGTTTCGGATTGAAATCAGGTTCGGGTCAGGTTTGGGTTGGGAGTTTAAAAAAAAAAATCCTAACCCGACCCGACCCACTCGAATTGACACCCCTATCATCCACTACGAGCACTTCTCGATTTATCTTGACGGCCATGAGAAACTTTAATCATTTAAAGTGGTTTTGTTCTTTAAATGCCACTTTTTTTTTAAGAAAAAAATAACCACAGTGATTAATGGGATGAGTAAAATAGAAAAATAAGTATGTCCTTTAAAAAATATGAAAATTACGCGTGCCTTTTAAGAATTTCGAAAATTTAAATGTGCTTTTGATCAATTACCGAATGAAAAATATACATATAAACTTAGACAAAGTCTGCTAGCATTCTTTGAAAAAATAAAGTCTGCTAGCATTCTTTGAAAAAATAAGTATCTTGAGGAAGAAAAAGGTAGGAGAATGAGGTTCAATAAACATCAACGACCACCTAACTCGTTTAAAACTCATATTTTGTGATAAATATGAGATAGATCTAAGTTAGATCAAATGGAGTCAAATTTTAAAAGCTATTCTTTTGTTTTAATTATTTTTTTATATTTTATTATTTATGCATAGGTTATTGTATTAGAATTTAGAATTTAATCTAGAGCCACAAAGGCTTAATCAAGCCCCACACACTAACATATTCGGGCTAGTAGTATCCATGATTTATCTCTTCCGTGTTAATCCTGAGATGGATTGACGAGGACACTAGAAGCGAGCGAACCGTCTTTTACTAGCATAAAGGCTTAATCAACTATTTTTTTAATAAAAAATATTATCAGAGCCAAGTTTCAATCTTGGGACCTATGGGTTATGGGCCCATCACGCTTCCGCTGCGCCACTCTGATACATTTTAGATGAGTAGGCTATTGGACCTTAGTTGGGCTCTATGAGCCAATTTCATATAAAAATTTAGGCTACGTTTGGAACGGGGTAATGTAATCAAGTCTGTAATGTAATCAAGTTTGTAATGTAATGTAATGTAATCAAGATTACATTACTATGTTTGGTAACGAGTTATATGTAATCATTGATAACCATAAGCTGCGTTTGGTGAAGGACAATTCATCCTGTAATGTAATCGACAACCATGGTTGGCGACCGCCGTCGGTCGGCCGGCGACCGATGACCGCCGTCGGTTGATCGGCGACCGACGAATGGCCGACGACCGACGAACGGCCGACGAACGACCGGCTGGAGACCGGCGAGCGGCCGACGGCCAACCGGCGACCGCCGCTGCCCGGCCGACAACTTTACAAGCTGTAATGTAATCGGATTACATCAGTTTAGTTTTGTAATCGAGATTACAAATCTTGAGCCGGTTTTGTAATCGAGATTCCATTATATTACAATTTTAAAATTATTTCAAACAAAGAATCCAACTTGTAATGTAATCTTGTTTACATTACAGGATGGATTACCCCGGACCAAACGCAGCCTTAGTGTCTAATACAGAGCTACAAAAGGTTAATCAACTAATTTATGTTTTAAAAAATATTAGAGCCAAGTTTCATTCTTGGGACCTTAGTTGGACTCTATTATTGTTGTATAAGCCAGATATGCATTTGTAGTCCAACGGTCAGGATAATTGCCTTCCAAGCAATAGACCCGGGTTCGACTCCCGGCAAACGCAGGTTGTTGGCCTAGGCTAATAGTACCCGTGATTTATCTCTTTCGTTTTGACCCATAGGTGCACTGGGAGCGAGCGAATCGTCTTTTGCTAGCATAAAAAAAAATTATCAGAGCCAAGTTTCGATCTTGGGACCTATGGGTTATGGGCCCATCACGCTTTCGCTGCGCCACTCTGATGCATTTTAAAATTTTGAATATAGCATTATTAGATGAGTAGACTATTGGGCCTTAGTTGGACCCTATGAGCCAACTTCATATAAAAATTTAGTGTCTAATACAGAGCTATAAAGGGTTAATCAACTAATTTATGTTTAAAAAAATATTAGAGCCAAGTTTTGTTCTTGGGACCTTAGTTAGGCTCTATTATCGTTGTATAAACCAGATAAGAAGTGCGTTTGTAGTCCAATGGTCAGGATAATTGCCTTCCAAAATAGACCTGGGTTCAACTCCCGGCAAACGCAAATTTTTTTTTATCTTCTTTCAAAAAAAATATATATAATAATAAAATAAATATTTCTTGGTGTGAAGGGATATTTCTCGCGTAGGGGTGCCCACGGCCTGCAGCCGCCGGCAAGCGCGAGCTACCGGCCAACGCGAGCTGTCGCTGGCTCGCCGAAGTTGTAGAGGGTGAGAAAAGAGAGGGGAGAGAATATTATTACCGTCAATCGTTGGAGATCCCACACGCGCCGTCACCGCTCCAAACCCCAAAGTTTAGATCTAGGGTAAGCCGTCGCCGCTCCAAAGCGTTCAGATCTAGGGCAAATGAGGGATGGGAAGCTATTATTTATAATTATTTTTAAACTGGGATGAATCCAAGATTCGTCCCAGATTTTGGGACGAATCTTCAGATTCGTCGCAGATTCTGGGACGAATCCGCATATTCATCACCAAAATTGGGACGAATATACAGATTCATCCCAGAATCTAGGACAAATCCTGAATTCGTCCTAGAATCTGGGATGAATCCTGAATTCGTCCCAGAATTAAAATTAATTATAAATAATAAATTTATTTCGAAACCCTACCTAGAGATATCAGAATGACACGGAACCGGTTCCTACATGTTTGTCTATTTCTCCTGAATTTATAAGTGCTCTCAAATATCAATTTGAATTAATATATCAAAACCTGTTAATTTTTTATTCGACTTTGATTTTTTAAATAGTTTGGTATTAAAAAAATTACATTCATAAATATATTTGGCCTCAATAATGTTTGATAACATTTTTATAATCAGGAGAACTACACAAACACATAGAAGTAATTTTGTATCATTCCGAGAACTATCTCTTGTTGATGCAGTCTGGCCTTGATTGTTGTTTTGGTGTTGACAACGATTTTAGTTTAGGTTGATGATGATGATGATTATGATTAAGTCCTGATCGAGGATTAGGCATGATTTGGAGGATTCTAGCCTGGAGGGCTAGGTGTTGGAAAATCCTAACCTGGAGGGTTAGGTGTAGAAAATCCTAGCTTGGAGGGCTAGGTGTTGGAAAAGTCCTAATTCGGAAAGGTTGGGTGAAAAGTCCTAGCTTGGAGGTGTAACGACCCGGCCCCTCGGCCCCTTGGGCGGCCCAACTGGCGGCCCACTTAGCGGCCCAACTGGTGGTCCATTGGGCGGCCTAACTAGTGGCCCATTTGGCGACACCTTATGTCGTCAACCGACGACCATTGGCCGTGTCGTTACTCACAAGTACTTCCCACCCCTGGCCAGTGGATTTTTGCCTTCCTCAGGATTCGAACTCTAGACCTCCAGGCTAAGTACTAAAGTTTATGAATCCTGATACCAATTGAGCGTATCAGGATTCATAAACTTTAGTGCTTAGCCTGGAGGTCTAGAGTTCGAATCCTGAGGAAGGCAAAAATCCACTGCCCAGGGGTGGGAAGTACTTGTGAGTAACGACACGGCCAATGGTCGTCGGTTGACGACATAAGGTGTCGCCAAATGGGCCGCTAGTTAGGCCGCCCAAGGGACCACCAGTTGGGCCGCTAAGTGGGCCGCCAGTTGGGCCGCCCAAGGGGCCGAGGGTCCGGGTCGTTACAATAAAAAGGCGCCTTTTTATTGTAACGACACGGTCTCTCAACCCCTTTGGCGGCCAAATCAATATTTGGCGGCCCAACAACCTGGCCCCTCGGGCCCAACAACCTGGCGGCCAAATCAACATTTGGCGGCCCAACTATGTCGTCGACCAACAACCGATGTCGACGACCAACAACCGTGTCGTTACTCACGAGGACTTCCCACCCCTGGCCAGTGGATTTTTGCCTTCCTCAGGATTCGAACTCTAGACCTCCAGGATAAGTACTAGAGTTTATGAATCCTGATACCAATTGAGCTACTCTGATACCAAATAAATTGTCACGCCCCGAGACCCCAGGAGCCGCTGGTCCAATAGAAGATCGGACAGCACCTCCCCTGTCCAGCGGACAACTTACACATACATACAACGACATAGATCACAACCACGCAGTTAAATGGGCCTCAGGCCTCAAATCAAGACACAACGTAAGATAAAACCGAATAAAACATACCTGACTGCGGACCGGTCCGACTTACGATAAAACACAAGGCATAAAGATCTCACAAAAGTACAACTATACTGTCGTATAGTATGACTAAATCTAACACAAAGGTAACAGCGGAAGAAAATGTAGAAAGTACTACTAACAAAATAGACGAAGAAAAATCCGAAGACATCTCGACGAGTACGCGAACTGGGACAGGTTGTCGGGCACGCTCCAGTCAGTCATCCTGAAATAAAAAAAAACAAGGAGCTGCGGGATGAGTTATAGAACTCAGCGAATATCTCTTCATATATATACAAGATATTCTAGAATAACAACAGGGTAATAGACTACCGAAATAAACATGTATGGGCAGTAATAAGAACAACTGCATAAGAACAATAAGAACTACCATACCACTGTCGCAGAGTCGCCAAGACCAGACATAAGGGTCTCCTGTAAGTGCATGTCAATCATAATGCAGCATCAAATAAACACAAGCACAAGTAAGGGCAAAATAAACGAATACACAAAGTGCAATGACATGGTCACCCCTGCCGTCGGTCAGACATCGTCACCTATGTACGGGAGGAAGCTGAGCGGAGGCCACCCTCCGACGTAGGGCTGTGACTGCCGTCCATACTCTGCCATCACTACTCCTGAGCGATCGAGTAGACGGGATGCTGCCGGTGTAACACCCCTACTCCATGGCCTATCCTAGCGAGGTAATCCATCAGCCTAAGGCCATCTGTGGAGGACATCTGTGTCTGAGTGTTACCCCTACCCCATGTATATAAATGGGGGAGAGATCTCGCCCTCTCATCTCCTGGTATATGGACTACTCAAGGAGGGACATCTGTCTGCTACCACGCTCCGATTCACTACCCCATGAGTGCATGAGCGGAGCAGCACAGAGCACTCTACCCATACTCCGTCAACCACTAACCCGTGAGTGGCCGTATGGGTAGGTCAGTATGACTGTCGACCTAGCTCACCCAAAAGGGACCCTTGCTCGACAGTGATGCACAGTGCAGTATGGTGCATAACAACGGTCAAATAACATCCACTATCTAGTCCACCTATATCAACATGATATGCAAGGATCGTGGAACATGCACCATATCCTAAATCCTACAGGTATAGGTATCACATATCAGTTGTGGCACAACCAGCATCGACAAAACAAATATAATAGTCATGCCACCATTCTATTACTCTATTGCTACCCAAGCATATCAAATATATATATATCTGTGACAATTCTAAAAGAAGAGTCAGAGATACCCGCCTCAATACGACGAAATCCGTGCACATAGGAAACTTCCTTCCAAGAATAATATCCGCCACGAAGTAGAAAAGTCAATTAATATCCTGTATCAAAATAACATAATTAGCTATCCTAAACTATAGCCAAAAATGAATCCAACAGAGATATGCTCTGCTTACAAATATCAACCAAATCTATGATACAATAACCATTCACAATCACCTAGAGATAGACCTAAACCCATGGGTCAATCTAACCACATACCAACATCATGAATGGAACCATGCCAAACCACACCTCACGGCAGGGATGAATCAACAAAATAGGAGATCCTCTATCGATTAACCTCATGAACTCCCATTGGAAAACACTTGTAGATCACGCCAATTTCTACAGCAACCATACTCAATCAAAGCTACTGCTCAATCGAAAATAAACTAACCAATTCACTGCATAAACTTCAATTCGATCACGGACTGTTAAAACCAGAATGGATCGACGCACTCGTCAACATCTCATGGCAATTCCATGAACATATCCAAAGATCAACATCCGACCCATGATCAGCGAACCATAACACAACACAGGAAGGAAGAATCGATCTCCAACACCAACTCACACATGGCAACTCTGAATTCCAACACATAGTAGTTCATCCCTCTAACCAGGAAAAATCAACACGATCAACTCACTTAACTACCAATCCGTGAAACCCAAAATCAGATACCATAATGAAACCTTACCTGAGGGAACAATCTGAATCTGTGATCTGCGAGATTCAACACTCCCACCTCCCCTTGTGTTCTTCTGCTCAGATCGCTAAGGAGAAGGGGGCGCCCGTGCCCTAGGTCGCACCTCCACAGATGAGAGCAAGATCGCGGTAGGGGAAGAGCAGGCTAGTGTGCTCTGAACTGACCTTGATCGCATGGAGTTGTCATCCGGCGATGAACCGAGGGCGAGGAGGAAAGATCACCAGAGCTCGCTGCACCGGCAGTTCCCTCGCGTGCACTCGGCGAAGAATCGGAAGGAAAAGGCAGCGTCGGCGGAGAATGAAGGAGGCGAAGATGAAAAGGAAAAGGTAGGGCTCGTGAGAGTCGGTCGGTCGGGGAGCTAAAAGGGAAATCGGCGCAAGGATAAGGAAATTTAATTAATTATAGGGCTGGCCGGAATTATTTATAGGGCTGGCTTTTTACAAAAATCCCCCTGAAACTTGTCCTATTTACTTTACCCTCCCTAAGTTTCCATATTTTAACATTCTCCCCCACTAATAAAAATTTGGTCCCCAAATTTATCATTGCTATTAGTAGATAGTAGCAGCAGTATATATATGAAGTACGCATGCTGATAGGAACTAACAACACATACCTCAGTCGAATAAATGGGGATATCGAGCTCGGATAGTGTCCTCGAGCTCCCAAGCCGCCTCTGCATCCAAGTGGTTCTGCCATCCGACCCTGACCAGCCGGATCGTCTTGCTCCGCAGCTGATGCTCCCGGAATCTCAAGATACATACAGGTACCTCCTCATAAGTAGCGTCAGGCTGGAGCGGAACAGGCACCTCGAATAGAATGTGTGTGGCGTCTGGCACATATCCTCTAAGCGTAGATACATGGAACACGTCGTGGATGCCAGTCAAGGACGGTGGAAGTACTAGGCGATAAGGTACAACTCCAATCCTCTCCAGAATCTGGAACGGACCAATATACCGTGGAGCTAGCTTACCTCTGAGGCCAAAACGTTTCACCCCTTTCGTGGGTGAAACTCGGAAAAACATGATCCCCCACAGCAAAGTCTAATGGTCTGCGTCTCCGGTCAGCATAACTCTTCTGGCGATCATGTACTACTGATAATCTCTGTCTGATAGTCCGTACTAACTCGGCCTTGTGCTGAACTCTCTGGGGTCCCAGCAGCTGAGTCTCTCCGACCTCATCCCAAAGGGTGGGTGTCCTGCACGCCCTACAGTACAACGCCTCAAACGGTGCCATCTGTATCGCCGAATGGAAGCCGTTGTTGTAGGCGAACTCAACCAAGTGCAAATGGTCCTCCCAGCTGCCCCCAAGGTCCATCACACACAAACGCAGCAAGTCCTCCAAAGTCTGAATAATACGCTCTGATTGTCCGTCTGTCTGGGGATGAAAAGTTGTGCTGAGGCGAAGCTTTATACCCATAGCCCTCTGCAAAATCTGCTAGAACCGAGATGTAAAACGCGGATCCCTATCCGAGATAATACTCAAAGGAACTCCATACAATCTGACTATCTCCCGGCAATACAATTCTGCTAATCTATCAAGAGAATCTGTCCTCCGGATAGCTAAGAAGTGAGCAGATTTGGTTAGTCGATCCACGACTACCCAATCGCATCATGACCCCTCCTAGTCCTCGGCAAACCCACAACGAAGTCCATGGTGATATGTTCCCACTTCCACTCGGAATGGGAATCTTCTGGAGGAGTCCAGTAGGTCTCTGGTGCTCTGCCTTAACCTGCTGACAGACGAAACATCTAGCAACAAAGTCCGCACATCCCTCTTCATGTCGTTCCACCAATAGGAACGTCTCAAATCACGATACATCCGAGTGCTACCCGGATGAATAGCAAAACGTGATCGGTGAGCCTCCTGCAGCAACTCCTCTAAGACAGGGTGCGCCTCTGGTACACACAACCTCCCTCGGAAGTACAGAACACCCTCCTCATCACGTGTGAAATCCGACTGCTCTCCTGAAATCGCCTGACTGCCCAGAAACTGAATATGCTGGTCACTGGCCTGAGCCTCTCTGATCCTCGTCCGAATCTCTGACTGAGCCATCAAAGTCACTAGCAGTCCTCTCTCTGTCCGAGACTGCTCCTCTAACCCCAGCTCAGAGAAACTCTGAATCAAATCTGTGACCATCACTCGTGGCATGCCAAAACAGCTCTGGACTTCCGACTGAGGGCGTCGGCGACTACATTAGCTTTCCCAGGATGGTAGCTAATGGTGCAGTCGTAATCCTTCAGAAACTCCATCCACCTCCTCTGTCGGAGATTCAGCTCTCGCTGAGTGAATAGATACTGAAGGCTCCTGTGGTCTGTGAAGATCTCGAAGGTGACCCCATACAGATAATGCCTCCAAATCTTCAGCGCGCAAATGATAGCGGCCAACTCTAAGTCGTGAACGGGGTAGTTCCTCCCATACTCCTTCAGCTGCCGAGAAGCATAAACAACCACCCGTTCAAGCTGCATGAGTACCGCGACCAGTACCAGGAGAGATGCATCAGTATTCAGAGTGAAACCATCCTCTCCAGACTGCCATACTAGAACTGGCGCAAATACCAGCCGCTGCTTCAGCTCCTGAAAGCTGGTCTCGCAAGCTTCAGTCCATACAAACTTCACATCTTTCCTGTTCAGGCGTGTAAGGGATAATGAAATGCTGGAGAAGTCTCAACCAAGCATCGGGCATAGCCAACCAAACCCAGGGAACTGCGCAAATTGGAACGATCACCCAATTCACTTCAAACCCTCCCTGAGTCCTAAGTAAATCTCTGACAAGGTCCTTAATACCTATTCCCATTTCCAATCATAAATTGGAAACGTCTAATATAACCCAGTGGATCCCTAAGGTTCAACCTTAATCTACTAACCTACCAAACATCTAACCACAACATTCACGATATCCTTCCCCATATCTGTCCACCAACGGAAACGCCTCAAGTCTCTGTATCTTCGGTATTACCTGCAAAACAACACAAACCAAGAACGGTGAGCCTCACTTGCCTCTTAAATGAGACAATCAAGGAAGCTCCTCCGTAAATAGGTCAGAAAATTTTCAAACCTAGAAAACGCTAGAACACCCCTTCGGACATGCGTCCGAAAATTCTCGAACTACGAAACGTCCGAGAGCTAAGGCTACCACTGTCACAGTACGGCTCAGAGACAATAGAAACCTAACGTCCACGTGCTAGAACCTCTAGCCCTGAGACGAGGAGATAACTCAACCTCGTTGTCTCCGATGCCAAGGAACCACCACATGGACTGGTTTGGAGGTCAACTCGTAACCACTCTCACTTGACAACCAACGGTCTACCCCTCGAAGACCATCCTCTATAACATACACCAGTTACAGTCAAATCTCACCGGTGTCACGCTGCTAACACCCATTCCACCGCATCCCAGCGGATAATGCTTCTCAATGTGCTATTGAGAATATCTAACACGTACGACCTATCTATGAGTCATGAAACCTCATAACCTAGAATAGCGTAAGACGAGTCGACTAACCGTCTACTCGTAATCAAAACTTCTCCGGTTCTCCACTCAAGGTCCAGAAACCCCTGAGTTCCAACTCCATACATAGAGACACGTTATGTCTCAAGAGTATCTCAACATAATCATGAAGTGATTCTTGGTTCTTTGACAGTTTCCTCAACATTTACCACCCAAAGGTAGTCTAACCTCGAAAGTGATTTGTCTTAGCACAAATCATAAGTACGTAGGTATCTTCTTGATTCACCAAACCAAGTACCAACGGTAACCCGTAAGTGGCAAGCAACTAGCTCCACACCTTTCCGAATCGGTACAAATCACAT
The DNA here is from genome assembly GCA_024364735.1 of Boesenbergia rotunda. NCBI lineage: Eukaryota > Viridiplantae > Streptophyta > Magnoliopsida > Zingiberales > Zingiberaceae > Boesenbergia > Boesenbergia rotunda. The sequence continues at coordinate 36,306 of JAGFNQ010004268.1, read as the reverse complement.
ATGACTGTACATTTTGGTTATCTAACCAAGCATAATAAATCAGAGATCAAAAGTCCCACGGACATAGGATATCTCTATCCTCTATCAACTGAGATGATAAACAACAAATACCATTCTTGCTGCATCACAACAGGTCATGCCCTCCAGACATGTCATCTAGGATATCTATCCATAACCAAGGCTCGATGAGCTAAAGTGAGTTAATCACACACCTGATAAAGTCAACTAATACCTACAACCATCAATAGGTCGTCGTCTGATTCGACCCCCAAGTCCCCAACTCATCAGTCGGCACTGTCGGCGAAACAACATTCTCCGCTATACGATTGAAACCACCATATCTAACACTGCAATATACAATAGATACAAAAGAGGTAAATGAAACACATCATATACCTCGTGTCGCCTGGAGGAGTCCCATCGCCGCCATGTCCCAATCGTATACATCGAGAAAACGACACCGACACAAAATCCGAAAAACACCCACAGGACCAGAAGGTATCTCGAGAACTTGGCTCTGATACCAAATAAATTGTCACGCCCCGAGACCCCAGGAGCCGCTGATCCAATAGAAAATCGGACAGCACCTCCCCTGTCCGGCGGACAATTCACACATATACATATCACATAAAACACAACCACGCAGTTAAATGGGCCTCAGGCCTCAAACCAAGACACAACGTAAGATAAAACTGAATAAAACATACCTGAGTGCGGACCGATCCGACTTACGACAAAAACACAAGGCATAAGGGTCTCACAAAAGTACAACTATACTGCCGTATAGTATGACTAAAACCCAACACCAACACGACAGCGGAAGAAAAACATAGAAAGTACTACCAACAGAAATAGATGAAAAAAATCCGAAGACATCTCGACGAGTACGCGAACTGGGACAGGCTGTCGGGCACGCTCCAGTCAATCATCCTGAAAAAAAAACAAGGAGTTGCGGGATGAGTTATAGAACTCAGCGAATATCTCTTCATATATATACAAGATATTCTAGAATAACAACAGGGTAATAGACTACCGAAATAAACATGTATGGGCAGCAATAAGAACAACTGCATAAGAACAATAAGAACTACCATACCACTGTCGCAGAGTCGCCAAGACCAAACATAAGGGTCTCCTGTAAGTGCATGTCAATCATAATGCAGCATCAAGTAAACATAAGCACAAGTAAGGGCAAAATAAACGAATACACAAAGTGCAATGACATGGCCACCCCTGCTGTCGGTCAGACATCGTCACCTATGTACGGGAGGAAGCTGAACGGAGGCCACCCTCCGACGTAGGGCTGTGACTGCCGTCCATACTCTGCCATCACTACTCCTGAGCGATCGAGTAGACGGGATGCTGCCGGTGTAACACCCCTACTCCATGGCCTATCCTAGCAAGGTAATCCATCAGCCTAAGGCCATCTGTGGAGGACATCTCTGTCTGAGTGTTACCCCTACCCTAAGTATATAAATGGGGGAGAGAACTCTCCCTCTCATCTCCTGGTATCTGGACAACTCAAGAAGGGACATCTGCCTGCTATCACGCTCCGATTCACTGACCCATGAGTGCACGAGCGAAGCAGCACAGAGCACACTACCCATACTCCGTCAACCACTAACCCATGAGTGGCCGTATGGGTAGGTCAGTATGACTGTCGACCTAGCTCACCCAAAAGGGGCCCCTGCTCGACAGTGATGCACAGTGCAGTATGATGCATAACAACGGTCAAATAGCATCCACTATCTAGTCCACCTATATCAACATGATATGCAAGGATCGTGGAACATGCACCATATCCTAAATCCTACAGGTATAGGTATCACATATCAGTTGTGGCACAACCAGCATCGACAAAACAAATATAATAGTCATGCCACAATTCTATTACTCTATTGCTAGACAAGCATATCAAATATATATATATCTGTGACAATTCTAAAAGAAGAGTCAGAGATACCCGCCTCACTATGACGAAGTCCGTGCGCGTAGGCAACTCCCTTCCAAAAATAATATCCGCCACGAAGTAGAAGGTCAATCAATATCCTGTATCAAATAACATAATTAGCTATCCTAAACCATAGCCAAAAATGAATCCAACAGAGATATGCTCTGCTTACAAATATCAACCAAATCTATGATACAATAACCATTCAAGATCACCTAGCCCACTCAAGTAATCTGTTTCCAAAGAAGATAGACCTAACCCATGGGTCAATCTAACCACATACCAACTTCATGAATGGAACCATGCCAAACCACACCTCACGGCAGGGATGAATCAACAAATCCAGCAAACTTCTATCAATTAAACTCATGGTCAATCAACCCACCATATCAGAGCAAAACCAACACGAACTCAGAACCCAAATCGATCCAACAGCCAACAGGAACAATACCAGGACAACTCCTATCATCATGCAGCAACGATCGAAATATGAATATTAACAGGACCTCACGGCAACAGACTAAAACCCAAACACAGTAGATTATCCCGAGATCAAAGACATAGATCTAACACTCAGAGACGAGCCTGAACAGAAGAACTAAAACCACAATCCAAATTCAAAATCCAATCCTCTAATCCCTACACCGGTCCAAGATAATAATCCATCATCAAGAATTGGCATCCAAATCCGTATACCAAAACCATATCACAAATCCAACTCAAGGTCAGCGCAATCATATGGAATCTTACCTGCTATCACGCTGGATTTGTGATCGCCGAAAGTCCCCTGCGTGGATGCAGCAGATCAGCTACAGAGTAGACGCAGATCTCCTTCCCAAGACCGCCCTCACAAGCCCTAGGTTCGCCCCAAGGGAAAAAGAGCCAGTTCGTCGTAGGGAAGAAGAAGATCGCTATGCCCTGGAATATACTCGATCTCGCGATTACTCGACCCCTCGATGAGCTTCTACCAGGCGGCGATTGATGATCGTCTGAGAAGAGGAGAAGAGTGGAAGAAGACGAAGGAGAAGAGGAGGAGAGAAGGAGACGGAGCAACGAGCCTCGATCTACCCCGATCTCGCGATCCGCCGCAAGAGGAAGGAGAAGAAGCGGTGATTCACTGCGCTAGGGCACGCAAGGTGAGGAAAAAGGGAAGAAATAAAACGGAAAGGAGAAATCTGCGGCAGGGAAAAAGGAAGGGGAATAACCAAAAGGGTTTGGTCTTTTATAAAAACCCCCCTGCCATTTAGTTATTCTCACAAGAGCCCCCTAAAACTTGAGTTAATTGCCTTTTAGCCCTTCAATTTTCCATATTCTAACAACACTTCTTTAATTTTATTTCATTTATACAAACTAATTAATATATGATTTTTTTTTAGGTCACATGAATATTGGATTTTGTTAAAGATGTGACGGCTGAAGATTGAAGATGCAATGAAGTTTCCAAGTTTGGTTATGTTTTGCTTTAGGCTTTAGGAGAGATTTAGGGGGCGTTTGGTTTGCATTTTTCAGTCTGTTTTCCATTTTCATTTTCTGTAGAAAATGCGGTTTTCTAGAAAACACGTTTGGTTTACATTTTCCAGCTTTGTTTTCTAGAAAAAAACATAGCGTTTTCTGGAAAACTGGAGAATGAAAAAAAGTCATTTTCCAGAAAACTTGAAATTAAAATGTGATTTTCTGAAAAATGAAAATGAAAAATGACACAAACCAAACGCCCTCTTATTTTTTCACTAGTTCTTAAACTAAATATATTGGATACATTTGTGATTGTGATTAGTGCATAGATATTTTTTGAGGTCATCAATTTGACAGTCTTGTATTGTAAAAAAATTGACAATTATTGATTAGCATTTTAATTTCAATTTAAAATTTTTATTTGTGTTTATGTTAATTAGTTATATGCGTAAATATTTATATTATGAAAATATTGAAAATGGGTGAAATATTTATTAATATATGATAGTTTTTATGTCACAATAGAACACTAAATCATGTAGATAAAAATATCATTATAAAACTCATATGAAGACATTTCAAAATGTCATAATAAATAATTACTAATGATAATTTTAAATGTCTTTATAAACTAATATAGCAAACATTTATATGCATCATTATAAATTACATAACGAGGCATTTTAAATTAATTTTATAAACTATCATTAGTGACATTTTTTATTGTGACTATAAATAAAATTCAAGACATTTATAATTATCTTGATAAATAATTTTAAATGATATATAAATTTGTCATCATTATTATAATAAAACAACATATATAAATGTCATTATAAATCTTATAGTGACACTATTTGTTGTCACTATAACAATTATTCATGCTATTAGTGTTGCCACTATTTCTATTTTATAGTGACATTAAAAATTGTCATAAGTGATTAGACTTTAGACGAAATCACTATAGAGGACATTTTAATTTAATGTCATTATATCAAAAATGTCAGTATAGGTAATATATGATGATACTTTTCAATGTCATTAAAAACATTTTTTTTTTTTTTTTTTTTTTTGTAGCGCGAGGTTCTCGACCAAAGAGGCGAGGTTGGAAATGTTGCGATTCCCGTAAGGAGGCCCGCCTCTTTCCAACACCAGCACGTCGAACCTCTCCGAGAGGGTGGCGGCCAAGGGGCAGCCAGCTGTCCCGCCGCCGACGATGATGTAGTCCTGGTACGGCACCCGTGGAGCATCTGCCGCATGCTTCACGAAGCCATACGCGGGCGCTGTTCACATAAACAACTAATAATTAATACGATAGTTAACAAGGATTAAAAGAGCGCCTCCCGATCATCATAAAAAATATATATATCGATCTTAATTAAGAAAAGGAGAAACATCACATTTCTGAGCATAGCAGAAGGCAGAAGCCATTGAAGCAGAAGAAGATGATGATTGCAGAAGCAACAGACGCGAGCATTCTTTCGCTTCCCGACTCCATTATTCACTAACTGCCACGTAATCAATTAGCAGCTTCTGCGGTGCATGTTTAATGTATTGGATTGATTCTTCAAATTTATATAAGCTAAGGATGACAGCCATAATTTTCTAAGAATTAAGATAATTAATAGTCAAGAAATACTTTAAATAAAATATGATTAAATATTTGTTAGTTATATTTAGACCGCTAATATAAAACCAAGTCAACAAAACCATGTATTCTTAAAAAATGAGAGGAAAACAAAACCAATTCAAAAAGTCAAGATGGCATGGATCACACCTTCTTTTTTGCCAAAGTACTCTTACCATTTCTAAAGGAACTGAAGTTACCATCCTTTTCAATTTCCATTCAAGACTTTTATGTGTATCTCCATTTTTTTCAGCTCGAAAAAGAAAATAGACAAATTCATTTTCTTAGGAACACACACAGAAAAAAGATAAAGATAACCCCTACAGTGGAAATTGTGCTAAGTTATTACCAAGGTATCCGTGATTCAATCCCCAACTACAACGTATTTATAAGAATTTTTCCTCCAAATAGGATGCATAACCATAGGATGTTGGTTTCTGGGCCACCTGTTGCGAGCGCTTTCAGATTTACCCTAGTGGTAAATAGAAAACTTCTGTAGGATCAAGTCGGTCGCCTCAAGTTTAGTATTACTCATTTTATCTCTCATGCCCCCAAAAGCTCATGCTTACTTGAAAAATGGACAATATCTCTCTTATACGACGGACAATCTAAATCTTATCTACATCATCTCAACACAATAATATATATATATATATATCACAGTTAATAAAGTCATAATAAAATTCGTAAAATAAATGTAGAATCAAAAGAAAGTCTAATGAAATTAAGTACAAGTCCACTAAATTAAAGACACACAAGTTTAACGAATATGAAAATATAAAATATAAAATAACCAAAAATACTCAAGACTAGGGACTGGCAGATAGATCCTCTCCTGGCGGCACGAGTCGCAATTATCAACTACCTGAAACAAATATAGAAGTAAGGGGTGGTGAGTCCGGGTTCGAACTCTGTGGGTATAGTGGATAGATAAATGCATGGTGTAAATAGGTAAATCAAGCAGATAAAAATAAAATAGACAATTTTTTAAATAAATAGCATTTACTTAAATATACCTAACAATCCGTATAACCCGTGGGGGCATGACTAGAAATCCTCACACCAAATCAATAAACTGCTCACCTCAATATCTGGGAGAATCATCTCAATCCCAAACCCCAAGAAAAGGGGAAAACACAACCGCTCTATAATAAAGACTCCAAGAGTGTACCTCTACTCCAAAAATAAAGAGGGAGTGTGACTTCTACCCCATGAGTCTACCTAACCCTCATAAACAATGGAGAGGTGTCACTGTCGACTATAACTCTAACAACTACCACTAACCCTGAGTGGTTAAGTAAAGCACAATAGGACGACTACTCACACTCAAACAACTACCACTATCTCGAGTGGTTGAGTAAGCAGACCACTATATGACTGATGGCGGCATAATCACAAGGAAGTTGATAACCGTCAACATTCAACAATGTAATATGGTGCATGATACCAATATACACCAACCCAATTAAGTCAACTATTTATGCAATCAATAAGTGACACAAATACCCAATTAACACCAAAGTAAAATAACTTTTAACAGGGCATGACAAGAGAACCCTACGTGACATGGAAAATCCATCAACCGGATAACCTTAAGCACTACCTTAATATGGAGGCTGCTTCCATATAAGGATAGACCTAATCCATACTTAATGGGTCTTCCATTATCCAGTGCTATGAGATGACTTGTGTAATTTAGAATTGTATGACTAGGGAGCTCTTGTGATAGGGAAAATCCTTTAACTGGACATTCTAAGTTACCTAGTTTATCTAATGACACCGGATAGCCTACAGGGGAGGTAGTATAGTGTGGAATTCGCAAGCTAAACCAGTATCCTAGTTAGGCTACATATGACACTAAATCATACAGACCAAGGCATTAACAAGTCATAGAACAACAAAAACCATCACAAGGAATCATAAACCCTAGGACATTACCCCTTACAAAGCCTTCCCTTTCTCCAAGTTGAGACTTCCTCTTTCATCTCTCTACTCTGTCTTCCTCCAGCGCTTGTTTTTGTTGTGATTGCATAACACTCCCGACTGATCTAGCTAGCTCACTCTTGCGAACTCTCTAGTGCTTGCGAACCTCAATCTATGTAAATTCGACAACTTTTTATACTACTTAACGACACACCTGTGCACTTGAGGGACACCATCACCACCTGTCCGGGAAGAGAAATGGAGTGGGAAGCTTCAAGAAGAAAAAATGGATTTTCCAACCTTTGTGAGAGGAAGGGAGCCGGTCCAAAAATTGATAGTCCATATGGGCCATAAAGTGGAAAGATCCTAAGCTTGTTTTCTTGGGATAATAGAAATAATGAAACAAGAGTGGGATCAGAGAGATATCATATAGCTTAAAGATGATGACCACTCTGCTTAGAATCGTGAAAACATTAGGGGTTATTTGAGTCAAAGGTATTTAGAAATAATGGGAGTCCTCTTTAAAAAAATGCCAGTATATAGAATCATAAGTCATTTTCTACTTAACCTAGGAAAAAGATATAATAATCTAGGGGAGGCGAGTAAAGAGCTTGTTCAGATTTTGGGATCCTAACCTTGTACTCCGGCGAAATGTCGTACTCAAGGTGAGCTTCAACACCCTGTACCCCGGTCATAGTAGATTGGGTACACTTGTAACAAGGGGCTAAGAAAGAGGATTGGTCAATCAATGAAGGAAAAAAGGGGGATAGAGATGAACTTACATGGGAAAAGTAACTAGTTGTTAAAGAGGAGACGCGGAAGTGGAAGAAGCAAGCTCAACGTTGAGAGGTGGCGAAGACAAGAAGAGCAATGCGACAACTCTCTGACAGCCCATTCTGTCCCTATATAGCTTCGTTTGAAAGATCCAAGTCGTTCGATTTAGGGACCGCAACCCGACTATATCATGAGTGTTAGATAAATGTGGGAAATGAGGCAGGGGTTGTTTTAGCTTTATATCTCAGAAAATAATTCTTTAGGGAATCATGCTAAAGTTGCGCATTGATGCCAGCACTGTGCTAACACTAGAGAGGCGCATCAAAGAGATGGAGCCACGTGGCGTGCAAGTCATGGGCATGCTGGACAAGGGCATTAATTATGCCAGACGCCTCATTAAGGCAAATTATCTCTCAAACCGCAAAAATCTCACCACCATTCTGCCCTTAAATGCATATGCTGAACCTCTCTCCTACGTGGCCTTTATAGTGGTACAAAGTCGTCACTGCGGTCACATCATCCAATCAGCCGAACTCACACTTCTTTCAATTGGACTTGGAGGGGGGGGGGGGGGGGGGTCTTGTAATGAGCTAAGTCAAAGTGGAGTCACGTGTCCCCGAAGAGGGGGAATTAAGCCAAGGGCATGACTTGCGTGACTTATAGGAGAGCTTCCCGCTCGAAAAAGTGCTTTCCGGAAGAGGGCTCCCCCAAGCATGGTCATGACTATAATCATAAGGCGCCTAAAGACTTTGCTTAGGGAACCTTCTAGAGTGGGTGGTCTCTTTTGACTAGATAACCTTCTCCGAACCAGTAACTCTTGTCCTAGGTAAAATCAAATTTTATATATTATAAAGATAATAAATGTACATAAAGAGCGCCACACTAGTAAAAGAGACTTTAATAATTGAATGATCAAAACATATATTATAATTGTCTTTAATGATTATCATAATGATGATTTTAATGACGCATTAGCCATTAATGTCCGGAAAGAGAAGCAACCAGAAAAAGGAGAATTAGTAGGTCATTATTATTCATTATTAGTGTGTCATCATTAGTCATTAGTTATTAGTCATAATTCTCAGTATCATTCTAATACTGTCTTTTTAGAGTTTTTGTCATCTTTTCATGCATCAAAGTCAAAGTCAAATGTCAATTCATCGTCACTAGTGGATTGTCCGCTAGCGCTTCATCATCCAAAATATAAGATAATGTAATTCTAATATGTAGAGGTTAATTTTTAGTTAATAGTAAATTTCCTAACCTCATTCGTATATTAATTATTGTTCGGACTAATAATTATTTATAATTTTTTTAATAATAAATTAGGTACGAACTATGAGGAATCTAATGAACCTTATCAATTTTTTTATCGCCCGTCCACCCCGTCCAGATAAGTAAATTTTACGGACTATGTACAACGGTAGAGCGATTAATCGTTATCCCATACATCCTTGATTTGATCCCCAGCTATGATATATTTATAGAAATTTTTTTTCTAAATGGGGCGCGAACCTTAGAACACTGGACTTCTAGACCGTCCATTGCGAGTGTTTCCCGATTTATCCTGACAGCCGGTGGGAAATTTTCATGAAACCGGACTGATCGTCCGAGGTTGGAAAAATCTTATTAATCAATTTTTTATCAATTTTTTTACCGCCATCAGAAAATAATAGTAAAGAAATATTTCGAATAAAATTAAATATATGTTAATTATATTTAGACCGCTAATATAAGTTTAATATTTTTTTATTGGCTTTTACATTTGTCAATTTAACACCTTAAATTTCAAAATTTGATAGCAGAGCAGAAAGTCTAATTAATTGATTTGCCTTTGTTTGAAAATAGCTGCGGTATGGACATGCAAATACACAATTTGACAACGATTTTGAAGCAAAACTATAACATTCAATCTAGTATCGTCAATCTCTCAAATAAAATATAAATAAATTATAAAAATTATTTTATCTTAATATAATAATCTTTTATATATATATCCATTATAAATTAATTTTAAAATTTATTAAAATAATTTTCTATGTAAATACTATTTGAGTCCATCCTTGACACCGATCCGTTTGAAAAAAAAAAGCTCATTCTTGACGCCGACCCACGGCCCGTTTGAAAAACAAGCCCATTCTTGACACCGACCCGTTTGAAAAAAAAACCCATTCGTGACAACGATCAGCTTGGAAAAAAAATTAATAGGATTAGATAACATCGAAATATCGGACGATCGATTTAGTCCTATAAAAATTTTTCATTAGCCGTTAGAATAAATCAAAAAGTATTCTTACTGGCAGTCCAGAAATTCAACATTCAGGGTTCGCATCCTATTTGAAAAAAAATCTAATAAAAAATATCGTAACAAGATCAAATTGTGAATATCTGAGATAATAATTAATTATCCTTTTATGCACCTAAGGGCATCGACCAATTTGTAAAGTAGCAACATGGAGTCACTGTCAATGAAGAAATGTGTAAAAAATCAAAAGGTCTTGCGTTCCAAATCAATCGAGTTCCAAATCAATCGAGATATAAGACACTATAATTTTTATTTATGTTTGTGTAACTACGGTTCATTATTTACATATTATCTAATACGGTTTCACATTTTTCGTTTGGAAAAAAAAAACAAATAAGTCATTCATCTTTGTTTTGTTGGACGCTAATCTGATAATTTAAATTTGAAAAATATAAAATAAAATAAAATATTTTTATTATAACTACTTTATTGCCTTTCAGATTTACTACAAGTTTTAACAAAAGACTAAGTTTAACACCTTATTTCTTTTTTGTACGGAATAACAACTTTAAAATCTGATAGCAGAGAAAGAAGTTTAGTCAACGGACTTTTGCCTGCGTTTGGTAGATTGAGAGAAATGTGTGCGTGACTAAGTTGGAGAGTTGGAAATGACTGACTAATTCAATAAATTGTCAACATCCGTTTAGAAAAATAAATAGAAATTACAATATGGAGCCAGTCCAAAATAATTGGTTTAAATAAAATATTTTTATGGAGAAAAACGTTTTTTTTTCTTTTTAAAGTTTTCATCCATAAATTTTTCACTTACCTCCACGGCATGTCAATTCGGATGAATTAAATGGATTCAGAAATTATAAAAAAAAATTAATCGAAACCCAAACTTAATCTAAAATTTATAAATTCAAATTCGGATAATCCAAATAACCCACTCAATACCAAAAGAAAAAAAACTATTTTTAATTATTTTTCTATAATTTTCACATTTATCTCCATATTTTATCATTCTTATATTATATTCTGTTATTTATATAAAAATATCTTAATTTTTAAATAAAATGTAATTTAATCTAAAAAAATACCTAAATCTTAAATTTAGATCCATCCGGATCAATTTGATTCCTATCCGAAATTAAATCGGCCCAAAAAACTCAAATTCAAATCCGATCCGAATTTTAAAACTTCCAATTCAAATCTGATTTTTTTTTTAATTGGCTCAAATTAATTGACAATTCGGATTTATTTTTGACATCCCTACATCTACATCTACATAAGTGCTCTTATTCTTTTAAATCAAATTATTAAATTTTCTGGGTATCTTCATTTATCTCCTCTTAAAATTTTAGATCAAATTATTAAATTTTCTTCTGGCTGCTTTTCTTCTCTTTAAAGATTTGCAAATCCAAATTTGGTTATACTTTGATCGATTGAAAAACTGTATAAATAATTTATATAGTTGATAGAGATTTTAGAGGATATTTATTTTTCAATAGTTTGGTTTTCTTAGCGAGCCTTGACTATAAATAATTTATTAAAAATTATAAAGTTTCTAAAGAAAAGTGAGAATGATTGATCATCTAGATGTGTTGGGATCTTCTTCTTCGTGAAAATCAACTGTTCCGAAAGGAATTGACATGGACGATTAGTCATCAATGAGCAATCCACGAGGATGATGATGAGGAGAAGTCGATCGCGTCCTGTGAGATTAACACGAGCGTTAATGGGAACACACTGGAAGGTTTTCCGATGGAGCTTAGTCGACGCTCAAATCAGGAATCAGAATTATTTTAGAAGGACAACAAGGAATCCAAATTTGTGCAAGTTCGGAAAGCATACCCTCTTACCTGGCTGCCGAATCACCTTATATACCTAGGGTTTGGTCCCACGTATCTCCAAGTTCTCCTTCACGTTCCCTAATTATCGATTACGTGATAACTTTCAGGTAACGACCGTTGCGATTATTAAACCTTAATTATCGCGTGTTATGGACAATAATTATCCAATGACCTTTCCATTCTGGAAAGAGGAATGATTACTTGAATTGGGTTGTCTGATGCATTGATTGTTGGCTTCACTCTCCCGAGTAGGTCTCGGGGTCTCGCCCCTCGAGCTGACCTCGGGGTCTTTGTTCATTTTGCCGAGAGGGGCTCGGGACCCGACCTCCGGTCGGACCTCGGGAAACTTTATCTGTTCTCCCGAGGTGGTCTCGGGAGGTCGACCCCAGTCTGACCTCGGGGTTTTGATCTGTTTTCCGAGGTGATCTCAGGAGCCTGATGGTCGGTCTGATCTCAGGGCTTGGTTCACCCTCCGAGGTAGTCTTGGTATGTCCTCAGAGCTCTGACCTATCGACTCCTGCCATGTATCTTCCTCGTGCCACGTGTCCACCCTAGGATGCTCATCCCTATCATAAGTCCCACCCTTCAAGTCTAATTGAAGGATGTATGGCTGACTGATTAGACTGGTGGTACAATGAAAGAGCTACGTATATGCTGGTTCATGTGTTAATTACTTCTCCTTTGGCGGCTTGTGGGTCCGAGGAATCGAAATATTCGTCCCCTGGCCCGAGGTAGTCTTTTGAATTAGTCCAAAAAGGCACTGTGAGTTCTGAGGGGCGGCAATAATAGTTGTCTATCACCCATTAAAATCGTATGAGGTCTCGTAATGGCACAGAACATCTCTACAAATATAGCCCTGCCACGTGCCCAGATCTTTTCTTCGCGATCTCCCGCTGATATGCGCCGCAGGGCCATACCAAACGACGACCGTAGACGCCTCGAGATTAACATCCACATGTCGCGCCCCCATTGTCCACACGAGGGTGGCCTCTCCTCTATAAAAAGGGGACACAGAAGCATCCTTCTGTCTTCTTGCATTGCCGGCTATCAAAGACTGCGCATCCCATCTCCGTTCACCAAAATTCCCCTCTGCTGATGCTTCTTTTCCTTGCATAAGTCTTGTTCGCCTTTCTTCTTCTCCTCTTTAGTGCCATGGGTAAGGAAGGAAAGAGAAAGAGACTTGGGGTGCAGAAGAGAAATAAGAAAAGGAACTAGTCTACCACTCGGAGTGGTATGAGTCTACTTCATCTAGAGTTAAGGTAGACACCCTCCGAGCTGCCTGTGAAGCATGTGACATTCCGATGGAGTTGGAGGTAGAAGTCCCTAGGCTAGACCAATCTCCGTAGAACCTCCTATAGGGTTTCCACCTTCTTCTTAGGGCAGGTAGAACTAGGTCTACGCTTTCCTCTTCATCTTTTTTTCATGAGTATCTCTTCTTGTTTTGATATCCCGTTACATCAAATGGCTCCGAACGCCTTCACCCAGATGGGCGGGGCGTTCATCCTTTATAAACTTTGTTGGTGCAAAATGCATTAGTGATGAATAGTCATCTTTTAGGGTTTCGATGTTTGACAATATACTAAAGTTGGTAACGATATACATTTGACAAGATAAGGTTTAGTCAAAGTGATCAAGGGGTTAAACCAAACAGGATACCTTATGTTTGGTAGGGTTAACCCAGGTTTGATTAGTTTGACAAGGGTTAGCCAAACATAATTTGATGTTTGGCAAAATAAATACAACCCAGAGTTGGTCAGTTTGACCAAGGAATTAAACCACACCGGACTTGAGGTGTGAGATTATATTTACCTGATGATTGGAGGAAGTCTAGCCAGGATCATGATGACTAGAAAAGGAGTGATTATGGTGAACTAAACTCTGGTGAGTGAAGCCGGGTCATAGCAAAGGAAGCTAGGTGGATGAACCAAATCCTGGTGAGTAAATCTGGGTCTTAGTAAGTGAAGCTAGGTTGGACTAAGTCCTGGTGAGTGAAGGTGGGCATGAAGTCTTGGTCCGGGGGACTAAGCACTAAGTCCTGGTTGGGGATCGGGCAACGGAGTCTTTGCCGAGCGAGGATGACAGACAGAAGTAGAGATGGGTCGAGGTCGGACGTCTCAAGATCCGAGTTCTCAGAGGCCGAGCAAAAGTCCATCCGGAGGCCCCGGTTGGCAAAAGATTTAGTCGAGTGGGAATCGCGGACAGAAGTAGAGACAGGCCGAGATCGGACGTCTCGAGATTCGGGTTCTTGGAGATTGAGCGAAAGTCCAATCAGAGGTTCCGGTTGGCAAACGCAACTTCTCCAAGTGTGTGGAGTAGGTGAGGATGCGTTCCTCGGGAAAGGGAACATTAGGCGTCAGTTTGACCTAGGATTTCGGGTGAAATCCAAAGTCAGAACCAATCATTAAGGCATAAGAATATTTGTTTTGTTGTGTGTTTTGTTGTCTTGCAGGTACCTGGAGTTGGAGGCAAGATAGGAGAACGAAACACAAAGCAAAGCTGCCTGGGAAGAGGGCTTCCTGGGTGCCTGATTCAAATCAGGCACCCAACATACCTTTCCCAGGTGCCTAAGATCTTCCCAGACGCCTGGGAAAGAAGGATTTATCCCTAATGCGATTTCGGTTGCTCGGATGAGTTTGACCGCGACGTGGCAGGGGCCCAGGAGCTTACAAGCGCCCGTGAAGCCTATATATAAAGGTATTCAACCCCTCAATGCAGAACATCAATTCTCACATCCGTTAAAGCAACTTGTGTGAAACAAACATGCTCAAGTTGAAGCTCTGCGACCAAGGAGGCTCCAGGAGGAAGTGTGTGACACTTCGAACTTCCAGAGTTGGCCGAGTTCTTGTTTTGGTTTGGTTTTTATTTACAAATTTAATTTACTTATTCTTTGCTTGTAACTTGAACTGTAAGATGGATTTCTCCGCTTCCAGAAAGTTCGGAAAGGAGACCATTAGTGGACTCACAATTAAGTGCTTAGGCCTTGGACGTACTGACCCTGGGGGGTTGGGAACCAAGTAAAACCCGTGTGTTTCTGTGGTATTTTCAAAAAGAACCAAAGATTTTCATTGTTGGTGTAAGTTTTTTTCTTTTTGATGTATAACAAAGGGGGAGAGGTGTGCTTAAGTTAGAAGTTAGAAAAATTTCTCCCAATTTTTCCCAAAAACCAAAAATGTAGTTTCAAAACTTATATCATTTTTTCATTTTTTTATCTCAAGGACAGTAAGTTAGCCCCTTTAAACCAATCTAACTTAAGTTATTGTCAAATATTAAAATGGGGGAGATTGTTGGTGCAAGTTGCATCAATGATGTTCTCCTTTAAGTGTTTTAATGTTTGACAATACACTCAAGTCAGTGATATAATGAACAGACAAAGGGGAGCAAAGGAGAAGTAAACTAAACTGAAGAAAAGTCCTAGTTAACCTAGGCATCGAAACCCTAAGTCCCAGCGAAGGGCTGCTGGGCACCTAGCGAAGGGCTGCTAGGAACCTAGCGAAGGGCTGCTAGGTATCGAAACCTAAGACCTAGCGAAGGGCTCCTAGGCACCTAGCGAAGGGCTGCTAGGTATCGAAACCCTAAGACCTAGCGAAGGGCTGCTAGGCACCTAGCGAAAGGCTACTAGGTATCGAAACCCTAAGACCTGGCGAAGGGCTGCTGGGCACCTAGCGAAGGGCTGCTAGGTATTGAAGACCTAGCGAAGGAATGCTAGGCACCTGGCGAAGGACTGCTAGGGAATGAAGACCTGGCGAAGGACTGCTAGGCACCTGGCGAACGACTGCTAGGTAATGAAGTCTTGGTCCAAGGGACTGAGAAACTTAGCTGAGCGATGACTAAGGACAGGAGTAGAGACGAGTCAGGGTTTGGGCGTCTCGAGGCCCGGAAGTATCGGAAGCTAAGCAAAAGTCCACCCGAAGGACTGGGTGGCAACTGTCTCCTGAAAGGAGTAGGTGAAAGGCGCATTCTTGGGGGTGGGAACTTGCGCCGGTTCGACCTAGGGTTTCATGCAAATCCGAAGTCAGAATCAAGTCCTTAAGCCTAATATTGTATGTATATGTGCTTTGTGGTTTTGTATCTTGCAGGTACCAAGATTGGAAGACAAAGCAAGCGAAACAAGCTGAGGCCCTGAAGCAGGGCGCCCCCATCAGTGGGGGTGCCCCCATCATCCAGGGCGCCCCCAGTGTTGGGGGCGCCCAAGCTAAAGCATGAAAAAGGCAGTACAGTGTTGAAGGCAGAATAGGTGTCAAGCGGGGCGCCCGGAGCGTCCGGGGCGCCCGGGTTCAAAGCTGTTTTGGCAGTTTCGAGTTCAAAACATAGATAAGCCTTCATGAGGGCGCTCGGGAGGTCCGGGGCACCCTGGTCAAAGGTTTTATCAGCTGCGGCGAGGTCGGTACAGGGATAAGGTTTGACCGGGTTTATCGGGGGGCCCCCAACGTCCAGGGCGCCCGCAGGAAGCCTATAAAAGGGGCTTCGACCCCTCTGCTTCAACAACAACTGCCAAGTGCCATTCTGATCACTTTGACCGACGACAACGCGCTAAAGACGAGGCTCTATGACCGGGAGGCTCCAGGAGGAAGTGCGCGGCACTTTGGAGGTCCAGATCGGCCGAGCTTCAAACTTGTTCTGTTCGGTTTGCTTTAATTATACTGCAATTAGTTTTCTATATCTTTTGATTGTAATCTTGCACTGTAAGTCGGGTTTCTCCGCCTCTGGAAAGTCCGGGAAGGAGACCAATAGTGGACGGGCGTTCCCGTGTATAGGCCATGGATGTACTGACCCTGGGGGGTCGGGAACCAAGTAAAAATCCGCTGTGTCATTGTCTTGCTTTATTTCGTTTATTTACTTTTCCGCTGCGCTACTAATATTCTAAGTCTAGAACGATCCAAGTTTTCTACGAAGTTTCCGCGAGAGATTTTGACGATCGATATTCACCCCCCCTCTATCAACGACACCGGTCCTACAATTGGTATCAGAGCTGAGCCGCTCTTCACCGGACAAACCGCCGACGGAGCAACGATGCCAGGAGTTGAGGGGAGCCCAGGGGTGAATCAGGTATACTTTATTTAAAATATCTGTTTTTAAATTCCATATTATCTGTTTCACATGCAGGGAGAGAGGGCATTATAAAAATCAGTGCTCTACTCGTAAGACTCGATCTTCATCACCGGTGGCGAAGGGGGCACCAGCGCCAGGAGTCCGGAGAGATAAAAGCCACATCAGATGTTTTAAATGCGAGAAGTACGGACACTACAAAAATAAGTGTCCGGCCAAGGTACGTAAGATTTATGTTCCGAAAATTTTCAAATCTTCTGCACTTTCGTATGTAAATTGTTTAGATAATGTTACTGAAAAATTGAACTGTGTAAGTAGTCAAATCAATATTCTGAATGATCAATTAGAAAGTGTAAAAAATGTTAAAATATCAAAAATTAACTGTTTAATTTTTAATGTTAATTCAAAAATTACTGAAATTAATTCTAAAATTAGATCTGGTGATACTACTGGTACTCCTGAAATTAAATCAAATAATGTTAAAATTCTTGATGATAATTCCGAAATTAATCTTAATTTTAACTCTGATAATTCTGAATTAAAATCTGAAAATCTCTTAGATAACTATGAATTCAAATTTGAAAACCCTTTGTACAAACCTGAACCCAAATTTGAAAATCCTTTACATAGTTATGAATTTAGAATTGATAATTCTAAGGATAATAAGGATAATTCTAAAGATAATTCTTAGGATAATTCTGAGGATAATAAGGATAATTCTGAGGATAATATGTATAATTCTGAGTATCATAAGACTAATTCTGAGGATAATAAGGATAATTCTGAATATAGTGGAGATGATATCTCTCTAGATAATAATTTAATTATTCCCTTAGATAATCCTGAAAAATTAACTACTGGTCCACTTTACTCCACCTACATTGAGGATATTGAAAGATCTAATGTTGAGGAGGACATAGAACTATACAAGATAAAAGTCATAATCAATAAAAATTATAAAAATTTAAATAAATCAAAATTATTAGAAAAACTTGAAAAGAAAGATAAAGATGAAGAAGAAATTTTCGAAATAATGAAAATGATGAATTTAAACCCATAATTATTAATTAATCATTAAATCTTAAAATTCAAATTAATTAAATCTTAATTATTCAAATTCGAATTAATTAAATTTTAAATTCAAATAAATTAAATCTTAATTATTCAAATTCGAATTAATTAAATTTTAAATTCAAATTAATTAAATCTTAATTATTCAAATTCAAATTAATTAAATTTTATATTCAAATTAATTAAATCTTAATTATTCAAAATCAAATTAATTAAATTTTAAATTCAAATTAATTAAATCTTAATTATTCAAATTCGAATTAATTAAATTTTAAATTCAAATTAATTAAAATTTAATTATTCAAATTTGAATTAATTAAATTTTAAATTCAAATTAATTAAATCTTAATAATTTTAAATTCAAATTAATTTAAACTTAATTAATTCAATTTACTCCAATTAAATTCAACTTTAAATTCAAACTTCAATTAATTCTTAATTAAATCCAACTAAATCTTAAATAACTTAAACTCGAACTAAACTAAAACCTTACCCAAACCGTAACAATTAAAATTAATAACATTAAATATGTCAAAGTGGGTTGACATATTCGCTGGTTCACACAACATGTATCAAATCGAGAATTTGATACATCTTTAGAAACGTAATTAAAATGTTTTGGACTTGCTTGACTCATGCATAATTGCCATGCCATGCATTTGCTATTTCTTTTAAATATATGACATGTCATTCATATCTAAATTTTATGCATAATTTAGAACGGCTATAGGAAAAAAGAATAATTGAAACTTGATCAACCTAGTATTGGGTGGAGGTGAGATGATAGTACGTTAGGGAAACCATCTTGGCGGAACTAGCTGAAGCTACCGATCCAAGACCCAAACTAGTTAGACCAGAATCTTTCAAAGAGTAACTTGAAAATGAATTTTCAATAAAAGGCTTTGTCAAGGAAAGGGTTGATGATCCAATAAGGCTACGGCCAAAGAAGGCCTAGTGCCTCGCCAAGACCTGGAAGCCAATTATTGAAAACCAAATTCACTTTACTATTGTCAGATTTGAATCTAACACAAGCTTCAATTAAATCTTAGAATTAATAATAAATTAAGAAAAATGATTCAAGCATCTTACAATACACCTATAAGGCAACCATGCTTATTGTATTGATACATCTAAAATGGGTGAGATGTTAAGGACTAATGAATTAAAAAATATTTTTCAAAGTTGTTTTTCAAAATCATTAGAATATTTTCCTAAAAATATATTTTCAAAATAGTGCTTCAACATAATAATGTTTTTATGGAATTCATGATTGTCTGATTGAATATACATATTATATGTTTTCAAAAATTATATCTTTTTAAAATTGTTTGACTCACTCAATTAGACACAAGCCTCTTAGGAAAACACTAAAGTTCCTTAAGGTACTTAGATAGAGTCAAACGGTGTTGGATGCAGGGGGAGTGTTTTGTTCTTTTTATATTAAAAATATTTTTTGAAAACTGCACCTTAATTTCCATCACATATGTTTTCAAAATTATCTTCTGTCCAAATTGTGGTTTCAAAATTTTTCTACTTGAAAATTATCGTTCAGTTGACTTTGATAAACCTTAAAGACATAGAGGAAGGTCCACTTCATGATCTAAAAGGACTCCTAGGACGTGTCAGTTTTAGGGGGAGTCTGAGTCAACATTCTGACAAGTTTTAAATTATTTACTTTGAAAATTATTAGATTATTCTTTTGATCTGAATCAAACCTTAAGACTCAGAGGAAGAGTACTTGTGGTCAACAAGCTTCCCAGGACTGAGTCAAGTTTAGGGGAGGTCAAATTAAAAGAATTATTTAATAACATGTTTTCTTGAACTATATCTTCAAAATTTTGCTAAAAACATAAGTATTCTTTCGAAATACTAACATTTTTTTTAAAATACCAGTATTTTCTAAAATTCATCTGGTTTTGATCAATTTGAAAAATGTTTATCTTGAGTTTGAAAAATCTTCGAGGACACTTAGGATAATGTCCTTGTAGTCAACAAGGTTTCTTATGATTGTGTCAGACTAGAAGATAAACCAAGTCAAGTATTATGACTTCAAAAATTTATACATTTTTCAAAATTAACTTACATCCTACTATTCTGTGACTTATGAAACTATTTTTGAAATAATGTTTACTTGGTTTGGAAAATTTCCAGGACACTTAGGAAATGTCTTTTTAGTCCACAAGATTTCCTAGGATGGTGTCAGATTGAAAAAAAACCAAGTCAAGTCAAATATTGTATTTTCAAAAGTACTTAATACAATACATTTTTCAAAAGTACTTAATTCTTCAAAAATTACTTAGATTTTTCAAAGTTTCATCTTTTTCAAAAATAGTTAGTACTTGTAAAATATGCATAATATTTATATTTCCCAAAATAGCAGTCTTTCAAAAGTTATGCATTTTTCAAAGGTTCTTATATATTTCAAAAATTACATAATCTTTCAAAAGTACTTGCATTTTTTTAAGATCGTCATAATTTTCAAAGTACTTGTACTTTTCAAAGCGCATAACATTTTTTTAAAATTATGCATTTTTCAACAAAAAATGCAATTTATCATTCAAAATACAATGCTTTCAAAAATTTGCACTAAGTATTTTCAAAAAGAACCAAAGATTTTCATTGTTGGTGCAAGTTTTTTTCTTTTTGATGTATGACAAAGGGGGAGAGGTGTGCTTAAGTTAGAAGTTAGAAAATTTCACCCAATTTTTCCCAAAAACCAAAAATGTAGTTTCAAAATTTATATCATTTTTTCATTTTTTTATCCCAAGGACAGTAAGTTAGCCCCTTTAAACCAATCTAACTTAAGTTATTGTCAAACATCAAAATGGGGGAGATTGTTGGTGCAAGTTGCATCAATGATGTTCTCCTTTAAGTGTTTTAATGTTTGATAATACACTTAAGTCAGTGATACAATGAACAGACAAAGGGGAGCAAAGGAGAAGTAAACTAAACTGAAGAAAAGTCCTAGTTAACCTAGGCATCGAAACCCTAAGTCCCAGCGAAGGGCTGCTGGGCACCTAGCGAAGGGCTGCTAGGTATCAAAACACTAAGTCCTGGCGAAGGGCTGCTAGGCACCTAGCGAAGGGCTGCTAGGTGTCGAAACCTAAGACCTAGCGAAGGGCTGCTAGGTATCGAAACCCTAAGACCTAGCGAAGGGCTGCTAGGCACCTAGCGAAGGGCTGCTAGGTATCGAAACCCTAAGACCTGGCGAAGGGCTGCTGGGCACCTAGCGAAGGGCTGCTAGGCATTGAAGACCTAGCGAAGGAATGTTAGGCACCTGGCGAAGGACTGCTAGGGAATGAAGACCTGACGAAGGACTACTAGGCACCTGGCGAACGACTGCTAGGTAATGAAGTCTTGGTCCAAGGGACTGAGAAACTTAGCTGAGTGATGACTTAGGACAAGAGTAGAGACGGGTCAGGGTTTGGGCATCTCGAGGTCCGGAAGTATCGGAAGCTAAGCAAAAGTCCACCCGAAGGACTGGGTGGCAACCGTCTCCTGAAAGGAGTAGGTGAAAGGCGCGTTCTCGGGGGTGGGAACTTGCGCCGGTTCGACCTAGGGTTTCGTGTAAATCCGAAGTCAGAACCAAGTCCTTAAGCCTAATATTGTATGTATATTTGCTTTGTGGTTTTGTATCTTGCAGGTACCAAGATTAGAAGACAAAGCAAGCGAAACAAGCTGGAGGCCCTAAAGCAGGGCGCCCCCATCATCCAGGGCACCCCCAGTGTTGGGGGCGCCCAAGCTAAAGCATGAAAAAGGCAGTACAGTGTTGAAGGCAGAATAGGTGTCAAGCGGGGCGCCCGGAACATCCGGGGCGCCCGGGTTCAAAGCTGTTTTGGCAGTTTCGAGTCTAAAACACAGATAAGCCTTCATGAGGGCACCCTGGGAGGTCCGGGGCGCCCTGGTCAAAGGTTTTATCAGCTGCGGCGAGGTCGGCGCAGGGATAAGGTTTGACCGGGTTTATCGGGGCGCCCCTAACGTCCAGGGCGCCCGCAGGAAGCCTATAAAAGGGGCTTCGACCCCTCTGCTTCAACAACAACTGCCAAGTGCCATTCTGATCACTCTGACCGACGACAACGCGCTAAAGACGAGGCTCTACGACCGGGAGGCTCCAGGAGGAAGTGCGCGGCACTTCGGAGGTCCAGATCGGCCGAGCTTCAAACTTGTTCTGTTCGGTTTGCTTTAATTATACTGCAATTAGTTTTCTATATCTTTTGATTGTAATCTTGCACTGTAAGTCGGGTTTCTCCGCCTCTGGAGAGTCCGGGAAGGAGACCAATTGTGGACGGGCGTTCCCGTGTATAGGCCATGGATGTACTGACCCTGGGGGGTCGGGAACCAAGTAAAAATCCGCTGTGTCACTGTCTTGCTTTATTTCGTTTATTTACTTTTCCGCTGTGCTACTAATATTCTAAGTCTAGAACGATCCAAGTTTTCTACGAAGTTTCCGCGAGAGATTTTGACGATCGATATTCACCCCCCTCTATCAACGGCACCGGTCCTACAAAGTAGAGAAGGGTTGAGATCGGACGTCTCAAGATCCGAGTTCTTGGAGGCCGAGAAAAAGTCCAGCTAGAAGTCCCGGTTGGCAAAAGCTTTAGTCGAGTGGGAATCGCGGACAAAAGTAGAAACGGGTCGAGGTCGGACGTCTCGAGATTCGGCTTCTCGGAGGGTGAGCAAAAGTCCAACCAGGGTCCCGGTTAGCAATAGTAACTTCTCTAGGGTGGAGTAGGTGAGGACGCATTCTCTGGGAAAGGGAACATTAGGCGTCAATTCGACCTAGGGTTTCTGGTGAAATCCAAAGTTAGAACCAATCAATTAAGACTAAGATTATTTGTGTGTTTGTTGTGTGTTTTGTTGTCTTGCAGGTACTTGGAGTTGGAGGCAAGATAGGAGAGAAAACACAAAACAAACAAGCCTGGGAAAGGGGTTCCCAGGCGCCTGAATGGAATCAGGCGCCTGGTATCCCAGGCGCCCAATAAGTGGCAAGCACCCAATATCCTAGGTGCCTGATTAGTCCCAGGCACCTGGGATGCAGTGTTTATCCCTGTGCCGATTCAGCTGCTATGGATAACTCTTTGACCACACATGGTAGGTGCCCAAGAGCTCTCAGGCACCCGAGAATGCAGTATATAAAGGGGTTCGACCCCTCACTTCAGGACATCATTTTCTACATCCGTAAAAGCATTCTGTGTGAAGCAAATGCGCTCAAGTTAAAGCTCTGCGACTAAGGAGGCTCCAAGGAAGTGCGCTGCACTTCGAACTTCTGGATTGGTCGGATCTTCAATTTTCCGTTGGTTTGCTTTTTAATTTACAAAGTTGTACTTGTTTTATTATTATTTCTTTGTTTGTAATTGAAACTATAAGACGGGTTTCTCCACCTCCGGAAAGTCCGAAAGGAGACCGCTAGTGGGCTTACGTTGAGTACTTAGGCCTTGGATGTACTGACCCTGGGGAGTTAGGAATCAAGTAAACCCTGCGAGTCTTTGTTGTTTTTGTCTTTCTTTAATATTTCCGTTGCGTACTAACTTTAATAGAAAGACAATCAAACGAAGTTTTCCGACAAAATTCTAGCAAAAAGTTGAGTCGATATTCACCCCCCCTCTATCGACCAGTACCAATCCTACAAGTGGTATCAGAGCATA
The DNA here is from genome assembly GCA_024364735.1 of Boesenbergia rotunda. Taxonomy (NCBI): domain Eukaryota; kingdom Viridiplantae; phylum Streptophyta; class Magnoliopsida; order Zingiberales; family Zingiberaceae; genus Boesenbergia; species Boesenbergia rotunda. The sequence goes on along the minus strand of JAGFNQ010004268.1, from coordinate 12,719 downwards.
AAGCTCTTCACCGGATTAACAGCCGAAGGAGCAAAAACGCCAGGAATTGAGGGGGAGCAAGGGTGAATTAAGGTAAAATTTTAAATTATGTCAATTTTTAAATTTCATATTATATGTTTTAAGTGCAGGAGAGAGGACACTATAAAAACCAGTGTCCTACTCGTAGAGTAGTTCGTCACCACTGATGGCAACGGACGTACCAGCGCCAAGAGTCCGGATAGACAAGAGTCACATCCGCTATTTCAATGTCAAAAGCAGGGACACTACAAGAACCAGTGTCCAACCACGATAAAGGCCGGAAAGTAAATTTTTGCAAAAATGTTTTTCAATTTCCTGCAAAATTAAATTATTTGCATAATAAGTTAATTATATTGCATGACAAATTAGTCAGTAATGGATCCAACATAGATAATAGTAAAACACCAAAAATTAATTCTTTAATCAATAATATTAATGCTAGAATTTTCGAAATTAATTATAATACTTTAATTTCTGATAACTCTGATAATGTTAAGGATGATAATGTTGGAGTTATAGGAAGATGAAGAGGCACCCCTTCCTCTTCATCTTCCAACTCATTCATATTCCTCCAATAATGGAGGAATATGAAGAGACCTTCTACCCCTATATATATTGCTTCCAAGGCAAAGGGGAGGAAACAACAAGTGAAAGGACAAGCTATGTGTGTGCGTCCAAGCCAATGGAGATCGTGCGAGACAAACTATGTGCGAGATCTGTGCGAGGTCAAACAGAAAGGGTTCGTTCGTGTGTATAAGGTCATTGTGCAAGGTTCGTCCGAGTGCACATGATGAAGAAGGGGTTATTGAGAAGAACATTCAAGATTGGTTCGTCTAATTACAGTAGAGAGATTTGGTTTGTGAACTTATGAAGAGCTTTTCGATTCGTTCATGATCGTTCTTCGGATGGCAAAGTCTTCTGATTTCTTCTTCAAGTGCAGATCACTGTAAGTGTTTAGATTTACAGAATTTGTTTATGTAGTTCATGCTTTAGAAATATCAACAGATAATAATACTTTAATTTCTAATATTTCTGATGATGTTAAGGATGATGATAAAATCTTAACTTCTAATAATATTGCTGATAATCTTAATACTTTTGAACATAATATTGAAGATAATACTCTAGATAATGTTGAGGATAATACTCAAGATAATATTGAAAATAATACTCAACCTATTTCTAAAGATAATAGTGAGGATAATAGTCAACTCTTTAGTTAATTCTATAGATTTTGAATATAAAGCTACAACCTTAAATCTTGAAAATTATTCTACCTATTTTGAAGATAATGATATAATTTCTGAATATAACTCTGATAATGAAGATGAAGAGGAATTCATTAAAATTAAAGCTATGTTTAATAGGTCTTACAAGAAATCAAATAAAATAGAAGTATTAAACAAAATTGAAAACTTAAATTCAAAAGAAATACTAGATGAATAATAAATTGTTGAATTAATGGAAATGATGCAATTAGACACTAAATTCTTAACAACTCTAATTAATTCTTAATAATTTGAACTCTAATTAATTCTTAATAACTTAAACTCTAATTGATTCTTAATTTCTTAAGCTCTAATTAATAATTTAAATCCTAGTTAATAATTTAAACTCTAATTGATTCTTAATTATTTAAATTCTAATTCATAATTTAAACTCTAATTAATTCTTAATAATTTAAACTCTAACTAATTCTTAATAATTTAAACTCTAATTAATTCATAATAATTTAAATCTTAATTAATTCTTAACAAATTAATCCTTAATTAATTCCTAACTAATTAATCCTTAATTAATTCTTAAATAATTAATTTTTAATTACTTCTACAACCTAAATTTTTATTAAATCTTAATTAATTAATGATTTAACTTTAATCCATAATTCATGAACTAAATTCTAATTAATTACCTTCAGATATTAAATTAAATAAAATCCTACCCAACTGAAATAATCAATTTAATAATAATAAATATTTCAAAGTGGGTTAACATATTCGCGGGTTTACAGGTCCATATCAAATCGAGAATTTGATACTCTATTAGAAACTTACTTAAAGTGATTTGACTTGATTGATACATGCATAACTGTCATGCCCATGCATCTGCTTATTTTTTCTTAAATATCTGCCATGCCATTCATGTTTATTTTCTGCTTAATTTAGATTGAATAGATAGGACAAAGATTGGTTGATACTTGCCTAACCTAGTACCAGGGTGGGGCGAGATGATAGTATGTTAGGGAAGCTTGGTCTAGAAAGACAGGAAGGGTAAGGAGTACTCGACTTGATCGACCTAGCTAAGTTGAACTTGCTGAAACTACCTCACCACATCCTAGACTAGTTAGACCAAAGTTTTTCAAAGAGTAAATTGAAAGTATCATTTCTTTAAAAGGCTTTGTCTAAGGAAAGGGTTGATGATCATCCAATAAGGCTACGACCAAAGAAGGTCTCTGTGCCTCGCCAAGACCTGAAAGTCAATTATTGAAATCTACTTTTAAATTACAAATTGTTAAACTTGAATTTAACTTAAGGTCAAGCAATCTATAAATTAAAATTAAGAAAAATTATTCAAGCATCTCACAAGCACCCATAAGGCAACCATGTGTGTTTGTATTGCGACACTTAGAATGGGTGAGATGTTAAGGACTAATTAATTGACAAATATTTTTGAAAATATTTTCAAAATCTTTAGGATATATTTTTAAAAAATCTATTTTTAAAATAATGTTTAAACAAAATAATGTTTTAATGAATTTCATGCTTGATTGAGTGTTTATTTATAAATACATTTTCAAAAATTATATCTTTTTGAAAGTTGTTTGACCTATACTTAGACACAAACCTTTTAGGTCAACACTAAAATCCCTTAAGAAACTTAGGTAGAGGTCCTTGTAGTTAACAAGGGTAGTAAGAAGATTTCAGGTTTAGGGGGAGTATTTATTTTTACAGATTTTTATTTTTAGAAAACTATTTTTCTAAAATTATTCTTTTCAAAAATTCATATCTTTCAAAATAGTTTGTGCTTCAAAAAATTATTATCATTTCTTTCAAAATGCGTTTCAAAAAATATTTTTCAAAAACTTATTATGTCCTTTAAAATATTTTTCAAAATTATTTCCTTGAAAACTATCATATTCTTTCAAAAATACTCTTCAAAAATTGCTTTAATTGCTCTTATAATTTGGATAAACTCTAAAGACGCATAGGATTCTTTCTTAATGATCTACAATAATTCCTAAAATTGTGTCAGATTTAGGAGGAATCCAAGTCAAAAGAAATTAATATATTATTCATGATTAATTCAAAATATTTCTTATATATTTTTTGATCAAACCCTAAGACTCAGAAGAAGATCAAATTGTGGCCAACAAGCTTCCTAGGACTGTGTCAGGTTTAGGGGGAGGTTCAAATTAAAAGAATCGTTAGAAATTTCAAAACTGTTATATTTTCATAAAACTATTTTTTTAAAAATATTTTTGAAAATACTATATTCTCATTTTCCAAAATTTATTTGTGTTTTTAAATCTTTTGTCTTTTGGAATACCTTTGAAAATAATTTTTACTTGAGTTTGGAAAATTTTCCTTGTAGTTAATAAGGTTTCCTAGGATTGTGTCAGACTGGAAAAGAAACCAAATCAAGAAATATATTTAAACTATATGTTGAAAATATTCATTTGTGGAAAATCCCTAAGACACACAGAAATTTTTTTGTGGTCAACAATACTCCTATGATTCTGTCAGACTTAGGATTTCATTTATTGTTGGTGTAATTCTTTTTTAAAAAAGGTGCTTAGTGTCTTTTAGAATATTTTCTAGAACAAATACTTAGCTTTTTTAAAGGGGAAGAATTTTGAAAATTATATATATATATATATATAGAGAGAGAGAGAGAGAGAGAGAGAGATTATCTTAAAAATGGGGAGAGAAGCATAAGTTAGATATTTTCAAAAATCTTATTGTTGATGCAAATCTTTTTATCCGTTATTTTCTTTTGATGTATGACAAAGGGGGAGAGAGACTTAAGTTATTTTTTTTCATTTTCTCCCAAATGTTAAACCTAGAACCCTTAGACCTAACCTAACTTAAGATTATTGTCAAACATTAAAAAGGGGGAGATTATTGGTGCAAGTGCATCAATCATGCACAGTCAACCTCTAGTGTTTCGATGTTTGACAATATTAAGTGTAGTCAAAGTGATCAAGGGTAAAACCAAATAGGACCTTATGTTTGGTAGGGTAAACCCAGGGTTGATCAACCTGACAAAGGGTTAAGCCAAACAGGATCTGATGTTTGGCAGAATGAATAGAACCCAGGGTTGGTCAGTTTGACCAAGGGATTAAATCGAACCGGAGTTGAGGTTTGGTATATTTACCTAAAAGTTGGAGGATGTCTAGTCAGGATTAAGATGACTAGAAAAGAAGTGATTATGGTGGAAGAAATCCTAGTAAGTGAAGCTAGGTTGAAAGAAACCCTGGTGAGTGAAGATGGGTCCTAGCAAGGGAAGCTAGGTGAAAAAAATCCAAGTGAGTGAAGCTAGATGGACTAAATCCTGGTGAGTGAAGCTGAGTCCTAGTGAGTGAAGCAAGGTGGACTAAGTCTTAGTGAGTGAAGCTGGGCACAAAGTCTTGGTCTGGGGGACTGAGCACTATATCCTGGTCGGGGATCGGGCAACGAAGCCTTAGCCGAGCGAGGATTATGGACAGAAGTAGAGACGGGTCAAGGTCGGACGTCTCGAGATCCAAGTTCTCGGAGGATGAGCAAAAGTCCAGCTGGAAGTCCCGGTTGGCAAAATCTTTAGTCGAGCGAGAATCGCGGACAGAAGTAGAGACGGGTCGAGGTCGAATATCTCGAGATCCAGGTTCTTGGAGGCTGAGCAAAAGTCCAACCAAATGTTCCGGTTGGCAAAGGTAACTACTTTAGGGTGGAGTAGGTGAGGACGTGTTCCCCAGGAAAGGGAACATTAGGCTTCAGTTTGACCTAGGATTTCGAGTGAAATCCAAAGTTAAAACCAATCAATTAAGACTAAGATTATTTGTGTATTTGTTGTGTGTTTTGTTGTCTTGCAGGTACCTGGAGTTGGAGGCAAGATAGGAGAGAAAACACAAAACAAACAAGCCTGGGAAAGGGGTTCCCAGGCACCTGAATGGATTCAGGTGCCTGGTAACCCAGGCGCCCTATAAGGGTCAGGCACCCAACATCCTAGGTGCCTGACTAGTCCCAGGCGCCTGGGATGCAGTGTTTATCCCTGCGCTGATTCAACTGCTATGGATAACTCTTTGACCACATGTGGTAGGCGCCCAAGAGCTCTCAGGCGCACGAGAATGCAGTATATAAAGGGGTTCAACCCCTCACTTTAGGACATCACTTTCTATATCCACAAAAGCATTCTGTGTGAAGCAAACACACTCAAGTCGAAGCTCTGCGACCAAGGAGGCTCCAAGAGGAAGTGTGCTGCACTTCGGACTTCCGGATTGGTCGGATCTTCAACTTTCTTTTGGTTTGCTTTTAATTTACAAAGTTGTACTTGTTTTTATTATTATTTCTTTGTTTTTAATTCAAACTGTAAGACAGGTATCTTCGCCTCCGGAAAGGAGACCGCTAGTGGACTCACACTGAGTACTTAGGCCTTGGATGTACCATGGGGGGTTGGGAAACAAGTAAATCCCGCGAGTCTTTGTTGTTTTGTCTTTCTTTATTATTTCCGCCGCGTAATAACTTTGATAGAAAGTCGATCAAACGAAGTTTTCCGATGAAATTCTGGCAAAAAGTCGAGTCGATATTCACCCCCCTCTATCGACCGACACCGATCCTACAGTAAGTTCTTGTTTTTGTTAAATGCTTGTCGATTCTAATTGATGTTTTTGTCATTTATTTTTGCCTTGCAGAGGACATCATGATATCCAGGGCAATGAACTGGCTCCTTAAGTGGGTGTAGGCTAACGAACAAGCCTTGGCCCCTCCCTCGACTTCTCCCCTCTTCGCGACCGGGTCCTCTGAGGGCTCGGCCAAGGTCGCCAGTGAGTAGAAGGCTTTGTTGGGACCGGGTGCATGCCGACGCGGACACGTATTGCAATTGTTACATAATTACATGCAGTGGAAACAAAAGCATGAATAATTTCCTAAATTATTCTAACACATATCCTAAGCATGCAATGTGTTCACATAATCGTAATATAAAATTTTTGCAGAAAAAGAAATTACTCTACGAATTACCTTGCGTAACTTGGAAGAAGGGACGAGATCCAACCGTTAGCGTCCCTTGAAAGCTCCGCCTCTATTCGTATCCACGCCGAGTATCATCGGGATGACTTCGCTAAGCCACGAGTTTCGTGTTTACGAGAACTACTAGATTCTCCGTGAACACGACGAAAACCGAGAGAGTAATCAAATTGAAAGACTCACCACCAAGGTTGGCCGAAGAGGAAGATCGTCGCAAGGAAGAACTTCATCGCCTTGATGCTTCTCCCTGTGCTCACGGCAAGAAGAAAGAGGGAAGACCTATGACCGGCCAAGAAAGAGGGAGAGAAGAAGAGGAGAGAGCCCAAGCAATTCTTGGATGGATCATCTTCCATGACACCCCTTGGGTCCTTTATATAGGGAGAGGTTTCTTAATTCCCAAGCAAACCTCTCCTTGATTATGGAATAATTTCTCAATCAATCCATAATCAAGGCTCTCATGATCAAGCTTCTTCTTCTTGATTATAGAATACTTTCTCAATCAATCCATAATCAAGGCTCCCTTTCTTTTGGCATGATTAAATAAAATTTATAAAACAAACCAACCATTGGTTCATTATAAAAATTTATAAAACAAACCAACCATTGGTTCATTATATAAATTTTATTAAACAAACCAACTCATGGTTCATTATATAAAATTTATAAATATAAAAATTATATAACCTTTTATAAAATAAACCAACCTTTGGTCTATTTTATAAAACAAACCAAAATAGCCTTATCCTCTTATGGTGATGGCCGGCCATGACAAGAAGAGAGGAGGCCCCCTCCTTGGCCGGCCCATCTAACCCCAATTGGATAAAATGCTTTATTGAATTAAACTTATTTAATTCACCCATTAAGTCTTTAAAAGACTTAGCCATTCTATGCTTCCGATGCGTCTGAAATAAATTCAGTTTTGACTATTATTTGGACTTACCAAAATAGTCTATCTCGATTGGAGAATCCAATTCTCAACTCATTTTAAATCCTTCGAATTACTCGTTATGCGTGTGACCAAATAAGCATTCAAATTTATGTTGGCCGTCCATAATTAACTAATTAATCATAGAACGATCATGAGTGGCACCTAGTAGTACATCATGATCCCCAATTAATTGAAAGATTAACGGTTGACCTCAGAAATGATTCTGAAACCCTTCAGCAGCTATAATGAATCGTGCCCCATTCCCTTCACCATCTTATACCCACTTGGTTCAGGACATGGTCTATGTGTGTCAGTCCCCACTAGGCTGACTACGTCACACCTAGCCCAAGTAACATTTCCTCGTCCTATGGATTCTAATCACTCTCATGTATTTAAGAGATTCATACTCTGAACATGTCATGCTCTGGCCAGAGGCTTCGAGTAACAATCCGACGATAGGCCTCGGGTATACATCTCCTCGCAAGGAGTGGTGAATCCTTTGTAGGCTGTTCAAACATCTTCGGGCACTTCGGCTTATACCCAATCATCCTGGGTCCACACCTCCTTGGAGATGCTTGCTTAAGATGTCAAAGTATAAGTCTCCATGACCAAGATGACTTGAACACCGCAAGTCAAAGGAACATCGCACTTAACCTGCAGTAAGAACTTCACTGACATATCTATATGTAGACTACCATATGAAGTTTTACAGCCAGTCACTCCAATGAACTAGTTCTCTTAACTAGCATTCATGTTTATCTCCGGACATCTCCATGTCACCAGCCAGTGAGAATCAGCTGATTAGAGAATAACCCATGCTAGTCTCAACAGAATTGATAGTGTCCGTATTTATCAATTCATCGACTAGGGACAATTTCAATACTTCACAATTGCACATGTAGAGATAATCATTAGTTGTGAATTCATCACAAATTCTCTCATGCTGTGAATTATATTGCGGACATTCAGTAAATGAGTTTATGATCTTAATCAAATAATCATGTATTCTCAAATAGTGAATATTCATTTATTAAAATAAATGATTACAATCATAAAGCGATTGCCTTAGGACACTTCTCTCATATCACTAACAAACTCCCACTTGGCCTAATGCCAATCGCTACGGTACCCAATACCACAGGCTCTAACATGACCCTCAAACTTACTTTGAGGCAAGGCCTTAGTTAAAGGATCCGCCAAATTCCTTTCAGTGGGAATTTTCTCAATTTATATATCATTCCTACTTATAATCTCTCTCATCAGATGATAGCGGCGAAGCACATGTTTGGATCGCTGATGAGACCTTGGTTCCTTTGCTTGTGCAATAGCTCCATTGTTGTCGCAGTAAACCGGTATTGCTTCATCAATGGTTGGAACCACACCAAGTTCTGAGACAAACTTTTTGATCTGGACTGCTTCCTTTGCTGCTTCCGAAGCTGCAATATATTCCGCTTTTGTGGTAGAATCCGCTACGGTGTCTTGCTTGGAACTTTTTTAGCTTACTGCGCCTCCATTCAAAATAAATACGTATCCGGACTGAGATTTGGAGTCATCCTTATCTGTCTGGAAACTGGCATCTGTATACCCACGTATTATCATATCACCTTCTCCATATATTAGGAACACATCCTTAGTTCTTCTTAAGTACTTGAGGATCTTGACAGCCGCCCAATAATCTATTCCTGGATCAGACTGGTATCTGCTTGTGACGCTCAGAGCATATGATACATCGGGCCTAGTACATAACATAGCATACATGATAGATCCTATCGCGGATGCATAAGGAATCTTATTCATGCAAATCCTCTCGTCTTCTGTGCGCGGACACATAGACTTTGAAGGTTGATCCCATGCCTGATGGGAAGGTAGCCTTTCTTGGATTCCGACATGCTAAACCTTTTTAGCACTCGGTCTATATATGTAGACTGCGAAAGACCAAGCAACCGTTTTGATCTATCTCTATAGATTCTAATCCCAAGGATATAGGTTGCTTCTCCCAGGTCTTTCATGGAGAAAGTTTTGGACAACCAAATTTTAACTGACTGTAAGACCGATATATTGTTTCCTATAAGTAAAATGTCATCGACATATAACACTAGGAATACGACTGCACTCCTACTAACCTTCTTGTATACACAAGGTTCGTCAGGATTTTGTGAGAAATCAAACTCTTTGATTGTCTCATCAAAACGGATGTTCCAGCTCCTGGATGCTTGCTTTAGTCCATATATGGATCGTCGAAGCTTGCATACTTTGGTTTTATTAACCGATGTGAAACCTTCAGGTTGTATCATGTATACATCCTCAAGCAGGTTTCCATTAAGGAAAGCTATTTTCGCATCCATTTGTCATATCTCGTAATTATAATGAGCTGCTATGGCCAGGAGCATCCGAATGGATTTGAGTATAGCTACTGGCGAATAGGTTTCGTCATAATCAATTCCTTGTTTCTGACGATATCCTTTTGCCACTAATCTAGCCTTAAAGGTAACAACATTACCTTCCATGTCGATTTTCTTCTTGAAAACCCACTTGCACCCTATGGGCTTAATCCCTTCAGGTGGGTTAACCAAGTCTCATACTTGATTCTCGTACATGGAATCCATTTATGACTTCATGGCTTCAAGCCATTTATCCCTTTCTGAATTTATCAGAACATCTTCATAACTGATAGGTTCGTCATTGTTAACGAGTAACACGTCGTTCGATTCACTTATGAGAAATCCGTATCTCTCTGGAATATTGCGTATCCTATCAGACCTACGAAGAAGTGGTGTTGTTTTAGGTTCAACCGATAGCTCATCATTATGAGTTATTGGTTGTGGGTCTAGACTAGATGTCTCTGTAATGTCTATTGGAGTTTCTCGAACTTCTTCAAGTTCAATACTACTCCCACTGTTTTCTTGTAAAAGAAATTCTTTTTCTAGAAAAACAGCATGCCTTGAAACAAACACCTTTTGTTCCAAGGGATGATAGAATTGGTAACCCTTCGTTTCCTTAGGGTATCCAATAAATAGACATTTATCAGACTTAGCATCCAATTTGTCTGATACAGTCCGCTTTACATAAGCAGGACAACCCCATATCTTAAGGTGAGTTAAATGAGGTTTCTTACTATTCCACGTCTCATATGGAGTAGTAGAGACTACCTTGGTCGGGACTCTGTTTAGTAAATAAACAGCTGTCTTAAGCGCATAGCCCCAAAAGGATTTTGAAAGAGTTGCATGATTCATCATAGATCTAACCATGTCCATCAAGGTTCGGTTACGCCTCTCAGATACACCATTATGCTGTGGTGTGTATGGCGGAATCCATTGAGACAATATCCCAGTGTCCCTAAGATAATCTTGAAACTCTTGACTCAAGTATTCACCACCCCAATCGGATCGAAGTATCTTAATACTTTTGCCAAGCTGTTTCTCTACTTCACTTCTGAACTCTTTGAATTTCTCAAAAGCTTCAAATTTGTGTTTCATTAAGAACACATACCCGAATCGTGAGTGATCATCGATAAAGGTAATGAAGTAGCTATAACCTCCTTGTGCAAGAGTTGACATTGGTCCACATACATCAGTATGTATTAGACCAAGCAATTCTCCCACTGGTTTACCTTTTCCGGAAAAGGGTAATTTGGTCATCTTGCCTTTTAAGCATGATTCACATGTATCAAATGAACCGAGTTCAAATGATTCCATAATTCCATATCGGCGTAATTTGGTCATGCGTTTCTTACTTACATGGCCAAGACGACAATGCCACGTATAGGAGTCTATTTGATTATCTATTTGAGCGCGTTTGTTACTAACTTCGATATTGAAAATGTCACCGAATAAATCTAACGTGTAGATACCATTGTATAAAGTTCCGGTCCCATAAAGAACATCATTTAAAGTTATGTAACAGCAATTATTTCTAAAAGTTAAATGATAACCCTTTTCATTCAAGCATGAAATAGATACAATGTTCTTTATTAACGAAGGAACAAAATAACAATTTTCCAATTCTAAGATAAGTCCAGTAGGGAGCTTTAGCAAATATGTTCCGATGGCAACAACAGCAATCTTTGCTCCATTTCCAACTCGCAAATTCGCTTCTCCCTTGATAAGTCTTCTTCTATTCCTTAGCCCCTGTATGTTATTACATATGTGTGAGCTACACCTAGTATCAAGTACCCAGGTGGACGAGGAAATAGAGTGACATTCAATAACGAAGATACCTGAAGAAGATGGGGCATCGGATGCCTTCTTCTTCAAGGACTCAAGATAAACCTTGCAGTTTCTTCGCCAGTGACCCTCCTTGCCGCAGTGATGGCAAGTGCCTTTTGGTGTCTTTTCAGTCTTTTTGGCCTTTTTCTTCTTTCCTTTATTCTGTTCTTTGGGCTTCCTCTTAGAGCCTTTCTTTGAGGAACCAACTAACAGTACCATCTTCTGATCCTGCTTTACAGAAGGCTCTACAGTCTTCAGCAGGTTGAGCAACTCAGGAATGATAGTCTCCAGCTTGTTCATCCGATAGTTCATCACAAATTGTGAGTAACTCTTGGGCAAACAATGCCGAATTAAGTCAACACTTAGTTCGTGATCCATTGCAAATCCGAGTGTGCCTAGTCGCTCAATGTACCTCAACATCTTCAACACAAACTATAAGACAGAAGTGCCTTCTTGCATCTTAGAGGTGGAGAGGAGTCTGGAGACCTCGAACCTTTCGGATCTCACCTGCTCGTCAAACAGCTCATGAAGATGGAAGATGATGGTATGAGCATCCATATGCTCATGCTGCTTTTGCAGCTCAGGTACCATAGCGGCCAGCATGATGCAACTCGCAAGTTCAGAATCGGCCACATGTTTCTGATAGGCCACTAACTGGTCTGGAGTTGCATCTTCTGGAGGATGGTTGGGAAGTTGTTCTTCAAGGACATAAGCAAGCTTTTCTGCCTTGAGGACTATCCTCAGGTTTCGAAGCCAGTCCATGAAGTTTGGCCCAGTCAGCTTATTGGTGTCCAAAATGGAACGCAAATTCAGAGAAGACATGATCAAGTGATTATCCTAGAAATACAAATTGAGCTTATGTGAGAAGAATGATAAAGAATGCATCAATATACATTAATTAAATCCTATTTATTTTTCGAATTGAATAACCCTTTTTATCAATTCGGGAGATCGTAGGAACATCTCCAAATAAGTTGATATCCAACCATAGATAAGAACAATCATGGCTAGAGTCCATCAAGTTATTCTTAGCTATGAAGGTAGGTAATTATATCGATTACATATTACACATATGTAACTATCACATTATGCTATCAACTAATTGAATGCTTGCATATATCATTGGGTTGTTAACTCATTAACAAGTATGCAACAATACATAGCACCCAACTGCACCTCTCTTTACATCAACCTTGGCTGTGGCACAACAAATCGATGCTCCAAGCTTAAGGCTGACCGATTAATCAAGAAATAGTTTTAACATGGTTGGAGCTCATTCAACCGTTTAGTTAGGCTTGGATGTGTCCAACAACCAAAACTAAGGATTGACCTCTGACTCCAACTATA